>CM035155.1:144388279-144728006 GCA_020205615.1 Panax quinquefolius | reverse complement strand
CCACAATCAAACACACCTTGAAGGCTAGGAATGCTTTGGACTTATGTGTCCTCCTCTCCACATCTCAGAAGATTCAACTCAAGGCACGTTTCTCCTCCCCTAGAATTCGGTTGTTAGGTGGTTTCGGTGTCATTACCGATGTCTTCATCATCATTGTCAATCTCCTCTTGAAATTTCCACTGACTTCACCTCTCCTATTATCACGGGCTACGCATTACCACCCGAGTGGTTACCGCTTTTCCAGATTCTCCCTCCTCGCTGGTTATCATCGCCTGATGATCCAGCCACCACCAAGATGACTCTCGGTTGTGGTCCCCCAATAACATACTCATTATCACACCTAATAATTGTGCCCGCTTACAACATCCTAATATAAAGAAAATTTTACGAGAGATAAGATATTGTCGAATCTCTAGTTTTAGGACCTCTCAAAACATCCGCACATACACGCTCCTCATTTTCACCAAACGAGGTGCAAACCCGATAACTCCGCTAACTTCACCTTCATACTAGACACCGCCATGTTGTTCTCGCTCCAACTAATAAACTCTACCTCCTTCATAATACGACGAATACTTTCAGAAAGTACTTTGTCATTGAACAGCTTTCAAAAAATTTTCCCAAGACATATCGAGTGCCGTCGGGTCGGGTACGCTTCATGATTCCTCACCAAGAATCGCCTAATTCACACGGAACATAAAGGTGGCGAATGGAACCTTTTGTTCGTCCGCATCCCCAAGACATCAAATATCTTGGTAATTTTCTTAACCCACGCTTCCACCTTTAATCGGATCGGGCTTTCCCTGCAAAACTCGTGGTCCCAACTCCTCGAATCTTGGTCAGGATAAACCGCATTGCTATCATTTCCACCCGTATTTTGTACACAAGTCTCCTCGCCTAATTTTGCATGAACCGCAAAAAGCTTCTAAACATCGCATCATTCATCGCTTGCTCAGTAGCAGGTTGCTTACAGAGGAATATTGCATCCTGCAGCACGCCTCTTCGGGTCAGTAATCAAAGGTTGCTCCACGCCTCATACACTCCATTGTTAACGCTTCTCACCGCCATTCTTAAAAACTACCATAAAACAAAGGTTAATTAAACAAATTAACATATCACATAATATCCCTATATTATGCACCAACCAACAAATAAGCTTAGGTAGGACACACTAAATGAAAGGATTTACTCGCCCCTCCCCTCCTAGTTCTATTCCCCGATTCCGCCAGAGACCATATCCCTAAGCTCGATACTAACCGTGACGCCCCAAAATAGGTATACATCACCCATTCTCGAAGTCGCCAAATACATGGTACGTAAAACAACTACAACTTTATTACAATTATCGTGGTAAAATACTTACAACACATATCGTGAGTTTAAATACAAATATTATCTTCTGATAATATCCACACCCAAATAAAGTCCTCATTATAATTATTGATGCACTATTTTACAAAATAGTGAGGACTCTAAAACAACAACCTGCTTCAGACCATCACTCTATACCTCGATTGTTCCTCGCTATGTTCTCGCCTCCCGAGAAGAAAATGGAACAAAAAGAAAAGGTGAGCTCAACTAGCCCAAAGAAGAATATTACGACTAAGATAATATACAACAAATTATCCTTAGTCTTCAACAGGAAAAAAATCTGATAATATAATCGACAACAAGTTTTAGATCAACAACCGCAATGAAAAAAAATAATTCATTAAAGAGTTAAGAGAGAATGAAATCTACTATCATCTATGAATTTAAAAGTCCATCATCAATATTTTATCCTCGTAACATCAATCAATATACATCTTGAATCAAATATTCATCTTTGCACTACGGGCCAAAGATATTCATTCAGATCACCACCAATGGGTCATGTTCATCTCAACACTGCTCATCTTTACACCACGCCAAAGATATTCATCGTAATCATTCATCTTTGACTATGTGCCAAAGATATTCATCAAGTATCACCATTAAGGACCGAGGATGATGAAAATATTTTAGAGAACGAATCCAAAGGAGATGTAAGACAAATATTAGGATTCAGATTTTTATTATCCAAATTCAATAATACTCCATAATAACCAAGTGTGAAGTAGAATTCAAAAATAAAGATCAAAATATGGATACAATCAAAGATAGTAACCATAAAAGATATCTCGATGAAAAAGAGAAAATTTCATTTTTCTATGAATAAAGGTCGTATTCGAATAAAGGTCGAATAATGTCGAATAAGGTCGATACGTGAATAGTAACCCCTACACAAAAAGGTAGAAATTTCACAATAAAATTCATAACAATATCTCAAAGATAATGATATCAAGAAAATAATATCATTTAAGAAGAAAATAACATCCCTTACCTCAAAGAAACAAGATTTTCTAATGAAAGGCCTGATGTGATGCCGAATGAAACTTGTACCAATAAAGAACTCTCAAAGTATCTAAATACTCACAAAATACGCCGATAATATATAGAGAGAAAGAGAGAAAGCTTATGTTTCGTGTGATTTTCAATTCTAACCTAAGCACCTATTTATAGAAAATGTTAGCACGCCACAAGGCATTCGATCAAGCACCCCAATGGCTTTACTTCGCTACTATTGCCACCCACCACATTTGAAAAATAAAATTTGAGCACATTTCTCACCAACCAAAAGTGGGGCCCACTCAATTCTAGAATTTTCCACCAAAAATCATTTATAACATAATTTCCGAATCACCACCTCTTAAAATTCATAACAAATCATACATTCATTTTAATACCAAAATTTGTGGACATATACTCAACTTATATATGTATAATATATCTAAAAAATCACAACGATCCAACTATTTGATTAAAAATTATAACTCACTTAATATATCTCAAGAACACTGATTTGATTTTTAATACCTCCATCCATTCATAAAAATAATACCACATAAAAATTACCTCAACATTAATATCCACATAAAATAAATATTTTTATCATATAAATTAATAAATAATTATTCACAAATAATATTACGTAATCACAATAATGACAACCAGTGCCGCTCCTCAGAAAGAGGGGCTTTCCAATAAGGAATTCTCCTTTTCTGGCAAGCAATTAGTGTGACCAAACCTCTCCTTGATGTAACTTTCTAGATATCACAATAATGCTATCTAATAATATTATTCAAATAATATGAATTATTGATCCGATAATGGAAATATCAGGCAGAGACAATTATCAAACAACAATAATATAAAATATCAACGCAACAATTATCAATCAATAAAATATTAAACAATAATTATCGTGAATAATTATCGAAAATGCTTTCACGTAAGTAATAATCAATAATTCAAAATATCAGGAAATACCGCAGCTATCGCAAGAACCACGCCAGACATCAGATTTTAACCACCGTATTCCAACAACAAGTAATTAGAATAAACTACGCCATTATTTATAAAACTCAAACTTGTCGCTTTCTTCATCCGACAAATTATTCTCATGGAGGCCATGAATGACAATAAGAATATTCCACGACCAAACTAATATTCGCTTCATTAAAAATGATTATTTTATAACCACTTGCTTATTTTGTAAAATTTCCACATTTCACCCATAACCAAAGTATTATATCAAATTAACCCCCCAGTTTTGTACCAATAAAGATTTAAATTTTGTCAAAATATTTTTTTAATATTACCACTGAATTTGAGATATTATTATAGTAAGTATTTATAAATTTTGCAAAGTATGCATTTCATTGGTTTTGGGGAATATTCGTGACCTATAAATCATTAAGTGGACCAAAGTAATTATATTTTGAAAGAAAACGATAAAAATATAACTTATATTTTATTTAAAAGATTTTCTTTAAATATGGACCGCCGATTAAAGTAAATCAATCGACCGCTCATGGATTAGTTACTTACGCATTCCATTTTCCTATAAATAAAGCTCATTCCTTCATTATTTTCTTACAGAATTCATTGAAACTCTGTAGAGAGAAATTATAGAGAG
The DNA here is from genome assembly GCA_020205615.1 of Panax quinquefolius. Classification (NCBI taxonomy): domain Eukaryota; kingdom Viridiplantae; phylum Streptophyta; class Magnoliopsida; order Apiales; family Araliaceae; genus Panax; species Panax quinquefolius. The sequence continues at coordinate 144,724,009 of CM035155.1, read as the reverse complement.
AAGGTTATAGAGAGAAAATTATAGAAAGAAGATTATTCTCGCTACTTCACCTTCTATATTATATTCTTTTCTTAGTAGGGTATTATTTGTTGTACCTTGTAAGTGGTGTTATTCTTCTCTTCGAAGAGAACTTCATTATTCCATTCATTATTATTCTCATTGAATAACTCCGTAAAAGTGGCATACCCTATACAAAACTCAGATACGCCAAGAGATACCCTATACTTGGTGAAATCCTTATGTTATTCCATTGCTTATTATTCTCATTGGAATAACTCAGATAATGCTGATTACCCCTATACTTGGTGACATTCTTCTATTATTCTCATTGAACATCCTCGTTCGTGTTTTTACACCGACCGGGTTCCGCTTTTTATTATTCTGTTGGAACATCCTCGCTCGGTGTTTTACACCGACTCGGGTTCCGCCTTTTTATCATTCTCGCTGGAATATCCTATCTCGTTTTTACAACCGATCTCGGTTCCATCTTTATTATTCGTTTGAACATCCTGGCTTGCAGGAATTTCACCGACTCCGGTTCCGTTATTATTATTCTGTTGAATAACCTCGTTTGCATATCTACCGCATTTACGGTGATTTCTTTTGTTATTCCATTCTTTATTATACCCAAATAAGTTAAAACTTCGACTTCTATACTCCATGAAATTAGTGAATATCCTCGATATTTCATGCTTTCATCCAAAGATCTTTTCATGGAAATATTCTTCCATCATTCTTGAATTTTACTCTACAAAAACAAAGATCATGTCGACAATTTGACGTTAATAATTCATGGATTAAATAATTTTGAACTTGTTTTATTGAATTATTATGTCATCATCATCATCCTCATGTTATATTATGTTATCTTCATTACGCAGGCATAGATGAACTTAGTATGATTATGACCAGGATCATTCGGTATAATCACGACTTGATATAAATGATGTGACAAAAGTCCTCAAATGGGCTGTAATGCAGTTGATGGATAGTTTTGGTATGATTATGACTGTGGGTGATTCTAAGATAGTCATTAATTCATTGATAATTTGATGAAAATCCTCGACCGTGGGTATGTATGATTAGATGTGATGGTTTATTATTGTCGAGTCTCAAATATAAAAATTGATGAAAACCTTTAAAACCTAAAAGATAGTAGATTTTATTCTCTACTCGACTCTTTTAATGGATTGCTAATTCCTTTCGCAGCTTAAACCGGTCAGTTTATCAGATTTTATCGCTTAACATCGTTGAAGGCTAATGATAATTTATTCTCGCATTATCTTAGTCATAATATTTCTTATCGGGCTAGTTGAGCTCACTTTCTTCTTTCACCGTTTCTTCTTCGAAATGAGAAACATAGCTGGGACGAAGCTCGAGGAACGAAGTAATGGTCCGTGAGGATAAGATTAGTAGTCCCTCACTATTCTCGCGGAAATAAGTGATAATAGTTGTAATGAGACTCTTTCGAGTTTGTATAATATCTAGTAGACAATATTTGTATTCAAATCTCACGCTTTTGTCGATTGCATACACGCATGCTTATATTAATAAGTCAGATTTGAATTTATGTACCATGTAAGTGGCGACCCAAGACGGGTGACGATACCTAAATTTTGGGGCGCACAGCTGGTATCGTGAGCTTAGGGATATGATCCTGGCTAAGAGGTGAGAATAGAACTAGGAGGGGAGAGACGGAAATTCCTTCGCTAGTATGACCTTAGTACCTAAGTTTATTTAGTATTTAATTGGTCCACGTTGTATAGGGATAATATGTGATATGTTAATTAACCCTTATTTTGTAAAAGGTGTTTGAAAATGGCATCCAGGAATGTTGAGAATAGCAATGAAGCACATGAGAGTGTTGATTCACCAAACAAAAGGTAACGATATCAACAACACGATAATAATCATATCTGGTGGTAACTACTATCGTAACAATGATAACCATCGTGGGGAAATTATCATGCTAAGAATGGTAACCACTTCATGGGTAATCATGGCAAAGATAATAGTAAGGAAATTTCAAGAAGGTCATTTAGCTCGATTTTGTTGTATAGTGAAGTCAAGTCCAAATTGATAGTGGCACCAAAGCGGATACTTTACAAAACAAAGTCGATTGTTTCAGGAAGAGCGTTGAGTGACTTCAAAAGGGTAACCCGAACGAACTTAGCACGGGTTAGTTAATTATAAATTTCGTGAAGTCTATACCTTATTAGATACCTGGCTCTACCCATTCTTTTATCTCTCTGCTTTGCTCAACGCTTAAATTTGACTCCGAGAAATTGCATTTGATTTATCTATTGAAACTTCGTTGGAGAAACCTTCGTTACCTCCAATCGCTTATTAATCTTGTTGTTTCAAATAAACACTTTCAATGCTACTCGCCTATCTTATCTCTTTGAAAATACTTGCCTTTGAGGTAATTTTTTGAAAAATCGATTGATTAACTACTCATTATTCTTTTGTAAGGTTGTTAGCTTTCATATTCCTAACCAACCTCGTTATACCTAATTCAAAGTAACCAAATCCTAAAGTTAATCACCAATATCAAGCCATAAAGAAAGAGTCCATCCTTTCGCTTGTTGACTTCTTGTGTGGAATGCACCGGCCAGATTTTCTCAGAGGCGACGCCAGGATCGAAGATGGCAAGTTGATAGGTATCATTGTGAGGTGCTATCCGTGTTAAGGGATGTAAGTCACGCTTGGTATTAATGTGACGATTATCCAAGTCTTCGACGAGAAAACTTGCTTTTGAATGATATTTCTATCATTAATAAATTTCTTGGCGTATTCTTGAAGACTTCCTAGCTACCCTAGAGCGTGAAATCAATTTTGTATCAACTCAAAGACAAAAACCCATTTCTTAAACCTCAAATATTTCTTCAACTAAAAGGATCTGCTTACGTGGATTATGATGAAAGTCATAATAAAAGTATAGAACTAATAAAAATCACGGTATATACGAAGTATTAGTAGTTTTATTGTGACGCCTAAAATTAGGTATTATACGCCACCCATCTTGGGTCGCCACTTTCACATGGTACATAAATTCAAAACAACTTACTAATATAATCATGTCGGTAATAATACGACATAAATCGTGAGTTTGAATACAAATATTATCTACTAGATATTATACAAACTCAAAGGAGTCCTCATTACAACTATTATCACACTATTTCACGTATTAGTGAGGACTACTAATGCTATCCTCCGACCATTACTTGCTCCCCGACTCGTCTCCAAATTATGTTCTCATTTCCTCAAGAGAACAAAGGAAAGAAAGGGTGAGCTCAACTAGCCCAAGAAGAAATATTATGACTAAGATAATGCGTAATAAATTATCATTAGCCTTCAATGTGGTTAAACCGATAAAATACAATAGACAAACCAGCTTTAATCAGCAATTTTAATAAGAACTCCATTAAAAGAGTCAAGTAGAATAAAGTCTACTATCTTTTAGGTTTTAAAAGTTTTCATCAATTTTATCATTTAGACTCAACTTAATAAATAAACCACCACATCTAATCATCCTCGTACTACCTGGCCAAGGATTTTCATCAAATTATCAATGGTCATGACTATACCGAATCACCCCCGGGTCATAATCATACCAAAACTATCCATCACCGCATTACGTGCCACCGAGGACTTTTGTCACATCATTTATATCAAGTCATGATTATACCGAATGATCCTCGGTCATAATCATACTAAGTTCATCTATGCACGTAAGTTTCAAAGATAACATAATATAACATGAGGATGATGATAATGACATAATAATTCAATAAAACAAGTTCAAGAATTATTTAATCCATGAATTATTAACGCCCAAATTGTCAACATGATATCATCGCTTTCAGAGAGTAAAATTCAAGAATGATCAAGAATATTTCCATGAAAAGATATCGATGAAACGCAAATATCAAGGATATTCTACTAATTTCATGGAGTATAGAAGTCAAAGTTTTAACTAACTGGGTATAATAAAGAATGGAATAACAAAAGAAATCACCACGCATGCGGATTGTGATGTATAAAGTTATTCCAATGTAATAATAATAACGGAACCAGTCGTGAAATTCACAATCGACAGTGATGTTCCAATGTAATAATAAAGATGGAACCCATCCCGCAGTAAAACACATGATAGATATTCCAATGTATCGATAAAGATTTTAACCAGTCCTGTAAAACACACATGCATGTGATGTTCCAACAGTAATAATAAAATTTTAACCAGTCCTGTAAAACACACATGCATGTGATGTTCCAATGTAATAATAGAAGAATGTCACCAAGTATAGGTAAATCACAGACACAAAAAAGTATTCCAATGTAATAATAAGAATGGAATAACATAAGATTTCACCAAGTATAGGTACGCCACATATAAAAGTTATGTATAGGTATATCACTTTTTACAAAGTTATTCCAATGTAATAATAATGAATGGAATAATGTAAGTTCTCTTCAAGAAGAAAGAATAACACCCTTTACTGCAGCAAACAAATAATACTCCTAATATGAAAAATAAATAAGTAAGTAGAAAGTATCACTACTTTCTTCTTTCTATAATTTTCTCTATAGCTTCTCTCTATAATTTCTCTCTAGAGTTTCAATGAATTCGTAAGAAAATAATGAAGGAACGAGCTTCTATTTATAGAAAATGGAATGCATAAGAATTAATCCATGAACTCTCCCGTATTGATTTACTTTAATCTGATTTTCCATATTTAAAGAAAAATCTTTTAAATAAAATATAATATATTCTATTTATATAAAACATTTTACTATGCAAACACTATGCAATACTATGCAAAACACTATGCAAAACACTATGCAACACTATGCATAATAAAATATAATATATTCTATTTATGTAATAACTTTAATAAAGTATTCTATTTTATATAAAAGATGTTTCGCTTTATTACGCTAATAATAATAAATAAAACAAAACGCCATTATCGCTATAATAATTCATATTATTAATCGACAATAATGGAATCAAACCGAGTGACTTCTCACATAAAGATTAATAATCAACACCGCTACAGCTACTATGCAACCACACGTGACATCGTATTTTTACTACCGAGTAGTTCAACAAGAATCACTGTGAAAACTTCCGCCGCTATTTCAATAAAATATTTTTGTCGCTTTTCAATCCGACAATAATTTCAAGCCAGGGTCCACCAATGATTGAGTCATTGCATTTAATATTCCCGCTAAACCTAATATTCCCCATCAATCTAATATAATATAACCACTGCATACTTTTAAAAATTTATAAATACTACCCACAACTATAATATTATCTTAAATTCACACCATAATATTAAAAAATTATTTCAACAAAATTTAAATCTTTATCGATAAAACTCCTGGTCTCACAATCTCCCCTCCTTATGGAATTTCACCTCAAAATTGGGGGTACGACTCGATATGATAAAGAGATGAGGATACCTTTCAATACCTTTATCGCTTAAAATATTAAATTCATCTTTGAAATCCGCCAAAGCTATTCATTAACAATTCATCTTTGCACTACAAAAGCAAAGATATACAAATCAGAAACCAATAATGCTAAGACGCACCAATAATAAGATCACGACCACGAATTATCCATGCACCATCGCCAAGGATATTCGTGTTTTCAATTACTAGCCATGATTATACCGAATAATCCTCGGTCATAATCATACCAAGTCCATCTATGCACGTAAGCCATGTATTTACTTTTGAACGCATCCATGAATTAATATTTCATCATTGAGACTCAAATCAATAATTAATCCACATCATCGAATCATCCCCGCACTACGTGCCAAGGATATTCATTAAGATCACGCACCACAAATTATCCATGCACCACTACTACCAAAGATAATTGTGTTTTCAATTACTAAGCTATGATTATGCTGATTAAACAACTAACAATTAATCATAATCATACCAAGTCCATCTATGCACGTAAGCCATGTATTTACTTTGAACACATCCATGAATTAATATTTCATTCATGAGATTACTACAAATTTCAATAATTAATCCACATCATCGAATCATCCTCGCACTACAGTGCCAAGGATATTCATTAAGATATCACGACCACAAATTATCCATGCACTACTACCAAAGATAATTGTGTATTCATTAAGATTACGCACCACAAATTATCCATGCACTACTACCAAAAGATAATTGTGGTATTCATTAAGATCACGACCACAAATTATCCATGCACTACTACTAAAGATAATTGTGTTTTCAATTACTTATGATTATACCCAATGATCCTCGGTCATAATCATACCAAGTCCATCTATGCACGTAAGCCATGTATTTACTTTAAAAAATATAAAATACGAGGATAATGATATAAAGAATCAATCAAATGAGATAAAGGATAAATATTAAACATTTATAATATAATTTATCCAGATTCAAGAATATCCCCATGTTTTCAATCACTTAATAATCTCATAATCTAATATCATTAATATTATAACAATATTTTAATCACTTCTAAATTTATAAACAATTTATCTTAATTGTTTACACTTTACCATATAATGCATTTAATCATTCAAAAATGTCATACTCATAAGATATCATCACCAATTATCAAATCCTCATCAAAAAATATGCATATACTATATATAGATTCTCTAGCCATAAAATCCTATTTTCAAATTTGTTACTTCACATAACATATTTAACTCATATGTTCAGAATTAAACTATTTTCATGAAAAATACCAAATCAGCCCCAAAAATATTTCTTTTCTGGGATTTAGCATAATATAGTCCCATAATGAAAATATATTTTCTCGAATTTTAAAATTCATTTACTATTTTTTAAAAATCAATTTCACTTAATTCCTTAAGAAATTAGCTACCTCAATTTTAACTCCAAAATTCCCAAATCTTGGCAGGACCTTACACATGTTAACGTGAGCTTCCAGTTTAAATTTCATGATCATCGAGTTATAGAACTCAAGTTATAGCTGTTATTTGAAAAACCTAAATATTGAAATAGTCATAACTTGCTCATTTTAAGTCGAATGAGCTCATTTTTGGACAGGAGGTACTTTATACCATATACCTTCATGTCCCAAAAGACCAGAATTTTTTCTCATAATTTAAGTGGCCGAAACAGCCCCTTAAAGTTTCTAGGCAGTAGCATTTTCAAAATTTACAGCTTTGGCCTCCTTTGCAAAAATCAGTCCACACAAAAATCTACAACACCTTTCCAGTAATTCCACTTGGATTAGTTAGGTAACTCATAGATCTAACTCTAGGACTTGACCATACTCAAAAATTCAAAATATAATTGGAGATATGGTCAATTGAATTTCATGTTACGCTTTTCACCAAAAATCTGATTTTCAACTCTTTGTGATTTCTAAGAAACTTTCATGTTTTCACATACCAACCAACATAACTCATCTTAAAACTTACTAATACTTCATATACCCATGATTTTCATCATTTCTATGCTTTTATTATGACTTTCATCATAAACCACGAAAATGCTCATTTTAGTTGAAGAAATATTTGAGGGTTTAAGAAATGGGTTTTGTAATCGGGGTCAATACAAAATTCGATTTCACGCCTAGGTAGGCTAGGAAGTCTTCAAGAATACGCCAAGAAATTTATTAATGATAGAAATATCATTCAAAATCACATATCTTCGTCCAAGACTTGATAGTACGTCACATTAATACCAACTCGTGACTTCTATCCCTTAACCCGGATAAGACCTCACAATGATACCTATCAACTTGCCATCTTCATTCACGATACGCCGCCTACGTAAAAGTCCGCTTTTGCATTCCACACAAGGAAGTTAACAACGAAAGGATCGGGCTCTTTACTTATGGCTTGATATATAATGATTAACTTTAGGGTTTGGTTACTTTGAATTCAGATAATAGGTTTGGTTAGGAATATGAAAGCTAACAACCTTACAAAAAGAATAATGAGAAGTTAATCAATCATTTTCAAAATTACCTCAAAGGCAAGTATTTTCAAAGAGATAATATCGACAGTAACGTGAAAGTGTTTATTTGCATCAAACAAGATTTAAAAATAAAGAAGCTGTAACGAAGGTCTCTACTAATCTAAGTTTCAACTAATAAGTCAAAGTTTAACTTCTTCGAGTCAAATTTAAACGTTGAACGCAAGCAAGAGAGATAAAAGAATGGGTAGAACCCAGATCTTATAAGGTATAGACTTCAATTTATAATTAACTAACCCGTGCTAACTTCGTTCGGTTTACTCGCTTTTTTGAGAAGTCATGAAAATGCACTTCCTAAAACCAACGACTTTGTTTTGTCCATATCCACCTTTTGGTGCCACTATCCCAAATTGGACTTGACTTTCACCGTGCACAAACAAAATCGAGCTAAATTACCTTCTCTTCTTGAAATTTCCACTTCTATTATCTTTGCCATGATTACCAATCAAGTGGTTACCATTCTTAACATGATAATTTCCCCACGATGGTTATCATTGTTCGATGGTCAATTACCACTGTATGATTATTATCGTGTTGTTGGTCGTTACCTTTTGCTGAGTCACTCATTATCGCTACTCCAATAACCTAGAGCCCTATTCACAACATCTAAATACAAACACCACACAAAACAAGGGTTAATTAACATGCAACATATTATCACTATACTCCTAACCGACCAATCAAATACCAAATAAACTTAGGTAGGTCATACTAGCGAAGAATTCCCTGCCTCTCCCTCCTAGTACTATTCTCACATCTTAGCTGTGGATCATATCCCTAAGCTCGATACCAACCGCGACGCCCCAAAATTAGGTATACGCCACCCATCTTGGGTCGCCACTTACATGGTACATAAATTCAAATACAACTTACTAATATAATTGTCGTGGTACAATACGACATAAATCCGTGAGTTTGAATACAAATATTATCTACTAGATATTATACAAACTCAAAAGGAGTCCTCATTACAACTATTATCACACTATTTCACGTAATAGTGAGGACTACTAATGCTATCCTCCGACCATTACTCCTCCTCCCGACTCGTCCCAAAATGTTCTCATTTCAAGAGAATAAAGGAAAGAAAGGGTGAGCTCAACTAGCCCAAAGAAGAAATATTATGACTAAGATAATGCGTAATAAATTATCATTAGCCTTCAACAAAGGTTAAAAATCGATAAAATACAATAGACAAATCAGCTTTAATCAAGTAGCTTAATAAGCAACCCATTAAAAGAGTCAAGTAGAGAATAAAGTCTACTATCTTTTAGGTTTTAAAAGGTTTTCATCAATTTTATCACCGAGACTCAACTTAATAAATAAACCACCACATCTAATCATCCTCGCATCACTTGGCCAAGGATTTTCATCAAATTATCAATGGTCATGACTATATCGAATCACCCCGGTCATAATCATACCAAAAACTATCCATCATCGCATTACGTGCCATCGAGGACTTTTGTCACATCATTTATACCAAGTCATGATTATACCGAATGATCCTCGGTCATAATCATACTAAGTTCATCTATGCACGTAAGCCAAAGATAACATAATATAACATGAGGATGATGATAATGACATAATAATTCAATAAAACAAGTTCAAGAATTATTTAATCCATGAATTATTAACGCCCAAATTGTCAACATGATATCGCTTTCAGAGAGTAAAATTCAAGAATGATCGTAAGAATATTTCCATGAAAAGATATCGGATGAAACGCAAATATCAAGGATATTCTACTAATTTCATGGAGTATAGTAAGTCAAAGTTTTAACTAACCGGGTATAATAAAGAATGGAATAACAAAAGAAATCACCATGACGCGTAGATTGCATGTAGATGTGTTATTCCAATATGTAATAATAATAACGGAACCAGTCGTGTGAAATTCACAATCGGCTGTGATGTTCCAATGTAATAATAAAAAGATGGAACTGCATCCTGTAAAAAACACACGTATAGGATATTCCAACAGTAATGATAAAGATTTTAACCAGTCCTGTAAAACACATGCATGTGATGTTCCAATGTAATAATAAAATTTAACCAGTCCCAAGTAAAAACACATGCATGTGATGTTCCAAATGTAATAATAGAAGAATGTCACCAAGTATAGGTAAATCATGAGACAAAAGTTATTCCAATGTAATAAATAAGAATGGAATAACATAAGATTTCACCAAGTATAGGATACGCCATATATGTTATGTATAGGGTATATCACTTTTACAAAAGTTATTCCAAATAATAATAATGAATGGAATAATGTGAATCTTCAAGGAATAATGTGTTCTCTTCACTGCACAACAAATAATACCCCTCACCGTAAAAAGAACTAAATATAAGTAGTAAAGAGTAGTAGTATACTCTTCTTCTTTCTATAATTTTCTCTCTATAGCTTCTCTCTATAATTTCTCTCTCTGAGTTTCAAATGAATTCGTAAGAAAATAATGAAGGAATGAGCTTTTCATTTATAGGAAAATGGAATGCATAAGAATTAATCCATGAACTATCCCGTATTGATTTACTTTAACTGACGGTCCATATTTAAAGAAAAATCTTTAAATAAAATATAATATATTCTATTTATATAAAAACATTTTACTATGCAAACACTATGCAATACTACGCAAAACACTACGCAAAAACACTATGCAACACTATGCATAATAAAATATAATATATTCTATTTATGTAATAACTTTAATAAAGTATTCTATTTTATATAAAAGATGTTTCGCTTTTATTACGTTAATAATACGAATAAAACAAAACGTCATTATCGCTATAATAATTCATATTATTAATCGACAATAATGGAATCAAACCGAGTTAACTTCTCACATAAGATCAATAATCAATACCGCAAGTACTACTATGCAACCACACGTATTATCGTATTTTACTACCGAGTAGTTCAACAAAGAACTACTTCAGAAAAACTTCCGCCGTTATTTCAATAAAATATTTTTGTCGCTTTCAATCCGACAATAATTTCTGCTAGGGTCCACCAATGATTGAGCCATTGTATTTAATATTCCCCGCTAAACCTAATATTCCCCACCAATCAATATAATATAACCACTTGCATACTTTGCAAAATTTATAAATACTACACCACAACTATAATATTATCTTAAATTCACACCATAATAATAAAAAAATTATTTCAACAAAATTTAAATCTTTATTGATAAAATCTGGGGTCTCACATTTATGATGAGTTATGTTGGTTATGTGAAAACATGAAAGTTTCTTAGAAATCACAAAGAGTTGAAAATCGATTTTGGTGAAAACGTAATATGAAATTCAATTGACCATATCTCCTATTATATTTTGAATTTTTTGAGTGTGGTCAAGTCCTAGAGTTAGATCTATGAGTTACCTAACTAATCCAAGTGGAATTACTGGAAAAGGTGTTGTAGATTTTTGTGTGGACTAATTTTAGCAAAGGAGGCCAAAGCTGTAAATTTCAAAAATGCTACTGCCTGTAAACTTTTAGGGACTGTTTACTTAAATTATGAGAAAAATTCTGGCCTTTTGGGACATGAAGGTATATGGTATAAAAGTACCTCCTGTCCAAAAATGAGCTCATTCTCGACTTAAAATGAGCAAGTTATGACTATTTCAATATTTAGGTTTTTCCGAATGCTATAACCAGTAGTTCTATAACTCATGACCATGAAATTTAAACTAGAAGCTCACGCTAACATGTGTAAGGTCCTGCCAAGATTTTGGAATTTTGGAGTTAAACTTGAGGTAGCTAATTTCTTAAGGAATTAAGTGGAAATTGATTTTGAAAAATAGTAAATGAATTTTAAAAATCTCCTTATATTATGCTAAATCTCAGAAAAGAAATATTTTTTGGGACTGATGTGGTATTTTCATGAAAATAGTTTAGTTACTTAACATATGAGTTAGTTAAATGTGTGAAGTAACAAAAGTTGAAAAATAGGATTTTATGGCTAGAGAATCCTATATATAGAATATATGCATATTTTTGATGAGGGATTTGATAATTGGTGATGATATTTTATGAGTATGGCATTTTTTGAATGATTAAATGCATTATATGGTAAAGTGTAAACAATCGAGATAAATTGTTTATAAATTTAAGAAGTGATTAAAATATTATTATAATATTAATGTTATTAGATTATGAGATTATTAAGTGATTGATAACATGGGGATATTCTTGAATCGATAAATTATATTATAAATGTTTAATATTTATCCTTTATCTCATTCGATTGATTCTTTATATCATTATCCTCACGCTATATTACGTTGAAAGTCATCTCGTGGTCAGAAGGTATGTAGATGGACTTGGTATGATTACGACTGTGATTGTTCGGATAATCATAACCGTAAATGAATACACATTATCTTTGTCAGTAGTGTATGGATAATTGTGGTCGTGATACTAATGAATACACGATTATCTTCGGCGTAGTATGGCATGGATAATTGTGGTCGTGATATTAATGAATACACAATTATCTTCGTAAGTGCATGGATAATTGTGGTCGGATACTATGAATACACAATTATCTTTAGCCGTAGAGTATGGATAATTTGTGGTCGTGATATTAATGAATACACAATTATCTTCGTCAGTAAGTGTAATGGATAATTTGTGGTCGTGATACTAATGAATACACGATTATCTTTCGTCAGTAGTTATGGATAATTTGTGGTCGTGATACTAATGAATACACGATTATCTTCGGTCGAGTGCATGGATAATTGTGGTCGTGATACTAATGAATACGCTATCTTCGTATGTAGTGTATGGATAATTTGTGGTCGGATACTAATGAATACACGATTATCTTTGGTCAGTAGTGCATGGATAATTGTGGTCGTGATACTAATGAATACTACGCTTATCTTTCGTCAGTAGCATGGATAATTTGTGGTCGTGATACTAATGAATACACGATTATCTTCGTCAGTAGTGGTATGGATAATTTGTGGTCGTGATATCTAATGAATACACAATTATCTTCGTCAGTAGTGTTTGGATAATTTGTGGTCGTGATACTAATGAATACACAATTATCTTCGCCAGTAGTGCATGGATAATTTGTGGTCGTGATACTAAATGAATATCCTCGGCCCGTAGTGAAAGCAGGATGATTCGATGATATGGATTAATTATCGAGCCGAGTCTCAAAGAATGAAATATTAATTCTCGGATGTGGTAAAAGTCATCTTCGGGTCAGAGTGCATTGATAGACTCGTAAGTATTTATTACGACCAAGGATTATTCGGTATAATCACGATCAGATTGAAAACACGAATATCCTCGCCAAATGGGTGTGGATAATTCGTGGTCGCGATACTATTAAGTCAAGGCCTCAAAGATTATTGGTTTTACAATTGATATCTTTAAATTTCAGAAGGTAAAGATGAATTGTTAATGAATAAATTTTGCATTTCAAAATGAATTTAATATTTTTAAACGATAAAGGTATTCAAGGTATCCTCACCTCTTTATCATATCATGCATCGCATTCTAATTTCGAGGGCTAAATTCCATAAGGAGGGAGATCATGAGACCCTGTGATTTTATCAATAAAGATTTAAATTTTGTCAAAATAATTTTTTAATATTACGGTGTGAATTTGAGATAATATTATAGTCAGGGTAGTATTTATAAATTTTGCAAAGTATGCAAGTGGTTATATTATATTCGATTGGGTTGTGAATATTCTTGCTTAGCAGGAATATTCGATAACTACCAATCATTAAGTGGACCCCACAATGTAATTATTGTTTCGGATCGAGAAAACGACAAAAATATTTTATTAAAATAACGGCTGAAGTTTTACCGTGGTTACCGCTGAACTACTCTTGCAGAGTAAAAGTACAAAAGAATAAGTGTGGTCAGCATAAAAGACACCAGATTGATTATCGATGCTTATGTGAGAAGTCACCTACTTTGATTTCATTATCATTGATTAATAATATGAATTATTATAATGATAACGACGCTTTTGTTTTATTCAGATTATTAACGTAATAAAACGTAAACATCTTTTATATAAAATAGAATACTTTATTAAAGTTATTCTATAAATGTAATATATTATATTTTATTACGATAATCAGATAAGATTTTGCATAAAAGTTTTGCATAGTATTATATTTGCGTATAGTAAAATGTTTTTATATAAATAGAATATATTATATTTTATTTAAAAGATTTTCTTTAAATATGGACCGCCGATTAAAGTAAATCAATCTGGACCGCTCATGGATTAGTTACTATGCATTCCATTTTCCTATAAATAAAGCTCATTCCTTCATTATTTTCTTACTTAATTCATCAAACTCTGTAGAGAGAAATTATAGAGAGAAGCTTATAGAGAGAAAATTATGAAGCAAGAAGAGTATTCGCTACTTCACTACTTCTATATTCATTTTTACTTATTATTTGTTGTAGACCCGTAAGTGTTGTTATTCTTCTTCAAGAGAACTTCATTATTCCATTCATTATTATTCTCATTGAATAACTCAGTAAAAGTGGCATACCCTATACAAACCTCGATACGCCATGATACCCTATACTTGGTGAAATCCTTATGTTATTCCATTCTTTATTATTCGCTTGAATAACTCTCGTATACGCTGGCTTACCCTATACTTGGTGACATTCTTCTATTATTCCGCTGGAACATCCTCGTCATGCTGGTTTTTACACCCGACCGGGTTCGCTTTTTTATTATTCTCGCTGAACATCCTCGTCTCAGGCAGTTTTACACCCGGACTTCGGTTCCGCTTTTTATCATTCTGGCTGAATATCCTATCTCGTGTTTTACACCGGATCCGGTTCCATCTTTATTATTCTGTTGAACATCCCGCTTGCAGAATTTCACCCGACCGGTTCCGTTATTATTATTCTCGCTGAATAACTCCGCCTACGCGGCAAGCACCGCATTTACGGTGATTTCTTTTGTTATTCCATTCTTTATTATACCCAAATGTTAAAACTTCACTTCTATACTCCATGAAATTAGTAGAATATCCTTGATATTTGCGGCTTCATCCAAAGATCTTTTCATGGAAATATTCTTCCGATCATTCTTGAATTTTACTCTACTTAAACAAAGATTATGTTGACAATTTGGACGTTAATAATTCATGGATTAAATAATTTCTTGAACTTGTTTTATCAATTATTATGTCATCACATCATCCTCATGTTATATTATGTTATCTTCGCTTACGCATAGATGAACTTAGTATGATTATGACCAGGATCATTCGTGATAATCACGACTTGATATAAATGATGTGACAAAAGTCCTCAAAGGGTTCGTAATGCAAATTGATGGATAGTTTTTGGTATGATTATGACATGAGGTGATTCTAAGATAGTCATTTACCATCGATAATTTGATGAAAATCCTCGAATCGTGGTACAGTGGATGATTAGATGTGATGGTTTATTATTGTCGAGTCTCAAATGATAAAAATTGATGAAAACCTTTTAAAACCTAAAAGATAGTAGACTTTATTCTCTACTTGACTTTTTTAATGGATCACTAATTCCTACCGCAGCTTAAACCGGTTGTTTATTGTATTTTATCGCTTAACATCACAAGGCTAATGATAATTTATTCGCATTATCTTAGTCATAATATTTCATCAATAAGCTAGTGAGCTCACCCTTTTCTTTCACCGTTTCTTCTGTGAAATGAGAACATAGCCGGACGAAGCCTGGGAACGGGTAATGGTCCGCAGGATAAGATTAGTAGTCCTCACTATTCTCGAAATAAAGGTGATAATAGTTGTAATGAGGACTCCTTTTGAGTTTGATAATATCTAGTAGACAATATTTGTATTCAAACTCACGCTTTTGTCGATTGGATTGCATCCTACGCTTATATTAGTAAGTCAGATTTGAATTTATGTACCATGTAAGTGGCGACCCAAGATGGGTGACGTATACCTAAATTTTGGGGGCGTCACATTAACTCCTTATTATTTCAAGATAATAAATAGAGAAATTTAATTTTATTCATAATAAGTTGAGGTCTTACAACTTCAATCATATACACACACACTAATAACACCAAATATTTAACACATGTAAGAATATATAATCGAAAAAAAGAATGATGAAAACAAAACTATAAATAAAACCTCTTCTTATAATCATACCTGGAACTTCGTTGTCTTGGTCGGTCGGAGTGATTCATAACTACTAATTGAGAGATATTTTTTGGTGAATAGTGTAGTATTTGTGAATAGTGATGTATACGTGAATAGAAATCTCAACACAAAAAGGTAGAAATTCCACAATAAAATTCATAACAATATCTCAGCATAATGATATTGAAGAAAATAATATCATTTAAGAAGAAAATAACATCCCTTACCTCAAAGAAACAGTACTTTGGAATGAAAGGTCGGATGTGATGCTGAATGAAAGTTGTACTGAATAGCAACTCTCAAAGTATCTAAATACTCACAAAATACACTCGATAATATAGAGAGAGAAGAGAGAGAAGTTTATGTTTCTGGTGTGATTTTCAATTCTAACCTAAATACCTATTTATAGGAAAATGCTAGCACGCCGAAGCAGACTTGACCTGCAACCTGATGGTTTTACCTGCTACTATTGCCACCCACCACATTTGAAATAAAATTTGAGCACATTTCTCACCAATCAAAAGTGGGGCCCACTCAATTCTAGAATTTTCCACCAAAAATCATTTATAACATAATTTTCAATCAACACCACTTAAAATTCATAACAAATCATACATTCATTTTAATCTGCTCAAAATTTGTGGACATATACTTAACTTATATATGTATAACATATCTAAAAATCACAACGATCCAACTCATTTGATTAAAAATTATAACTCACGCAATATATCTCAAGAACACTGATTTGATTTTTAATACCTCCATTCCTACAAAAATACTGATAAAACACCTCAACATTAATAGCCACATAAAATAAATATTTTCTTATCATATAAATCAATAAATAATTATTCAAAATAATATTACGTAATCACAATAATGACAACCAGTAGTTCACAGAAAGATGGGCTTTCCAATAAGGATTTCTCCTTCTTGCCCAAGCAATTAGGTGACCAAACCTCTCTTTAGATGTAACTTTTAGACATTGCCAATAATATTATCTAATAATATTATTCAAATAATATGAATTATTTATCTTATAATGGGAAATATCGCATAGAGACAATTATTGAAATAACAATAATATAAAATATCAACGCAAAGAATTATCAATCAATAAAATATCGAACAATAATTATCAGAATAATTATCGAAAGCAAAGGCCTTTCACGTAAGAATCAATAATTCAAAAATATCGCGGTAATACCGTGTGCTATCGCGCAACCACGCCAGACATCAGATTTTAACCACCGTATATTCCAACAAAGGTTAATTGGTAACAACTACGCCATTATTTATAAAAATTCAAACTTGTCGTTTTCTTCATCCGACAGTTATTCTGTTATGAGGCCCGCGAATGACAATAAGAATATTCCACGACCAAACGAATATTCGTCGACAAAAATGATTATTTTATAACCACTTGTTTATTTTGTAAAATTTCCACATTTCACCCATAACCAAAGTATTATATCAAATTAACTCCTTATTATTTCAAGATAATAAATAGAGAAAATTTAATTTTATTCATAATAAGTTGGGGTCTTACAATCTTCATTCTGGATATCATCAGCTAAAGATTAAAACTGATGATATTCCAAAGATCGCCCGTCGTGACTCCTGCAGACGGCATTATGAATTCTTGGTCATGTCTTTTGATCGACTAATTCTCCGGCCGCTTTCATGGATACGATGAACCGTGTATTCAAGAAATATTTGGATCATTCGTTGTTTGTCTTTTATTGATGACATCTTCATCTATTCCAAAAGCCGTGAAGATCATGAGCACCATTTAAAGCTGGTACTTCAAAGACTTCGTGACAACAAGCTATATGCCAAGCTGAAGAAATACGAGTTTTGGCTTAAGGAAGTAGTATTCATTGGGCACGTGGTGTCAAAACATAGAGTATCCGCTGACCGGCAAAGATCAAGCAATACAAAGTTGAGCAACAAGCTCTTCGGACCGAAGTGCGTAGCTTTTTGGGCTTAAGTTGGTTATTATCTGAGATTCGTGGAAGGATTTTCTCGAAATGCTACTCCGCTAACTCAAATTAACTCCTGAAAGATACAAAATTGTATGGAGCGAGGAATGCGAGAAGTGTTTCCAAGAGCTCAAGAGGAGACTCATTTCGGCACCTGTTCTAACAATACCATCTGGTTCGGATGGATTTGTTATGTATAGCGATGCTTCATACAAAGGGTTAGGATGTGTTCTCATGCTACATGGGAAAGTCATAGCTCAGGCTTCCTCATGACAACTCAAAGAATATGAGAGAATTATCCTACTCATAACTGGAGTCAGCGCAAGCGATCATTTGCATTGAAAATATGGAGACACTACCCGTATGGGGAGAAAGTGGAGATTTATACGGATCATAAAAGCCTCAAATATTTCTTCACCTAAAAGGAACTCAACACGCGCAGAACGACGCTGGCTCGAGTCATTGAAGGATTACGACCATAAAGATTCAATATCATCCTAGAAAAGCAAACGTTAGAAATGACGCATTGAGTAGTAAGATCATATGCGGCATTGAGTGCAATGTTGTTAACACAAAGGCCCATTTTGTATGACTTAAAAAGGATGGAGATAGAGTTAAAGGCTCCAAGTACCCACGTGATGATATCAAACATACGAGTAGAACCGACTTTAATCGATAAAGTTAAAGTCGCTTTCAAGCTACTGGACCAAATATGCGCGATCGTCTGAAGAAGAAAGTGCAAGAAGGTGCTATTCCAGATGCAAGAATCAATGAAGAAGGAATACTTCGAGTCAACTCCAGACTTTGCCTTCCTAACGATTCTGACTTGAAGCATAGAATCATGATGGAGGCACACAACACAACATTTGCAATCCATCTCAGGAGTACCAAAATGTATCACGATCTTCACATACATTTTGGTGGAACAATACAAAGAGAGAGATCGCAAAGTTTATCTCGAGGTGTTTAATCAACGTGTAAAGGCAGAGCATCAAATGCCAAAGGGTCCATCAGAACCACTTAAGATTCCAAAATGGAAGTGGAACACATTACTATGGATTTCGTTCACGGGTCTTCCCAAGGTTTCTCAAGGTATAGATGCGATTTGGGTTATTGTTGATAGATTAACCAAGTCTCGCTTCATTTCTTGCCTATACGTGAGACTTATTCACTTTAACGCCTTGCTTTCGTATGTTTGTTAATGATATTGTGAGATTTCATGGCATGCCAAGATCCATAGTTTCGCATCGTGACCCAAGATTCACTTCACAATTTTGGGTTAGCTTGCAGAAAGCTATGAGCACGGATATACTGATTGATTTCAGATACCATCCTCAAACGGATAGACAATCGTGAGAGGACTATTCAAACTCTTGAAGATCTATTAAGACTCGTGTCCTAGACTTCAAATGGAGTTGGATAAGTATTTACCATCGGTGGAATTCTCCCACAACAACAGCTTATCGTGCAAGTATAAAATGGCTCCATTTGAAGCCTCAGTGGACAAAAGTGTCGCTTCCAAAGATATGTTGGGATGAGGTGGGTGAAGCAACATTGTTGGGACCAGAATTGGTACGTATGACTACTTTTAAAAGATCCAAATGATTCGACAACGTGATACAAACCAAGACACGAGATCGACAAAAGAGTTATGCGATCTTCATCGAAAGGGCGTGGAATTTGGTATCGGGGATCATGTATCGCACGTATTGCTCCACGGAAGGGAGTTACAAGATTCGGGAAGAGAGGAAAGCTCAATCCATGATTTATTGGTCCATTTCGATTCTTGACCGAAGTAGGAAATGTGGCCTATGACTCGTGTTACCTACTAAGCATGTCTCATGTTCATAATGTTTTTCACATATATATGCTTCGTAAATATGTGAAAAGACCCAAATCACATTATCGAGTTAGAACTAGATTTAGATAGCCAAGATTTAACTTACGAGGAGGTATCTATTAAGATCTTGGATAGAGAGAGAAGATGTCCCTACGCATTCAAGGTTATACCACAAGTTAAAGTTTCATGGAGGAATCATGTTATCAAGAAATGACCGGGAGTTGAATCGAAATGAAAGCGAGATACCCTCACATTTTTGAAACACTAGGTACGTACATCAATTTCGAGGACGAAATTTCATAAGAAGGGAGGTTGGTAAGACCCCGAACTTATTATGAATAAAATTAAATTTTCTCTATTTATTATCTTGAAATAATAAGGAGTTAATTTGATATAATACTTTGGTTATGGGTGAAATGTGGAAATTTTACAAAATAAACAAGTGATTATAAAATAATCATTTTTGTCGACGAATATTCGTTTGGTCGTGGAATATTCTTATTGTCATTCATGAGCCTCATAATGTAATAACCGCTTGATGAAGAAAACGCATAAGTTTGAGTTTTTATAAATAATCACAGTAGTTGTTACCAAGTTAACACTGTTGAATACCTTGGTTAAAAATACAAAGAATACGCTGTGGTCGCATAAAGAAGACACACCAGATTGCGATGATGTTTTTTGATTATTGATTCTTACGTAAGAAGGCACTACTTCAATAATTGTTACAGAATTATTGTTCAATATTTTATCGATTCAATAATTGTCGCGTTGATATTTTATATTATTGTTATTTCAATAATTGTCTCTCGCACGATATTTTCCATTATCGATAAATAATTCATATTATTTGAATAATATTATTAGATAAAGATTATTGGCAATGTCTAGAAAGTTCTCGCTTAAGGAGAGGTTTGGTCACCTAATCATTGCCACAAGAAGGAGAAATCCTTATCGAAAGCCCCATCTTTCCTAGAACTACCGTATTCATTATTATGATTCTGTAATATTATTTATGAATAATTATTTATTGATTTATATGATAAGGAAATATTTATTTTATGTGGCTATTAATGTTGAGGTGTTTTATCAAGATTTTTGTTTTAATGGAGGTATTAAAATCAAATCAAGATTCTCGAGATATATCATGTGAGTTATAATTTTAATCCGACCGCTGATCGTTGTGATTTTTAGATATGTTATACATATATAAGTTGAGTATATGTCCACAAATTTTGAACCGTTAAAATGAATGTATGATTTGTTATGAATTTTAAGAGGTGACTAATTCGAAAATTATGTTATAAATGATTTTTGGTGGAAAATTCTAAATTGAGTGGGCCCCATTTTTGGTTGGTGAGAAATGTGCTCAAATTTTTTTCAAAATGCGGATGGCAATAAGAAGTAAATAAAAACCATCGTGTAGCAGAGTCAAGTCTGCTTTGCAAGTACAAGATTTTCCTATAAATAAGTCTTATGTTAGAATCGAAAATCAAACCGTAAAACATGTTTTCTCTTTCTTCTCTTTCTCTTCTCTCTATATTATCGAAATGATTTTGTGAGTATTTAGACACTTTGAGAGAGTTCTTATTCAAGATAAGTTTTATTCAAAGATCACATCCGACCTTTCATTCAAGTACTGCTTTTCGAGGTAAGTGGATGTTATTTTCTTCTTAAATGATATTATTTTCTTCAATATCATTACGATGAGATATTGTTATGAATTTTATCAGGAATTTCTACCTTTCTATGTTGGGATTTCTATTCACGATACAACACTATTCACAAATACTTGACTATTCACCAAAAATAAAATTTTCTTTTTTCGTCTAAATGTCTTTTATGGTTACTATCTTTGATCAGATCCATGTTTTGATCTTTATTTTTGAATTCTACTTCACTCTTGGTTATTATGGAGAATTATTGAATTTGGATAAACCAAATACTTAATCCCTAATATTTGTCCTTCCATCTTCTCACCGGATTCGCTTCTAAAATATTTTTATCATCCTCACCCTTAATGGTGATAATCGATGAATATCTTTACCAGAGTCGTAAAGATGAATGATTACCGATGAATATCTTTGGCCAGTGGTGCAAGATGAAACAGTATTGAGATGAATACATGAACAATCCACATATAAATGAATATCTTCTACCAGTAGTGCAAAGTTGAATATTTGATTTAAGATGTATATCGATTGATGTTACGCGAATAAAATATTGATGATGGACTTTTAAATTCATGTATGATGAGAGATTTCATTATCTACTTAACTCTTCTAATGAATCATTGTTTCCATGCGAGCTTATCGATCTAAAACTTGTTGTCGATTATATTCTATCGATTTTTCCCTCACAAGATTAAGGATAATTTTTTGTATATTATCTTAGTCATAATATTATTTACCGGGTTAGATTGAGCTTCACCCTTTCCTTTTTTGTTCTATTTTCTTCTCGTAGCGAGAATATAGCAGTGAACCAATGCAAGATAGAGTGATGGTCCTGTAAAGATGTTTGTTTTAGCGATTCCTCACTATTTTTATAAAATAGTGCATCAATAATTGTAATGAGGAGACTTTATTTGGGTGTGATATTGTCTAAAAGACAATATTTGTATTTAAACTCATTGAATACGCTATTGGTCGATTTTGCATTTACAATCAGTAATAAAACTCAGAATGCTTTCCGTATCACGATTCGATTTAATTCAAAATGGATAATCTATACTTATTTTTGAAAGCGTCACGTAATTCGATTTTAAGGTCACTTCAATTATGGCATGTTTTGATTCAACTTGCTTGTGTCCTAATTATGCAAGTTGCATATCCTTATCCCCTGACGAAGGAAGGCTACCCTGCCGCTTGGAATTAGATATCCCACAAAAGATGCTCAAGACAATCTTAACCTTCAAAATCCTAAATATATTGTTGTACTCCTAAATCAACCATAATTGGAATTTAGTCAAGTACTCCTAAATCTTTTACTCACGTCAAGTCAACGATCAAACAAATATATTGTTGTTGTTTCTAATGCTTCTACTGCTAACAAATGAAAATTAAAATTTTAGCCATCTGCTATTTTAATTTCAAAATTTTATTATAAGTACCATGATTTAGGAATCCCATAAAAAAAAGAAAGTATTTTAGGTTTGTACCTACCGGTTCGGACCGATATATATACCTATATTTCAAGATTCGGGATCAATTTACTACCGGTTTGTTCATAAAATTGAAACTTTTAATAGGTTAATAATTGCTTCTTAAATATTTCTAAAGTGGGAAACTTTTAACTTCTAATCAAGGTTGTTCGGTCTTGTCTTTGCATGTTAATTTCATTACAACAAGGCACAAGTATCTACCAAATTTTACAACATTGTTTATAACTGAATTTTAGCCAACCATTTTGCTTGTTAATTTCATCACAACAAACCACAAGTATCTACCAAATTTTATAACAGATGTTAGCCTTGAACAACCCGACCACTATAAGAATCTGACCTGAAAATATAGTTGATTAATTATTAGATCAACTCATATTAATTGGAACCAAATAGGTTGATTAACTATTTTTATTTATTTAAATTGGATAAAGTTTGAAATCATATTTTTAAAAAAGAAATATAAGTCCAAACCAGTTAGCCATTTTTCTACCCATTATTGGAGTGTGATTATTTGAGTCTAGCCAAGGTGTAACCCAATTTATTTAATGGGCTAGATTTAGTGTTGACCCATAATATATATTTATTTTGACAGTGAGAAAGTCCTTATTAAAATAAGATTGTGTTTCTTATTTGGTAGGATAAAGAAGGAAAAAACTATGTATTTCACCACTATACTTGGCACGTTTTATTTAATACATCATTGAACTTTTAATTTTTTGAATTACCCCATTAAACAAATTAAAAGTTTTTAATTGGATCATTCTGTTAACTGTTCATCAGTTCTGTTAATATCAACGTTAACTTTTTCCTACATGGCTTTTTTTAAAAATAATAAAAATAATTCAGATATAACAACTCATCCTCTCTTTCTTCTCTCTCCTCAAACCTCGTCAAATTCACTACAGATTAACACCCAAAAACACCCCTCCTTCAAATCCCTCATTTCCCAACCTATCCCACCCCCAAATCCAAGATCGTCGACTACCCTCCTACGGTTCACCGAATTGCTATTCTCCTTGTTGCTTTGGATCTGAGTTGAATCTGGTTCGGAGGAGTTTGGATCTGGATCTGGGTAGTGACGGATTCAGCTACCGTGGATGAAGGGGATGCCCTTACCCTTTGATTTTGAGGGGAAGGGGGTTTTAGAGCTTGTTGCTGCAGATTCACCTCTGTTCTAGTCCAAACCCTTTGATTCACCTCTGTTCTAGTCCAAACCCTCCTACTTCCACTTCAACCCTGTCTTCATCTCTAGGCGGCGGCGGCATAAGAGGCGGCGGATTGTCAAAGGACCTTGGATTGTGAGAAAAGCAGTTGGAGAGCAGGCTATATGTGTAATTGGACGGGCGCTTACTTGCAAATATTGTTTGTCTGAAAATTTCGTAGAAGTAGATATAGATATTGGATCTTCCAGGATTGTCAAAGGACCTTGGATTGTGAGAAAAGCAGTTGGAGAGCAGGCTATATGTGTAATTGGACGGGCGCTTACTTGCAAATATTGTTTGTCTGAAAATTTCGTAGAAGTAGATATAGATATTGGATCTTCCATGGTTGCAAGTGCAATTGTTCATTTGGCATTTGGTTACTTGACAACGCTAACAGTTAATTTAGCTTTTCTCATCGAGGGGCAAACTGAATCAGAGCTTCCGGAACGATTATTAGGAGCTGTAAGATTCTCCGAGCTGAATGTTGCGTTAGCAAGGCCAATGGAACTGCCATCTTATGGAAGTGCTGATAGGTCGCAGGAACTGCCATCTTATGGGAGTGCTGATAGCTCACAGTCTTCTCTGCCTACGCGTTTGTGGAAGTCAATTGGGCATGGTTTCTCCCACCTTATTCATCCGGTTGGTCAGGAAAATGCCAATTGTTGAAGATGTACAGAAGTGATAAGTTTAGTGTTTTTGTTAATCATCTATTTGAGTTGGTGTGAAAACAATTGGTTCTTAATTCTTCATCCGGTAGTTGATTCTTGGTAATATAAAGGAGAGGAAATGTTAGTAAAAATTGAGTAATATGCCATGTTATATTTCTTTCTTTTTTCTTTTATTTTGCACGTCCACGTAGGATAATGGCTAAAGTAATTTAACAGCCGTTAGTTTAGAGATAACAGAATTATTCAATTGTAAAATAATAGTTAGTTTAATGGGATAATTCAAAAAATTAAAAGTTCAGTTGTGCATTAAGTAAAACTTGACAACTATAGTGGCTAAATTCATAGTCTTGCCGATAAAGAAGTTTAATTTGGGAAGGAATCTATCAACCATTAATTGTTATTATAAGTTGATTCTACAAAGGACAACTATAAATACATCAATAAGCAACACTTTGTACTCTCCATATTATTATAGTGGGTCTCTCTCTCTCTCCATGATTTTTGAGAGTATATTTCGTGAGTTTAATTTCACAACAATACAATCAACCGTTAGCGCAATTTTAGTCCGCTATTTTGGTGATTTCGTCAAGCGTACAAAATTTGGCGTTTAACACCCATATTTCATTCCAAATCCAAATCAAAAGTTCTTTCCACCCCAGATTCATAAAATTTTTTATTCAAAAAAAATAATATTTAGTGATTATGTATACACCCTCACTCTCCCAAAAAAATATATTCAATGATTATGTATACAACACCCCACACCCACCCCCACCCCACCCCACCCACCTCCTCCCTCCCTCCCTCCCTCCCTCCCTCTCTCAAAAAATAATATTTACTTATTATGTATAAACCCCACCTCACAGCAACCTCACCCCCACGCCACCTTGCAATCGCCCACCCCACCCCACCCCACCCCACCCCACCCCCATCCAGATCAAAAAATAATATTTACTGATTATGATATATACCCCACCCCGCCTCCGCCTGCCCGCCTGCCTCCCTTCCAACCCAACCCTAACCCTAAAAAATATTATATTACATTTACAGATTATATATACACCCCACCCCACCCCACCCCACCCCACCAAAAAATATTTATTGATTATACACTCATTCCGTCTACGCCTTACCCACCCATATTTTACATTTTAACCCCTAGACCCCCATATTTCTAGGATTACCTATTCATTAGTTTAGTTTTCAATTAGTGTAAATGAGATATAAATATGAAATATTAATATATTTTTGTTTTTAATGGTATTTAATAGTATTGTTTGTGAAGTAGTAATATACGTATAAAATTTACATTTTTAACGATTTGTCGACTTGCGAATGACTAGTCAGGCACCTTGTCGCCTAAACGCTTAAGCTCCAAACTATCGGCTTGCCTCGACATATAAATTCTTAAAATTTCCTCATATGGGAAACCCTATTTTTATCCAGCCATGAAATTAAAAACCAGGAGGTGATCTCGTATACCAGTGTGAGTAATGATGTCTTCTAAACCACAAATATAACAACACAGAAAATAGAAAAGACAACAATGCAGAAAAGACATCTGCAGCACCTTTATCCACAATTTGTAGACAATAATTCTTTTCCAGTATTGACTTGTGACGGCACAAGTAGCACAAAAGTGCTCATTTAAAACTATATTTTCTAATCTTCTAATACTAGTTATTATGCCCGGCAATTGAGCATGAAGCTTTTCTGCACTAAAAAAATAAAAAATAGAGCATGAAGCTTCTGATTTTTACATAATGATGCAGGGAACAAAGTTATTAGATGAATTTAAAGAACTGTATGACCTGGTGATACCAGTTACCACATGCATTACATACACACCAAATTAGAAAATCAAAGCTGATCTATATTGTCACATTCTAATCTTTTGGGCATTTTAATTACAAATTTTGAATAATTCTTGGGTTCAATACTATTTTGATGGATAAATATGAAGGTTATTGGATCACTAAGTCTACACCATTATATTTGCAAAATAGCATCTAAAATAATCCTTTAATTACATGATCAAGGACATCAACTAGGAAATTTCAACAACGCAAGAGACTTCAGTCAGCAAGGCAAAAAATACTAAAATAGTTGCTTAAAATTTGAAAAGCAATACAAGAGAATCACTTCCAGAGGTCAAAACTCAAAACCATTTGGAATGCATTACATAATAACCATTTCCAGTTCCTTTAACTAAGATCTACCATTCAAAGATGAATTTCCATTAGAATCATCAAGAGTTCTCATCAGACTATTAAAATGGAAAACCAAACATATACAATGTTTCAGAAGTTAAAGACTTTTGAAGGCCTTTCCTGTCATGGAACTTAGAAGCCCCTATAACTGCACCAAGGATTTAATGGACACAAGCTTCATCAGTATAATATAAAACATCAAGACCAAACATAAATTACTGATGAAAATGACGATGACT
The DNA here is from genome assembly GCA_020205615.1 of Panax quinquefolius. Classification (NCBI taxonomy): domain Eukaryota; kingdom Viridiplantae; phylum Streptophyta; class Magnoliopsida; order Apiales; family Araliaceae; genus Panax; species Panax quinquefolius. Next base: position 144,696,499 of record CM035155.1, on the reverse strand, counting down.
TCAGGCATGAATTCAGCATCTATACTAGGCAAAGTTCTTTTAACATGACAACCTTATATTTGACGCGCCAAACTGAAAGTAAACTTTTCTCCAATTCTGAAGATGCTGAGATCTAATCCATTTAATTATGCACCTCCTTAAAGTCTAGCAACCAACCATCACATTTACCTACGAAGTAAAATGCATTAGGTATCATACTATGTACCACCAAAAGTTGTGGTCCTCATATTGCAACCATCTTAGCATTTCCTAATCACAAAATTAGCATCCAATCTTTTGTTATACTACCGATGTCGATTACTTTTCATCAACTCCAAAAGAAAACCTCTATATTGATAAATCTACAATTCCCATCACACCTAGTTTGATAAATATTTCATTTTGGGCTCTTACATAGCTAATAAAACATTGCCCAAATAAAAAAACGTTAAAATTCTAAACCACAACCATTAACATTTCCTGAAATATGATAACTTTTGTACAAAAATCTTAAAGATAAGAAGTAAAAGTAGCACGAACCATGTAAAAGCCCTCGTGAGAATTTCCCATTGGCGCACAGTGCCTTTAAACTTCGCAAGCACATCATACACCTACAAGCTTATATGCTAAAGCTTCACCTCATCATCAAACCCAAGTTTCATACCTAATGAGCTTCCATTTTCTATTTACTTTGTACCATATTCTTACTCCCTAATCTTACTAGGCAGATGTATATAGACAAAAACATTTAACTAGCAAAATGAACCCATTAAATCAATACTAAATCTCAGAGCTTCAGTATCTAGCAATATAAAAAAGTACCCTTTAATACCCATTTCCGAATCAAAATTAACCAAAACATCACAGCAAAACCTCTTCAATCCAAACAAACAAAGTGCGACACAACAATATTAAACAGAAACAAGTAAAATATTTCTTCTTATCTAGAATCGGAGCTTAGAAAAGAACCATCTGTTCTTGCCACTCTTGAAACGCTCCTCGAGCCTAGCCTTGGTCTCCTTCGCTGCCGTTACCTTCTTGTCACGCGACTGAAGTGCTTCGACAGTGACCACATCTTTCAGCTCAACGTCGAGGGTGTAGCGCGTGGGCATGATGTGGTTGTAGTTGACGAGCTTGATGAAAGCCTTCACGCGCGACTTCTTGGCGGTCTTTTTGGCTGAGTCCTTTCGAATCACCTTTTTGGGTATTTGGCGATGCCGGCGACGAGGCAGTGGCCGTAGGGGCGGTCACGAGTTCCCTCGTCGAACGACTTGATGATGACGCCCTTTCGGCCGGCGAAACGGCCGTTGAGCATTACGACGGCCTTGTTCGGTTTCAAGACCTTCACCATTTTCGCTCTTCCTTACCTTGGCCGCTTTCTCTGTATATGAATTACGCCCAAAACCCTAGGGTTTCAGGAAATAGATGTGGTTTATAAGGTGGGTAAGTTGGCCAAGTAATCCCTATTTGTAAACATAACTACGTAAATGCCATTTTGTTTTATTAGTATTAATGAAGAGAATGGTATCAAAACCTAAAATTTTAAATGTTAGTATTCTAAACTATATGTCATATTTCACTCCGGTGATTCAACTTTTAATTTTATTAATTAAATGATTGAATTATTAATTTTTTTCAATTCCAACAAATTGAGTCTATCACGCACGTCAGAAATTGCTAACCTGACTATGGTAGATGTAAAGACCAAAAATTTTATATAATTATTATATATGTATATTTTTACGAATAAATTTTTTTTATTTATTTATTTTGAGAATATGAGTGAGTATGTGATATGAATTAAGTAAGTGAGCTAATTTATTTTATTTAAGTTAACTATGAAATGAAAAGAAAGCTAAGATAAATTATTTATCAAGTTGATTAAGGAAAGTAAAATAAGCTTATGTCGAAAATTAACATAGTTTGAATGTTAACATTGAAATTGAAAAGATTTATATGTTTAAGTGATTAATTGATATAGTGTATGTAAAGTGATTATATGAATGTGTAATGACTTATCAAGTCAATTATGGCTAATTAATTTAATGAATTAATAGGAAAAGGAAAGTCAAGAAATAAGAATATTAAATTATTTATTAATGTATTGAACATTTTGTGACATATATTGAATGAATGTATGATAAAATGAATATAATAAATATTTATCAATAATGATAAATATGTTATGACTTATATATATATATATATATATATATATATATATATATATATATATATATATATATATATATATATATATATATCTTATAAAGAGAATTAAAAGTAAGCCTTATAACCTAATTTATATATTAGGAATGTGAATTAAATAATTCAAGAGTTATAGTATGAAAAAGAATATATACTAGTATTTAAAATATATACTAACCTAAGAGATTAATTTTATTATCTTCATTTATTATTTGATTTAAACCTAATTAAAGAAAGCTTAATTAGGATATATAATTAAAATCTATGTAAATAATTATTTAAAATCCAAAATGAGTGGATTAAAAATCCTAATTAAATAAGTATGGAAAGATAAAATTAAGATATTGGATCATGTTAATTCACTTGGCCCAATCATTTTAATTAGAGAACTAATTGGGAGCCCAATCTTTAGCCCATGTGTGTGACGCCTCCAAAATAGGTTCATACAATCCATTCTGAGTTGCCAAATATATAGTACGGAATTCAAATACAAACTTCATTTATACAATTATTAATTGTCGTATACAATACGACAAAACGTAAACTCTGAGTTTGAATACGAATATTGTCTCGTAGACAATATCCAAACTCAAATGAAGTCCTCATTACAATTATTATCACAAATAGAATAGTAAGGACTACTATAGCCACCATCTTTGACCATCACTCCATTCCTCGACTAGTTCCAGCTATATTCTCATTTTCTAAAGAGAACAATGAAAGAAAATGATGAGCTCAACTAGCCCAGTAAAAAATATTATGACTAAAATAATATAGAATAAATTATCCTTAGTCCTTAATAGTGTAAAATCTGATAGAATACAATAGACAACAAATTTAGATCAACAACTGCAGCGGAACAAGCAATCCATTAGAAGAGTCAAGTAGAGCATGATGTCTACTATCTTCTATAATTTTAAAGTTCATCATCAATATTTTATTGCTGTAACACAACTCAATAAATATTTCACATCAACGAATTATTCGTGCACTACGGGCCAAGGATATTCGTTAGTATCATCAGTGGTCATGATCATGCTAAACAACTGTCCATCTATACACTACGGGCCAAAGAATACTTTCACCACATCATTTGTCTGTAACATTACAGGTCATGATTATACCAATACACAATTCTTGATCATAATCATACCAATCAACAGTCCATCTATGCACTACGGGCCAAAAATGAATTTTACCACAATATAAGCATGAGGATAATGACAATGATATAAGAAATCAATCAAGTGAGATCAAGGATAAATATTAAAGATTTATAATTCAATTTATCAAGAGTTTAATAATGTCCAAATTATCAACATGATAATTAATTGTGGAGTAAAATTCAAGGATGATATTCATATATCAAAAATAATTTAGAAAGAAAAAAAAACTAACTTTATCGTGAATAGTACCCCGGGTGAATAGTACCTGAGCGAATAGTGCTCCGTGAGTAGTACCCTGACATGAAAATATTAAAATTTAATAAGAAAATTCAGAAAAATATTTAAGTGAAACGATAATAGATGAAGCATAAAATTTAAGGATATTCTACTAATTTCAAGGAGTATAGAAGCAATACTTATCAAAATAAGTGTAGATTTAAGAATATGAAACGAAATAATATTACTTACATACTATAGAGTATAGAAGAAAATAATATTTCTTACGAATATTGAATGAAAATAATATCCTTTACCTTAGTGGGAGAGTAATTCTGACTGGTATAGCAGAGATATTCTTAAAGAAAACTTGCACTATTTGTTATACTCAACGTTTCCTTATGCTCAAAAGAAATACGCACAATATTATAGAAGAAGAATTCTCTGATTATGGTGTGATTTTTATTTTTTAACTAAGCATCCTATTTATAGGAGAATGGCAGGTTACTATTTAAGAAAATAATCACGAGTGAACAGGAAATTTTTCACAGGTGTAGAATCGGCTGATTTTTTGATTTTTACTATTCATTACTGTGCAATAAAATATTCTAATAAAATAAAAACTTTATATAAAATATAATATATTCTATTTATAATCTAATAAAATAAATAACTTTATATATAATATAAAAAGTATTTTATTTTATATAAAAAGTTTTCTGTTTTATTACTATTATAATAATAATAAAACAAAACTCTCTACCGACGGTTTTGAAAAATGAGTAAGTGGAAGAGGTCCATGTAATAAGCTAAACTTACAACAAATACTTCATGAAAACCCCCTTTATTTATATAAATATTCACCACAAATGTGACGCCCCCAAAATAGGTATACATCACCCATTCTGAGTTGCCAAATACATGGTACAGAAACAACTACAACTTTATTAATACAATTGTCGTGCAAAGTACGACAACACATAAACTATGAGTTTAAATATAAATATTATCTTCTAGACAATATCCACACTCAGATAAAGTCCTCATTACAATTATTGATGCACTATTTTACAAAATAGTGAGGACTGCTAAAACAACTATCTTGAACCATCACTCCATATCCCGGCTAGTTCCTGCTAAATTCTCACCTCCTAAGAACAAAAATGGAACAAAAAGGAAAAGGGTGCTCAACTAGCCCAGTAAAGAATATTATGACTAAGATAATGAACAACAAATTATCGTTAGCCTTCAACAAATCAAATAAAATATAATGGACAACAAGTTTTAGATCAATATTCGCAGCGAAAATAACAATTCATTAGAAGAGTTAAGTAGAGAATGAAATCTACTATCATCTATGAATTTAAAAGTCCATCATTAATATTTTATCCCTGTAACATCAATCAATATACATCTTGAATCAAATATTCATCTTTGCACTACGGGCCAAAGATATTTATCAGGTAATCATTCATCTTTGCACTACAGGCCAAAGATATTCATCAAGTATCACCATTAAGGACTGAGGATGATGAAAAATATTTTAAAAAACGATTCCAGTGAGATAAAAGGACAAAGATTAGATATTCGTACTTTAGATAATCCAAGTTTAACAATTATTGAGTAGTGCCTTCTTACGTAAGAATCAATAATCCAACAATACTGTACAATACCGTGTACTACTGTGCAACCATGCGTATTACTGTATTTTAACCACCGGGTATTCCAACAGTGTTAACGGTAACAATTACGTTGTTATTTATAAAAACTCAAACTTGTCATTTTCTTCATCCGACCGTTTTCCGTTATTGGACCCATAAATGGTTGCGTCGTCGTACGAATATTCCCCGACAGCAAGAATATTTCACGACTAAACGAATATTCCCCGACAACAATGAATATTTTATAACCACTTGCTGATTTTGCAAAATTTACACATTTCACCCATAACCAAAATATTATATTAAATTAACTTCTTATTATTTCAAGATAATGAATAGAGAAAATTCAATTTTATTTATAAAAAGTTGGGGGGTATTACAATCTCCTCTCCTTATGAAATTTCATCCTCGAAATTGACGTACGTACCTGGTGTTTTGAAAGATGAGGGTACCTCGCTTTCATTTCTGATTCCAACTCCCAGGTCATTTCCTCAATAGCATGGTTCCTCCACAAAACCTTGACTTGTGGTATAACCTTTGTTCGTAGGACATGCTTTTTCCTATCCAAGATCTTGACAGGTACATCCTCGTACGTTAAATCTCCGGCTATCTCGTCTGGTTCTAACGCAATAATGTGGTTTGGGTCTTTCACATATTTACGAAGCATAGATATGTGAAAAATATTATGAACACGAGACATGCTTGGAGGTAATGCAAGTCTATAGGCCACATTTCCTATTCGGTCAAGAATCTCAAATGGACCAACAAATCGTGGATTGAGCTTTCCTCTCTTCCCGAATCTTGTAACTCCCTTCCATGGAGCAATACGTAACAGTACATGATCTCCAATATTAAATTTCACATCCTTTCGATGAAGATCCGCATAACTCTTTTTGTCGATCCTGTGCCGTTTGTATACGTTGTCGAATCATTTGGATCTTTCTCTGTAGTCATGCGTACCAATTCTAGTCCCAACAACGTTGCTTCACCCACCTCGTCCCAACATACTGGAGAATGAAATTTCGTCCATACAAAGCCTCGAATGGAGCCATGCCTATACTTGCTTAATAACTGTTGTTGTAGGAGAATTCCACCAATGGCAAGTACTTATCCCAACTTCCTTTGAAATCTAGGACATGGAGTCTTAATAGATCTTTAAGGGTTTGAATAGTCCTTTCTGATTGCCCGTCCGTTTGAGGATGGTATGCCGAACTGAATCGTAAATCCATGCCCATAGCTTTCTGCAAGCTAACCCAAAATCGTGAAGTGAATCTTGCGTCACGATCCGAAACTATGGATATTGGCATGCCATGCAATCTCACAATCTCATTCACGTACATACGAGCAAGACGTTCAAGGGAATAAGTCTCTCGTATCGGTAAAAAATGAGCAGAGTTGGTTAATCTATCAACAATAACCCATATCGCATCTATGCCTTGAGAAACCTTGGGAAGACCAGTAATAAAATCCATGGTAATGTGTTCCCACTTCCATTTTGGAATCTCAAGTGGTTGCAATGGACCTTTTGGCACTTGATGCTCCGCCTTTACACATTGACAAGTTAAACACCTTGAGATAAACTCTGCGATCTCTCTCTGCATATTTCTCCACCAAAATGTATGTCGAAGATCGTAATACATTTTGGTACTCCCGGGATGGATTGCAAACGATGTGTTGTGTGCCTCCATCATGATTCTATGCTTCAAGTCAGAATCGTTAGGAGCATTAGTCAATCCAAAAGACATGACCAAGAATTCATAATGCCGTCTGGGAGTTACAAGGCGCCTTTTGGAATATCATCAGTTTTAATCTTCAGCTGATGATATCCAGAATGAAGATCGATCTTTGAAAAGAATTGTGCTCCTTGAAACTGGTCGAATAGGTCATCAATGTTAGGTAGCGGATACCTATTCTTGATGGTGACATGGTTCAATTCCTGGTAGTCAATACAAAGTCGCATACTCCCATCTTTTTTCTTTATGAATAAAACAGGAGCACCCCAAGGAGATGTACTAGGACGAATAAAACCGATGTCTAACAACTCATGTAGTTGGACCTTTAAATCCTGAAGTTCAATAGGAGACATTCGATATGGGGATTTAGAAATAGGCTTTGTACCCGGTTCAAGGTCAATAAAGAATTCAACTTCACGTTCTGGGGGTAGACCAGGAAGTTCTTCAGGAAATACGTCAGCAAATTCACTAACAACAGAAATATTATTTAAATCTGACGTGTTTTTGTTCAAGTCTATAACATGGGCTAAGAAAAGCTTGACATCCGTTTTTTAATAAACGAATGGCTTTATGGCTTGATATGACAGTGATTGACTTTAGTGGTTTGGTTGCTTGAATTCGTATAACAGGTTGGTTAGGAATATGAAAACTAACAACCTTACGAAAATAATCAATTTTGGCATGATGAGTAGTTAACCAATCAATCCCTAAAATCACATCAAATGCAAGTATCTTTAAAGAGATAAGATCAACAGGTAATGTGATGGTTCCAACTTGGATTAAGCAAGATTTATAAATAGTGGATGTAACAAAAGTTTCTCCTAACGGAGTTTCAACGGATAAGTCAAAGTCTAATTTCTCCGGAGTCAAGTTTAAACATTGAGCACAAGCAGGAGAGATAAAAGAATCGGTAAAATCGGTATCTAGTAAGGTATAAACTTCGCAAGATGTTAAAATTATCTTACCCGTGATCACCTCATTCGGGTTTCTCGCATTTTGGCCAGTCACGACAAACGCTCTCCTTTGAACCACCGAATTTATTTTGTCCGTAGTCGCCTTTGGTGCCACCGTCCCAGTTGGACTTGACTTTGCTATCGGACAAAATTGGGCTATATGACCGTCTTTTCGACTACTGAAACACACATTGAAAGGTTGTAAACAGTTTGGACTTATGTGTCCCTCCTCTCCGCATCTGTAGCATCTAACTGGTGGTCATTCTCCTCCCTTAGAATTTGTTGCTGGTGCTGCTACTGATGTCTTCCCGTCATTGTTGAATCTCCTCTTTTTGAAATTTCCACTTAACTCACATCTCCTATTATCATGGCCAAGATTACCACCCAAGTGGTTACCGCTTTTGTCCGTATTTTTTCCTCCCTGCTGGTTATCATTGCTCCGATGACTGCTGTCACTGATATGACCCTAGTTGTGGTCCCTCGGTTGAATATACTCATTATCTCGCTCTAATAATTGAGCCCTGTTGACAACATATGAATATAGAGAAAATTTATGAGAGATAAAGTATTGGCGAATTTCGGGTTTTATACCTCTCAGAAACATCCACGTCATACGTTCCTTATTCTCTACCAAATAAGGTGCAAACCTGGATAACTCTGCAAACTTTGCCTTGTACTAGGACACCGTCATGTTATTCTGTTCTAGTCTAATAAACTCTACCTCCTTCATATGACGAATACTTTCAGGAAAGTACTTGTCATTGAAAAGTTTTTGAAATGTTTCCCAAGACATGTTGAGTGCGGCTGGCTGGGTACGCTTCACAGATTTTCACCAGTAATTTGCCTCACCACGGAATATAAAGGTGGCGAATGGAACCTTCTGTTCCTCCGTGCATCCCAAGACATCGTGTGATGCCCCCAAAATAGGTATACATCACCTATTCTGAGTCGCCAAATACATGGTACAGAATATAAATACAATCTTAAATATACAACATGAGCTATGAGTTTTAATACAAATATTGTTTTCTAGACAATATTCAAACTCAAAATAAGTCCTCAATACATTTATTATCACACTATTTCGTAGAATAGTGAGGACTACTAATGCTATTATCTCTGATCGTCACTCCGCTCCCTGACTAGTCCTCGCTACGCTCTCATTTCAAGAGAACAATGAAAGTAAAAAAAGGTGAGCTCAACTAGCCCAAGAAAAAATATTATGGCTAAGATAATGCGAATAAATTATCGTTAGCCTTTCAACGATGTTAAACCGATACAATATAACAAATATCAAGTTTAATCAGAATTTGGAATAAGCAATCCATTAGAAGAGTTAAGTAGAGAATAAAATCTACTATCTTCAATGATTTAAAAAAAAATTCATCACTTTTATCGCTGAGACTCAGCTCAATAAATAATCCACATCATCCCTGTACCATGGCCAAGGATATTCATTAGTATCACAACCACAAATTACCCATGCAATACGGGCCAAGGATATTCGTGTATTCATCAGTGGTCATGATCATGCCAACAACTGTCCATCAATGCACTACGGGCCAATGAGGACCTTTACCACCTCATTTGCAACATTACGGTCATGATTATACCGAATAATCCCTGGTCATAATCATACCAAGTCCATCTATGCACTACAGGCCACAGATGACTTTCAACATAATATAAACATGAGGATGATGACAAATGATATAAGAATTCAATAAAATAAGTTCAAGAATTAATTTATCCAAGAACCAATAACGTCCAAATTGTCAACATGATACTGCTTTGTGGGGTAAAACTCAAGAATGCTCAGAAGAATATTTCCATGAAAAGATACTGGATGAAGCGCAAATATCAAGAATATTTCACTAATTTCATGGAGTATAAAAGCCAAAACTTTAACCAACTTAGTATAATAAAGAATTGAATAATAAAAAAAATCACTGTGCATGCGATGACCGCCATGCACAAAGTTATTCCAATGAATAATAAATAACGGAACCAGTCACGCGTAAGCGCACAAAACATGATATTCAATGTAATAATAAATAATGGAACCAGTCATTACAGAACTCACGCATGTGATATTCCAATGAATAATAAATAATGGAACCGGTCATGCGAAACGCATGGCGGTGATGTTCCAATAGAAAAATAAAGAATGGAATAACGAAGAATTTCACCATGTATGCGATACTTCGCGTGTATGATTATTCCAACATAATGATAAAGAATGGAATAATGTAAGAATTTCACCATGTATGCGGTACTTCACATAGGCAAAAGTTATTCCAACATAATGATAAAGAATGGAATAATGAAGAATTTCACCAAGTATAGGGTAGCTTGGCGTATCAAAAGTTATTCCAATGTAATAATAAAGAATGGAATAACGTAAGTTCTCTTCATGAATACGAAAGAAATAATACCCTTACCTTAGAAGAAACTGGATATAGGAGTAGTGAAGTAGCGAATAGTTTTCTTCTTTTTCTCTCTATAGTTTCTCTCTCTAGAGTTTCAAAGTGAATTAAGTAAGAAATAATGAAGGAATGAGCTTCTATTTATAGAGAATGGACTTTGAATAAGAACTAATTCATGAACGGTCCAGATTGATTTACTTTTAAGCAGACGGTCCATATTGATTTACTATGCAAGATTAATAAAATATTCCAATAAAATAAAATCTTTTAAATAAAATATAATATATTCTATTTATAATCTAATAAAACGAATAACTTTATAAAAGTATTACATTTTATATAAAATGATTTTACTATCTGAAACACTATACGAATCACTATGTCTGAACATTTATGCGTAATAGAATATTATATATATTCTATTTATAGTCTAATAAAACAAATAACTTTATAAAGTATTTTGTTTTATATAAAAAGATTTTACTATATCTGCAAACACTATGCATAATAAAATATAATATATTCTATTTATAATCAAATAAAACAAAACTTTATAAAAAGTTTTCTGTTTTATATAAAAAGTTTTCTGTTTTATTACATTTATAATAATAATAAAACAAAACTTATCACATTTATTATAATTCACAATATTAATCGACCAGTGAATCGTTTTTGGAAAGAGGGGCTTTCAATAAAGATTTCTCCTATTCGCGCAAATTAGGTGACCAAACCTCTCCTCGGCGTAACTTCTGACATCGTTAATATTGCAAATAATAATATTAATAACTTTGTTATCTCAATTATTGATTTAATAATATATAAAATATCGACAATAATTGAATCAAATAACGTGAGATATTATGCAACAATTATTGTAGCAATAATTGAACAAAACTGAATGACGTCTCACGTAAGCATCAATAATCAATACCGGTGTGCAACTTGTGCCAGACATCGTATTTTTTTAACACCGGTGTTTCAACAGTTAACGGTAAAACTTCCGTCGTTATTTCCATAAAAATATTTTTGTCATTTTTTCAATCCGACAATAATTCCATTGTGGGGTCCACCAATGATTGTGCCATCGTACGAATATTCCCTGATAAAAAGAATATTCCCCGACCAATCAAATATTATATAACAACTTACATACTTTTCAAAATTTCTAAATATTACCCACAACTATAACATTATCTCAAATCCACACCATAATTTTGAAAAAAAATATTTTGAGAAATTTAAATCTTTATTCATAAAATTTGGGGTCTCACACATCGAATATCTTGGTAATTTGCTTGACCCACGTTTCTGCCTTAATCGGATCCGGCTTTCCCCAGAACTCTGGTGGTCCCAATTCTTTGAACTGCTTGGTTGTGACAAATCGCGCGCTGTTATCATTTTCACCCGTATTTTGTACATGAATCTCCCTCGTCTGATTTTCCATGAACTGCAAAAAGCTTCTAAACATCTCATCATTTATCGTTTGTTTGGTAGTGTTGTTTATAGGAGGAATATTGTCATCCAGTTACACGTTCCCCTGGTTGGTGATTAAAGGTGTCTTCACGGTCTCATACACTCCATTGTTAACACTTTCAGTTGTCATTCTCAAATACTGCCATAAAACAAGGGTTAATTAAAGAAAATGACATACCACATAATACCCCTATGTTCTGACCGACCAACAAATAACAAATAGGCTTAGGTAGGACACACTAGCGAAGGATTTACTCGTCCCTCCCCTCCTAGTTCTATTTCCCGATCTCTGTCAGAGACCATATCCCTAAGCTCTGATACCAACCGTGACGCCCCCAAAATAGGTATACATCACCCCCATTCTGAGTCGCTAAATACATGGTACAGAAATAACTACAACTTCATTAATACAATTGTCGTGCAAAATACGATAACACATAAAATGTGAGTTTAAATATAAATATTGTCTTTTAGACAATATCCACACTCAGATAAAGTCCTCATTACAATTATTGATGCACTATTTTACAAAATAGTGAGGACTGCTAAAAAAATTATCTTGAACCATCACTCCATACCCCGGCTAGTTCCTGCTAAATTCTCACCTCCTAAGAAGAAAAATGAAACAAAAAAGGAAAAGAGTGAGCTCAACTAGCCCAGTAAAGAATATTATGACTAAGATAATGAACAAAAAATTATCATTAGCCTTCAACAAATCAGATAAAATATAATGGACAACAAGTTTTAGATCAATATTCGCAACGGAAATAATAATTCATTAAAAGAGTTAAGTTGAGAATGAAATCTACTATCATCTATGAATTTAAAAGTTCATCATCAATATTTTATCCCTGTAACATCAATCAATATACATCTTGAATTAAATATTCATCTTTACACTACGGGCCAAAGATATTCATCTCAGATCACCACATGGTTATGTTATTAAATCTCAACACTGCTTCAACTTTGCACTACGGGCCAAAGATAATCATCAGGTAATTATTCATCTTTGTACTACAGGCCAAAGATAGTCATCAAGTATCACCATTACGAATTGAGAATGATGAAAAATATTTTAAAGAACGAATCTAGTGAGATAAAAGGACAAAGATTAGAGATTCGTACTTTAGATAATCCAAGTTTAAAAATACTCCATAATAAATCATAGTAGAGTAAAATTCAAGAATGAAGATTAAAACATGGGCACAATCAAAGATAGTAACCATAATAGACATATGGGACAAAGAAGAGAAAATTTTATTTTAGGTGAATAGTACCGTATTTGTGAATAGTGTCGTATATGTGAATAGTGCCGTATACGTGAATAGTAACCCCGACACAAAAAGGTAGAAATTCCACAATAATATTCATACCAATATTTCGGCATAATGATATTGAAAAAAATAATATCATTTACGAAGAAAATAACATACCTTACCTCAAAAGAACAATACTTCTGACCGGAATATCGAATGAAATGTTGAAGAAAACTTGCACTGAATAGCAACTCTCAAAGTATATAAATACTCACAAAAATATGCTCGATAATATAGAGAGAGAAAACTTATGTTTCTGGTGTGATTTTCAATTCTAATCTAAGCACCTATTTATAGAAAAATGAAAGAACGCCAAAGGAGACTAAATTAATAAAATATTAATTTTTTTTACGCACATTTATTTGACCAAATTATCAGCCATCACAAATGGGGCCCACTAAAATTTAAAATTTCCACACTAACCAAAAGTGGGGCCCACCTATGTTTTTAAATAAAAATATTTATTTCTAAAATTTTAATAATTCATAATAAATAGCCCTTTTATCATAAAAATTCAAATCTCATGTCTATTCCATAGGAAATCCAATTCTCCACAACTTTGTAGAAGAAAGTTTTTTCAAATTCCAAACAAAAAATGCCCAAAATCCACATATAGACGATTTTTAATACCTTCATTCTGACAAAATACTGATAAAACACCACATCATTAATTCCTTCGTTTATATCCACACAAAATAAATATTTCCATATCCAAAATTTATATCCACATAGAATAAAAATTTTCTTATCATATAAATCAATAATTAATTATTCATAAATAATATTACAGAATCACAATTATGACAACCAGGTCGTTCCTAGGAAAGAGTGGACTTTCCTTTCCTGGACAAAACTTCCTTAGACATTGCCAATAATGCTATCTAATAATATTATTCGAATAATATGAATTATTGATCTGATAATGGAAAATACTGTGCAGTGATAATTATTGAAACAACAATAATATAAAATATCAACGCATCAATTATTGAATCAATAAAATAAAATATTGAACAGTAATTACTGTAATAACTATTGAGTAGTGCCTTCTTACGTAAAAATTAATAATCCAATAATACTGTGCAATACCGTGTGCTACTGTGAAACCACGCGTATTACTGTACTTTAACCACCGGGTATTCCAACAGTGTTAACGGTAACAATTACGCCGTTATTTATAAAATCTCAAACTTGTTTTTTTCTTCATCCGACCATTTTGCGTTATGAGGCCCACAAAGAAATTGCGTCAATCATCTAATATTCCCGACAAAGAAGAATATTCCACGACCAAACGAATATTTCCCGACAACAATGAATATTTTATAATCACTTGCTTATTTTGAAAATTTTGTACATTTCACTCCTTATTATTTCAAGATAATGAATAGAGGAAATTCAATTTTATTTATAAAAAGTTGGGGTCTTACAACAAATCACTTATCTTCAATAAACACATTTTTAATCTTTCAACAATTATTCATCATTAATATTATAAATCACAATATTGATAACTAGATCATTCCCAAGAAAGATGAGGTTTTCCGATAAGGACTTCTCCTTATTGGCGCGCAATTAAATAACATAAACCCTTTCCTCGACAGAACTTTCTAGACATTGTCAATAATGCAAATAATAATATGAATAACTGTGTCGTCTCAATTATTGATTTAATAATATAAAATATTATGGAGATGATACTGTGACAATAATTGAATCATTAATATGAGATACTATGCAGCAACTACTGTGACAATTATTAAATGAACTAAGTGACTTCTTACGTAAGAATCAATAATCAGATATACTGTGCAATACCATGTGCTACTGTGTAACCACGCGTATTATTGTACTTTTATCACCGGGTATTTCAACAGTTAACGGTGAAAGTTTTTCCGTTATTTTTATAAAAAGGTTATTTATGTCGCTTTCTATATCCGACATTAATTCCGTTGTGGGTTCCACCAATGATTGTGCCGTCGTACAAATATTTCCCGACCAAACGATTATTTATGACAACTTGTTTACTTTGCAAAATTTGCACATATCACCCATAACTATAACATTATATCAAATCCACACCTTATTATTCAATATAACATTTAGAGAAAATTAAATCTTTATTCATAAAAAGTTGGGGCCTTACGATGTGGTAAGGAACTTTTAGGTCATTTTATTAAGCAAATTAAAGCAATTAAAATAATTCAAAATTGGGGTAATTTAGGGGGGCTTCATCCGCCCACGTAAGGAGACAGAGAGATTGGGCACATGTTTTTTTTTTATTTTGTCAAAGTTGGTGAACAACTCCCACTTATATGTCATCATCTTACTTAGCCATTTTATTTTAACTAAATTTACAAGCAAGCAAAGGAGATAAAGTGGGAGAAATGTATGCATATATGATATGTAAGTATACATGTTACTAGCCTCTAAAACCATCATCCCATTTGTGAAATAAAATTTTTGCTTTTTATTTCATTCTCCTTTCTCCCAAAAAGCTAAGAAATAGAAAGAAAAATAGGAAGAGAAAAAGAGAGAGAAAACTGTGAGCTTTAAGATGAAAATAGTAGAGGAGAAATTTGTGTTTTAAAACTTCATATCACTTAGAAGGAGTAAGGAGATCATCCACACAAAAGGTATAAAAATCAATCCTTAATAACTTCAGTTTTGTTTTATTATTTTGATAGTTTGATAAAATAAAGAACTTATGTTCTTGAACTCCAAAACCTTATATCTACATATAAATGGGTGTTTTATGTATAGATCTAACCTTTTTGGGTGTTAAAAGTTTGATCAAAACAAAGAAAAGCAAAACTATTTTTCTAGCTTGAGAAAACCCTAGTTTTGTTTATTTTAAATGTCTACCATTTGAGATCTACACATTCTTTTTGTGATCCGTCAAATACGGGTGCTAGATATGTGAGTTAAATGTTAAAATCAATTGGTAGCACTCAAAAATGTTGATTTTACAAGTCATAACAACTATTTTAGCCAAAACAGTCCAGTTAAAAGAAAAAAGAAAGCTGACAGTTTTTGGCCAGTTCATTCCAGGGGCATTTTCGTCTATTTTATGTGCTCTAAAAATTTTGAGAAAATTTGGTATGTTAGTATGATGAGTTAGCAAGTTTTAGTCCAAAGATGGTGATTTTTGGATGTGTTGAATGAAAGTTATGGGTTTTACAAGAAAGTACTCGCATAAGAGTATAATTAGTTTTGATAACTAACTTATATTCTTGAGGTAATTTACTTTTATTAACTGATGATTCCTTTAGCAGTTCTAAATCCATTGTGATCACTCATCATAAAATATGAGAATATCCTATTTTATTTGATATTGTTGCAAGTATTGCTAATTCTTCTTAATCAATTGAATATTATTGAACCTTCGAAAGAATTTTACTCTTTCATTCTTAATTATTATGTTATTCAGCCAGAAATTTAAGAAAATTCTTGTTATTGACAATGATTTATTGATAAACTACTTCACAATCTTTTGAATATTGTTGAAGTTCTAGAAAGTTAGATTCTCCTATATCTTTTATTGTACGTTTTAATTTGTGAAGCACACTAGTTGTTCACCCTTTACTTAAATAAAGCATTTTAGCTTAAGCCGAGGTAGCCAAAGGTTTTAAGAAGAATAAATGAAAAGAGTAGGCGACCAAATAGTGACATTTGAAGTACTGTTTAATTATGTTATGTATTAATATAATCCTTTTTGTATTATAGGGCATGTAATGTTAAGGTTATAGAAACCTGGGATATTGTTACATATTTGTAATAAGTTATGTAATGAATGATATAATTCATAATGGATGGGTAGCTAGATGAGTTGTGTATAATGTATCGCAAGCATCAAATTTGAGGTTCAAGGGAACCGAATTTGGGGGCGTCACAGGGCATAAGGCAGCTTATGTGTGTAAAAAAAATAGTTTTTATGTTTTAATTAAACAAATTTGATATAATAAAGGATAAACTGGTCAGAGCCTTGCATTCACTAATTAAACAAATCAAAATCTTCAAAACAATAACAATCGATCAAAGACTTACTTCATCGAAACACATAAAATAAAACTTTTTTAAACACTACAAAGAATAAACCCAACAGAGCGGGGAAACAAAATTATGGCATGAAAATCTTTAAAGAAACAAATAACACTGAATTGGTTACAAATATTTTAACTGAGTGTAATTTTTAGTATTACCCAGATTCAAAATGTTATAGTATTAAGAGAAATATATGTTACAACCTTCAACAAAAGCTTGGTGGAGCTTATCTTTCTCGGCAATCATCCTCCCCAGAGCTGTGGAAGCCTTATTATACTTGCGCTCTAATTCCCACAACTTTTGGTTCTTCACATCAACCTCTTTGACCAGGCTTACAGCCAATCTATGAGCCTGTTGAAGCTCTTCAACAATCTCATTCTCCATTTAGAAAATTGGGCGAAGATCAGTTGAAATCGCGAAGAAAACTAAGAAATTATTTGTCTCGGAACTCGTCGGCGAGTGTCAGACTCTCTCTAGTCGAGGCTTTGGCTTGTACTGTCTTGTACTCTCTTGATTTTTGACGAGATTTTATGGCAGAATAATTCAAATTTTGGCGAGGATATCTATTTTTGAGGAGATCTTATGGCTGAAGAACTGCGATTTCGCCCATGAGAGATTATAGAGAGATCAAATTAGGGCAAAGTTCAGATCTATACAGATCTAAAAAGAATTAAATTAATTTAAAGCATAATCCATTTATAGATGAAATAAACCCCTAACCTGCTTTAAGTTTTAAAAAAGTCCTATGTTGGAATCGTTGTTCAATTTGCTTTTCTCAGACCTTCTTCACTAGATTCTTAGAGTTAGGGCTTTTTTGATCGATTTTAGGGCTTATTTTTGATCGATTGTTATTGTTTTTGAAGTTTTTCATTTGTTTAATTAGTCTCAATGTATGGGATGTAACCATTTTACTCTCCATTATATAAAAAAAATTAATCAATAAATAAAAAACTATTTTTTCATTATAATTCAACTAACTAATTGCTTTCACTCTAAATAAATAGCGCCGTGAATTTCGGCGTTGACGCGATCTCAATTTGTTGCAATTGGAAAAAATTAATAGTTCAATTATCTAATTGACAAAATTGAAAGGTGGATCACCAAAGTAGAACATGACTTATAGATTAGGGTAGTAAATTATATTTAAGCAAATTTTAAATACTCCCTTCGTCCTTTTTTAATTAAAGTTGTGCATATATATTAATACAATTAATACTTTGTCTACTAATTAAATTGAGTATAAAATTTTAATACTAGCTTTTTAAAATTTATTGAAAAGGTGTGTGAGAAACAAATTACCCTTTAATCTTAAAGAATACTATGGACATCAAATATTTAATAATTTCTTAAAATTTACAAACGACAAATAAAAAGAAACAAAAATCTTTCTAAAAAGATGCATAAAAAGAGACGGAGAAAATGCACAATAAAAAAATATTTGTCGATATTTTTAACCGGAATTGATCCACATTCATCGATGGATATTGTTGGGATATAATTTTTTGGGTGTGGCGATTCGGTGGGTTATAGTTCATGTAGAGGAAGTTTCCCCAAGTAGGAGTCTGTTTTGGGAAGTGGGAGAATTTTAAGGAATCTAGGATTCCTAACTATATTTAATTTCTAATTCATTAGGAAAGAGTCAAGATAATATTCGACTTCCTTTTTTTAAGGAGATTCACTTCTATCACATTATGGTATCCTCTATAATGAGGAATTCTATTCCGATTCGAATGTGGTGTTTTAAGGAGGTGTGATAACTATAAATACAAGGTTATACTCTAGTTCACAGGTACACACTATCTCATTAATTTTCCAGCACTAAAGCATAATACCTCCATTGTTAAACCTAATTCAGCCTGTACTTATTCTCACACCAGAGCTATCCCCTGGCGACCTAAGCGATCAAGTTTCTCCATGTGACTTCGTTTCTGTGCAGGATTGGGTGCGCTATTGGTGATTAAGGCCCGTAGATGAATCTTGGTGTTAACATTGGCGCTAAAAGGAGGGCTTTTAGTGCTAAATAAATTTCAATCACTCAAGAATTTGATCAGAAATAATGTCGACCAGTAAGACCGTTTTCAGACAGGGAAAATCAATTTCCAACCCATAGGCTCAACCCAGGGGTTCGACTAAAGATTGATCAACCGGTCGCATGGAGGATAATAGTCATTCGGTGGGTCCAAAGAATACTCATACCGGACCGTATCAGACGTCGATTGTCTTCAACAGCAAGGAAACGAGACAGAACGATCGTGTTGAGGATATACCATCGCAAACACGTACTAGGAAAATAGGGACTCCAGGAGAGGTAGCCAGGACACTAGGCAGTTGATCTTGGCCACAAAGGTACAAGAGAATCAAAATGCTATTGAGGCCCTTCGTCTTCAACAAAAGGAACTAGATGCACAGTTGGCATTGTTGATAAGTGGGGAGGAGGCTTCTTCTACCCATAACTGTGAGACCCCAGATTTTATCAATAAAGATTTAAATTTTGTCAAAATAATTTTTAATATTATGGTGTGAATTTGAGATAATATTATAGTTGTGGGTAGTATTTATAAATTTTGCAAAGTATGCAGTGGTTATATTATATTCGATTGGTTCGGGAATATTATTAGGTTTAGCGGGAATATTCGTGATAACTACTCAATCATTGGTGGACCCTAATGCGTAATTATTGTGGATTGAGAAAACGACAAAAATATTTTATTAAAATAATTCATGGAAGTTTTACCGTGTAGTTCTTTGCTGAACTACTTAGTAGTAAAAATGCATGAATACGTGTGGTCAGTAAGAGCAAGACACTAGATTGATTATTGATGCTTATGTGAGAAGTCACCGGTTTGATTCCATTATCACGATTAATAATATGAATTATTATAATGATAATGACGTTTTGTTTTATTCAGTATTATTAACGTAATAAAACAGTAAACATCTTTTTATATAAAATAGAATACTTTATTAAAGTTATTCTATAAATAGAATATATTATATTTTATTATGCGTAGTGTTGCGTAGTGTTTTTGTATAGTGTTTTTGCAGTAGTATTGCATAAAGTTTTGCATAGTAAAATGTTTTATATAAATAGAATATATTATATTTTATTTAAAAGATTTTTCTTTAAATATGGACCGTCATTAAAAGTAAATCAATCTGGACCGTTCATGGATTAATTACTATGCATTCTATTTTCCTATAAATAAAAGCTCATTCCTTCATTATTTTCTTACGAATTCACTAAAACTACAGAGAGAGAATTATAGAGAGAAGCTTTATAGAGAAAATCCATGAGAGAAAGAAGAAGAGTAATCCTGTACTTCACTACTTTGATATCCAAAGGTCTTTTATGGTAGGGAATATTATTTGTTGTATTCGTAAAGGGGTGTTATTCTTTCTTCTTGAAGAGAACTTCATTATTCCATTCACTATTATTCTGCTGGAATAACTTTTGTAAAAGTGGCATACCTATACATAACCTCAGATACGCCAGATACCCTATACTTGGTGAAATCCTTATGTTATTCCATTGCTTATTATTACATTGGAATAACTTTGTATCTGCCATTTACCCTATACTTGGTGACATTCTTCTATTATACATTTGAACATCCTCGTCTTCATGTGTTTACACCCGACCGGTTCCGCTTCTTTATTATTCTGTTGGAACATCATCATGTCTCGTATGTTTTACACCCACCGTTCCGCTTCTTTATCATTCTATTGGAATATCCTATCGTGTGTTTTACACCGGATCCGGTTCCATCTTTATTATTCTGTTGGAACATCCTATCGGTGTGAATTTCACCGACTGGTTCCGTTATTATTATTCGCTTGAATAACTTTTGCTCAAGCAAGTACCGCATGCATGGTGATTTCTTTTGTTATTCCATTCTTTATTATACCCAAATTGGTTAAAACTTTGACTTCTATACTCCATGAAATTAGTAGAATATCCTTGATATTTGCGTTTCATCCAAGATCTTTCATGGAAATATTCTTCCGATCATTCTTGAATTTTACTCTACTGAAACAAAGATCGTGTTGATAATTTGACGTTAATAATTCATGGATTAAATAATTCTTGAACTTGTTTTATTGAATTATTATGTCATTGTCATCATCCTCATGTTATATTATGTTATCTTTGCTTACGTGCATAGATGAACTTAGTATGATTATGACCGAGGATCATTCGGTATAATCACGACTTGATATAAATGATGTGACAAAAGTCCTCGATGGCTGTAATCATGCGGTGATGGATAGTTTTGGTATGATTATGACCGGGGTGATTCAGATATAGTCATGACCATTGATAATTTGATGAAAATCCTTGGCACCGGTGTGCGAGGGGATGATTAGATGTGGTGGTTTATTTATTAAAAGTCTCAAATCGATAAAAAATTGATGAAAACCTTTTAAAACCTAAAAGATAGTTGACTTTATTCTCTACTTGACTCTTTTAATGGGTTGCTTATTCCACCGCAGCTTAAACCGGTTGTCTATTGTATTTTATCGCTTTAACATCGTTGAAGGCTAATGATAATTTATTCTCGCATTATCTTAGTCATAATATTTCTTCTTCGGGCTAGTTGAGCTCACCTTTTCTTTCACCGTTTTCTCTTGAAAATGAGAACATACCGGGACGAGCCGGAAGCAAGTAATGGTCCGAGAGGATAGCATTAGTAGTCCTCACTATTCTCGTGAAATAGTGTGATAATAGTCGTAATGAGGACTCCTTTTGAGTTTGTATAATATCTAGTAGACAATATTTGTATTCAAACTCACGCTTTATGTCAGATTGTACACCCACAGCCAGGTTAATAAGTTGTATTTGAATTTATGTACCATGTAAGTGGCGACCCAAGATGGGTGACGATACCTAATTTTTTGGGGCGTCCACGGTTGGTATCGAGCTTTGGGATATGATCCTCAAGCTAAGATGCGAGAGATAAGAACTAGGAGGGAGAGCAGAAATTCTTCGCTAGTATGACCTACCTAAGTTTATTTGGTATTTGATTGGTCGGTCGAATATAGGGATAATTTGTTAAATGTCAATTAACCCTTGTTTTGTGATGGTGTTTGAGAATGACATCTAAAAATCTTTGAGATAAGCAATGAAGCACATGAGAGTGTTGATTCGGTTCAAACAAAAGGTAACGACCAACAACACGATAATAATCATACTTGGTGGCAACTGGTTATCGTAACAATGATAACCATCGTGGGGGAAATTATCATGCTAAGAATGGTAACCACTTGATGGTAATCATGGCAAAGATAATAAAGTGGAAATTTCAAGAAGAGAAGGTCATTTAGCTCGATTTTGTCGTATAGTGAAGTCAAGTCCAATTTGGGATAGTGTCACCAAAGGCGGATACTGACAAAACAAAATCGGTGGTTTTCAGGAAGAGCGTTTTTCGTGACTTCTCAAAAGTGGGTAACCCGAACGAAGTTAGCACGGGTTAGTTAATTATAAATTCTTCAAAGTCTATACCTTATTGAATACCGGTTCTACCCATTCTTTATCTCTCTTGCTTATGCGTTCAACGCTTAAATTTGACTCGGAGAAATTAGACTTTGATTTATCTATTGAAACTTCGTTGGGAGAAACCTTCGTTACCTCCATTGCTTATTAATCTTGTTGTTTCAAATAAACACTTTCACGCTTCCGCCTATCTTATCTCTTTGAAAATACTTGCCTTTGAGGTAATTTTTGAAAACGATTGATTAACTACTCATTATTCTTTTTGTAAGGTTGTTAGCTTTCATATTCCTAACCAACTGTTATTATACTGAATTCAAAGTAACCAAATCCTAAATTTAATCACATATATCAAGCCATAAGTAAAGAGCCCGATCCTTTCGTTGTTGACTTCCTTGTGTGGAATGCACCGCCGGACTTTCTCTGGAGCGACGCCATGATCAAGATGGCAAGTTGATAGGTATCATTGTGAGGTCTTATCCGAGTTAAGGGATAGAAGTCACAATTGGTATTAATGTGACGTCTATCCAAGTCTTGGACGAGTAATGATTTTGAATGATATTTCTATCATTAATAAATTTCTTGGCGTATTCTTGAAGACTTCTAGCTTACCCTAGAACGTGAAATCGAATTTTGTATTGACCCCAAAGACAAAAACCCATTTCTTAAACCTCAAATATTTCTTCAACTAAAAGGATCTGCTTACGTGGATTATGATGAAAGTCATAATAAAAGTATAGAACTAATAAAAATCATGGGTATATGAAGTATTAGTAAGTTTTATGATGAGTTATGTTGGTTAGTATGTGAAAACATGAAAGTTTCTTAGAAATCACAAAGAGTTGAAAATCGATTTTAGTGAAAAACGTAACATGAAATTCAATTGACCATATCTCCTATTATATTTTGAATTTTTGAATGTGGTCAAGTCAGTAGAGTTAGATCTACGAGTTACCTAACTAATCCAAGTGGAATTACTGGAAAAGGTGTTGTAGATTTTGTGTGGACTGATTTTAGCAAAGGAGGCCAAAGCTGTAAATTTCGAAAATGTTACTGCCCAGAAACTTTAAGGGACTGTTTCGGCCACTTAAATTATGAGAAAAATTCTGGCCTTTTGGGACATGAAGGTATATGGTATAAAGTATCTCCTGTCCAAAAATGAGCTCATTCTCGACTTAAAATGAGCAAGTTATGACTCTTTTCAATATTTAGGTTTTTCCGATTTAAAACGCTATAACCGGAGTTCTATAACTCAGATGACCATGAAATTTAAACTGGAAGCTCACGTTAACATGTGTAAGGTCCCATAAGATTTGGGAATTTTTGGAGTTAAACTTGAGGTAGCTAATTTCTTAAGGAATTAAGTGGAAATTGATTTTTGAAAAATAGTAAATGAATTTTAAAATTCCGGAAAAATATATTTTCATTATGGGATTATATTATGCTAAATCCCAGAAAAGAAATATTTTTGGGACTGATTTGGTATTTTTATGAAAATAGTTTAGTTCACGAACATATGAGTTAAATATGTTATGTGAAGTAACAAAGTTGAAAATAGGATTTTATGGCTAAAGAATCCTATATAGAGTATATGCATATTTTTTTGATGAGGATTTGATAATTGGTGATGATATCTTATGAGTATGGCATTTTGAATGATTAAATGCATTATATGGTAAAGCGTAAACAATTGAGATAAATTGTTTATAAATTTAAGAAGTGATTTAAATATTGTTATAATATTAATGATGTTAGATTATGAGATTATTAAGTAATTGAAAACATGGGGATATTCTTGAATCTGGATAAATTATATTATAAAGGGTTTAATATTTATCCTTTATCTCATTTGATTGATTCTTTATATCATTATCCTCATGCTTATATTATGTTGAAAGTCATCTGTGGTCCTGTAGTGCATAGATGGACTTGGTATGATTATGACCATGGATTGTTCGGTATAATCATAACCGTAATTGAATACACAATTATCTTTGGCCGTAGTGCATGGATAATTTGTGGTCGTGATACTAATGAATACACAATTATCTTTGGCCATAGTGGTATGGATAATTTGTGGTCGTGATACTAATGAATACACAATTATCTTTGGTCGTAGTGCATGGATAATTTGTGGTCGTGATATTAATGAATACACAATTATCTTTTCGCTTGGTAGTGCATGGATAATTTGTGGTCGTAATATTTAATGAATACACAATTATCTTTGGTAGTAGTGTATGGATAATTTGTGGTCGTGATATCTTAATGAATACACAATTATCTTTGGTAGTAGTGCATGGATAATTTGTGGTCGTGATACTAATGAATACACAATTATCTTTGGTAGTAGTGCATGGATAATTTGTGGTCGTGATACTAATGAATACACGATTATCTTTGGTGCGTAGTGCATGGATAATTTGTGGTCGTGATACTAATGAATACACGATTATCTTTGGTAGTAGTGCATGGATAATTTATGGTCGTGATACTAATGAATACACGATTATCTTTGGTAGTAGTGGTATGGATAATTCGTGGTCGTGATACTTAATGAATATCCTTGGCCTATAGTGCGGGGATGATTCGATGATATGGATTAATTATTGAAATGAGTCTCAAAGATGAAATACTAATTCATGGATGTGGTAAAAGTCATCTTTGGTCAGTAGTGCATTGATGGACTTGGTATGATTATGACCAGTGGATTATTCAAGATAATCACGACCAGTAATTGAAAACACGAATATCCTTAGCCAAGAGAAATGGATAATTCAGAATTGTGATACTATTAAGTCGAGTCTCGTGATTATTGGTTTTACGAGCTTATATATATTTGGCTTCAGTAGTGCAAAGATGAATTGTTAATGAATATCTTTGGTAGGATTGCGAAGATGAATTTAATATTTTTAACGATAAAGGTATTCAAGGTATCCTCATCTCTTTATCATATCAGTATCGCACCCTAATTTCGAGGGCGAAATTCCATAAGGAGGGAGATTGTGAGACCCCAGATTTTATCAATAAAGATTTAAATTTTGTCAAAATAATTTTTAATATTATGGTGTGAATTTGAGATAATATTATAGTTGTGGGTAGTATTTATAAATTTTGCAAAGTATGCAAGTGGTTATATTATATTCGATTGGTCGGGGAATATTTGGTTTAGCGGGAATATTCGTGATAACGGCTCAATCATTGGTGGACCCCATTAATGTAATTATTGGGATTGAGAAAACGACAAAAATATTTTATTGAAATAACGGTAGGAAGTTTTACCGTGGTTCTTGTTGAACTACTTCATTAGTAAAAGTACGATGTCATGTGGGTTGACATAGTAGCACACGGTATTGATTATTGATGCTTATGTGAGAAGTCACTCGGTTTGATTCCATTATTGTCGATTAATAATATGAATTATTATAGCGATAATGACGTTTTGTTTTATTCAGATTATTAACGTAATAAAATGTAAACATCTTTTATATAAAATAGAATACTTTATTAAAGTTATTCTATAAATAGAATATATTATATTTTATTACGCATAGTGTTGCATAGTGTTTTTGCATAGTGTTTTGCATAGTATTGCATAGTGTTTGCATAGTAAAATGTTTTTATATAAATAGAATATATTATATTTTATTTAAAAGATTTTTCTTTAAATATGGACCGTCGATTAAAGTAAATCAATCGGACCGCTCATGGATTAATTACTATGCATTCTATTTTCCTATAAAGTAGAAGCTCATTCCTTCATTATTTTCTTACTTAATTCAATTTGAAACTCTAGAGAGAAAATTATAGAGAGAAGCTATAGAGAAAAATCCATAGAGAGAAAGAAGAAGAGTATTCGGTACTTCACTACTTTGATATCCAAATGTCTTTTACTAGTAGGGAATATTATTTGTTGTACCTGTAAGTGGTGTTATTCTTTCTTTTTGAAGAGAACTTCATTATTCCATTCACTATTATTCCATTGGAATAACCTTTGTAAAAGTGGCATACCCTATACATAACCCGATACGCTGCATACCCTATACTTGGTGAAATCCTTATGTTATTCCATTGCTTATTATTCATTGGAATAACTTTGATACGCTGGCTTACCCTATACTTGGTGACATTCTTCTATTATTCTCATTGAACATCCTGTCACGTGTTTTTACACCCGACTGGTTCCGCTTTTATTATTCTGCTGGAACATCCTGCATCAGGTGTTTTACACCGACTGGTTCCGCTCTTTATCATTCTCATTGAATATCCTATCTGTGTTTTTACACCGGATGCGGTTCCATCTTTATTATTCATTGGAACATCCTATCGATTGTGAATTTCACCCGACCGTTTCGTTATTATTATTCTCGTTGGAATAACCTGCTCATACGGCAAATCGCATTTGCATGGTGATTTCTTTTGTTATTCCATTCTTTATTATACCCAAATGGTTAAAACTTTGACTTCTATACTCCATGAAATTAGTAGAATATCCTTGATATTTGCGTTTCATCCAAAGATCTTTTCATGGAAATATTCTTCCGATCATTCTTGAATTTTACTCTCACGAAAACAATGATCATGTTGATAATTTGGGCGTTAATAATTCATGGATTAAATAATTCTTGAACTTGTTTTATTGAATTATTATGTCATTGTCATCATCCTCATGTTATATTATGTTATCTTTGGCTTACGTGCATAGATGAACTTAGTATGATTATGACTGTGGATCATTCTAGATAATCATGACTTGATATAAATGATGTGACAAAAGTCCTCGATGGCCTGTGAATGCAATGATGGATAGTTTTTGGTATGATTATGACCGGGGGGTGATTCGGATAGTCACGACCATTGATAATTTGATGAAAATCCTTGACCGTGGTACAAGGGATGATTAGATGTGGTGGTTTATTTATTGTCGTGAGTCTCAAATAAAAATTGATGAAAACCTTTTATAACCTAAAAGATAGTAGACTTTATTCTCTACTGACTCTTTTAATGGGTTCTTATTCACAGCAGCTTAAACCGGTTTGTCTATTGTATTTTATCGGTTTAACATTTGTTGAAGGCTAATGATAATTTATTCGCATTATCTTAGTCATAATATTTCTTCTCGGGCTAGTTGAGCTCACCTTTTCTTTCACTTTTTCTCTTGAAATGAGAACATAGCCGGGACGAGTCGGGGAACAAAGTAATGGTCCGAGAGGATAGCATTAGTAGTCCTCACTATTCGTGAAATAGTGTGATAATAGTCGTAATGAGGACTCCTTTTGAGTTTGTATAATATCTAGTAGACAATATTTGTATTCAAACTCACGCTTTATATCGATTGTGTATACGGCAGCTTAGGTTAGTAAGTTGTATTTGAATTTATGTACCATGTAAGTGGCGACCCAAGATGGGTGACGTATACCTAATTTTGGGGGCGTCACAATAACTGTCATCGAGAAACATCATCAAGGAACCATTCTAGGACATATCATTCAGACGGTTCTCGGCAGGAAAGGAGCAGGCGACGAAGTCACTCTAATGAAAGAAGCAAGCATCAAAGGCGTTCTCAGGAAAGGAGCAAGCGTCGAAGCTGCTCTCGAGAAGAAAATAGCAAAGGCGGAGGAAGGTCCGAACAGAAAAGGTGGGTTGTAAGACCCCAAATTTTATGAATAAAGATTTAATTTCTCGAAATATTTTTTTAATATTAAGGTGTGGATTTGATATAATGTTATAGTTGTGGGTAGTATTTATAAATTTTACAAACTATGCAAGTTGTCATAAAATATTCAATTGGTCGGGGAATATTCATTTTATCAGGGAATATTCGTGCGACCAAGACAATCATTGGTGGACCCCACAAATGTAATTCATGTTTAATGAGAAAATGACGTAAATATCTTTTATAAAAATAACGGTGAAAGTTTTACCGTTAAAAGCGCTGAAATACCCGTGGTAAAAGAACGAAGAATACGCTGTGGTTGCATAAGAGCACACCAGATTGATTATTGATGCTTACGTGAGAAGTCACCAGTTATACTTAATTATTGCTACAAGAATTGGCACGCATAATATCTCTCATATTATTGAGTCAATTATTTTTATAGTATCATCTGCATAATATATTATATTATTAAATCAATAATTGAGATGACAAAGTTATTCATATTATTATTTGCTATATTGACGATGTCTAGAAAGTTCTGTCGAGGAAAAGGGGTTGGTCACCTAATTGTGCGCTAATAGGGAGAAATCCTTATCAGAAAGCCCCCTCTTTCCTGGGAATGATCTGATTGTTTAATACTGTGAGTTATAATATTAATGATGAATAAAGTTCGTGTTGATTAAAGATGAAATTGATATTTTCATTGTGTTGGGATTATTAGTGTTTGTGGAAATCGATATTTATTTCGATAATAATTGATTTCTGAAGGTTAAATTGACCAATCGGGTAATTAATCATATAAATGAGCAATTAATTGCTATTAATTCACATGCATATAACTATTTGTTCACATGAATGGAACAATTAATTTACATGCATGTACTATTGATTCACATGCACGCACTATTAGGGGAGGCGGTGCAAGTTTGATAATACTTGTAGGACTAAATTAAAAATGGAGGAAAAGATGAAGGTACTATATTGTAATAATTTGAGCCCCAAAATGTGCAATTATCGAAACTATATTTTCCTATAAATAAAAGCTCATTCTTCTTTCATTCTCACCAATTCACTAAGACTCACAAGAGCAATTATAGAGAGAGAAGTTATAAAGAGAAAGAAGAAGAGTATTCTGCTACTTCACTATTCCAGTATCCAGTCTTCTTTTAAGGTAAGGGGTATTATTTATTTCATATTCACTTACGATATTATTTTTTGTATTCGTAAGAAATTTTATTTCGTTCAATATTCGTATAAAATAATATTTTCTTCCATACTCTGTAGTATGTAAGTAATATTATTTCGTTTCAGATTCTGAATTCTATAATCATTTTGTTAAAGTATTGCTTCTATACTCTGTGAAATTAGTAGAATATCCTTGAAATTTGCGCTTCATTTAGTATCGTTTCACAAGGATATTTTTCTGAACATTCTTGTTAAATTATAAGCTTTTCATGTTGGAGTACTATTCATGGGTACTATTCATTTATACGGCACTATTCATATGTACGGTACTATTCATAAAGTACTATTCATGAATATTATTCATAAATACGGTACTATTCATAAGTACGGTACTATTTAAAAAGTATTAATCAAAAAGTACAATTCAAAAAGTACTATTCATAAAATACTATTCACAAAGTACTATTCATGAAGTATTATTCTCGAAGTACTATTTGTAAGACCCTAAATTTTATGAAATGAAAGTATTCAATTTTCTTATAATTATTATTTTATTTCGTAAATGGTTAAATTGATAAAAGGTTAAAGTTAAGGGTGATATGTCAAAATTTTTTGCAAGTATGCAAGTTGTTATAAAATATTCATTTGGTCAGGGAATATTCTTTTTGTTTGGGAATATCCGCATGACGACGGCAAGATAATCATTGGTGGACCCCACAATGTAAGTATTGTCGTAGTTAGAAAATGACAAATTATCATTTTATAAAAATAATCTAAAAGTGTTACCGTTAAAACCATTGAACTACCCGGTATTAAAAGTACAGTAATATGCGTGGTTGCATAGTAGCACACGGTATTGATTATTGATGCTTACATAAGAAGTCACTCAGTTATAGTCAATTATTGCTACGGTAATTGCTGCATCATATCTCTCATATTATTGATTCAATTATTGTCACAATATCATCTGCATAATATGTTATATTATTAAATCAATAATTGAGACGACAACGTTATTCATATTATTATTTGCAATATTGACAATGTCTAGAAGTTCTGTCAAGGAGAGGTTTGGTCACCTAATTGTGCGCCAATAGGGAGAAATCCTTATCGGAAAGCCACCTCTTTCTTGGGAACGACCTGGTTGTTAAATATTATGAATTATAATATTAATGATGAATAACTTCATGTTGATTAAAGATGAAATTGATAGTTTCATTGTGTGGGAATTATTGGTGTTAGTGGAAATCGATATTTATTTAGATAATAATTGATGTCTGAAAGTTATCGGGTAATTAACCGGATAAATGAGCAATTAATTGCTATCAATTCACATACTTATAACTATGTGATCACATGTGTGTACATTGATTCACATGATTTACTATTAGGGGAGTTGGTGCAAGATTGATAATACTTGCATGACTAAATTAAAAATGGAGGAATAGATGAAGGTATTATACTGTAATTAATTTTTTCACATGTTTAGAACTATTGAGTCACATGATTTACTATTGATTCACATGATTTACTATTAGGGGAGGTGGTGCAAGTTTGATAATACTTGCAGGACTAAATTAAAAATAAAGAAAAAGAGGAAGGTATTATACTGTAATATTTTAAACCCCAAAACGTGCAATTATCGAAACTATATTTTCCTATAAATAGAAGCTCGTTCTTTCATTCTTTTTCACCAATTCACTAAAGCTATAGAGCAATTATTATAGAGAGAAATTATAGAGAGAAAGGAGAAGAGAAGTCTGCTACCTCACTATTCCAGTTTTCTT
The DNA here is from genome assembly GCA_020205615.1 of Panax quinquefolius. Taxonomy (NCBI): domain Eukaryota; kingdom Viridiplantae; phylum Streptophyta; class Magnoliopsida; order Apiales; family Araliaceae; genus Panax; species Panax quinquefolius. The sequence goes on along the minus strand of CM035155.1, from coordinate 144,665,205 downwards.
CTAAGGTAAGGGTATTATTCTTTCGTATTTATGAAGAGAGTTATTTTCTTTCAATACTGTAAGGGGTTGTTATTCCATTCTTTATTATTATCTTTGAATAACTCCTACGCCAAGTCCGCATTCATGGTGAAATTCTTCCGTTATTCCATTCTTTCTTATTACGTTGAATAACTTTTGTCTTTCTTGATCTATCGCATGCACGATGAATTTTGTTGTTATTCCATTCTTTATTATTCTATTGGAATATCCTCATCATGCGGATTACGCATGACCTAGTTCCGCTTCTTTATTATTCATTGGAATATCGTATGCGTGCGAATTACGCATGACCGGTTCCATTCTTTATTATTACGTTAGAATAACTTTATCATCGCGCGGCCTATCGCATGCACGGTGAATTCTACCGTTATTCCATTCTTTATTATTACATTGAATAACTCGCCTCATGCGACTACCGCATTCATGGTGAATTCTTCTGTTATTCCATTCTTTATTATTCTGTTGGAATAACCTGTCTATGTGGATTACCGCATATATGGTGAATGATCCTTCGTATTCATTCCTTATTAAATTGTGGAAATGATCTATCTATGTGGATTACCGCATGGCGGGCGAAAATCCATTTGCAGTTTCATATATTCTCTTATACTCAGTTGGTTAAAGCTTTGGCTTCTATACTCCATGAAATTAGTGAAATATCCTTGATATTTGCACTTCATCCAGTATCTTTTCATAGAAATATTCTTCTGAGCATTCTTGAATTTTACTCTACAAAGCAGTATCATGTTGACAATTTGAACGTTATTGATTTCTTGATAAATTAAATTATAAATCTTTAAAATTTATCCTTGAACTTGTTTTATTGAATTATTATGTCATCGTCATCATCCTCATGCTTATATTGTGATTAAAGTCATCTTTGGCTTACGTGCATAGATGGACTTGGTATGATTATGACCAGGGATTATTCGGTATAATCATGACCGTAATGTGACGAATGATGTGGTAAAAATCCTCATTGGCCTGTAGTTCATTGATGGACAGTAGTTGGTATGATTATGACCAGGGATTATTCGGTATAATCATGACCATTGATGATTACATGAATATCCTTGGTCGTGGTGCAGGGATGTTGTGGTTTATTTATTAAGCTGAGTCTCAGCGATAAAAGTGATGAAAAACCTTTTTAAATCATAGAAGATAGTAGATTTTATGTTCTACTTGACTTTTCTAATGGATTGTTTATTCCGCTACAGTTGTTGATCTAAAACTTGTTGTCTATTATATTCTATCAGTTGTTATACTGTTGAAGGCTAAGGATAATTTATTCTCGCATTATCTTAGTCATAATATTTCTTCTTTGGGCTAGTTGAGCTCACCCTTTTCTTTCATTGTTCTCTTGAAATGAGAATATAGGCGGGACGAGTCGGAAATGGAGTGATGGTCCAGATAAGTGGCTTTAGTAGTCCTCACTATTCCGTGAAATAGTGTGATAATAATTGTAATGAGGACTCCATTGAGAGTCGATATTGTCTGAAAAGGCAATATTCTTGTTTAAACTCTCACTATGTTTTTTGTCGTATTGTACACGAATCGTTGTATAATTAAGTTTGTATTTGATTTTGTACCATGTATTTGGCGACTCAAGATGGGTGATGTATACCTATTTTGGGGGCGTCCCATAGGTTAGTATCAAAGCTTAGGATATGATCCCCAGGAGATGTGAGACAAGAACTAGGAGGGAGAGACGGGAATTCCTTCATTAAGACGACCTACCTAAGTTTATTTGGTATTTAATTGGTCAATCAGAGTTTAGGGATAATATGTGATATGTTAATTAACCCTTTTTTGTGACATTGTTTGAAAATGGCATCTGAAAATGTTGAGATTAGCAATGAAGCACATGAGACCGTTGAGTCACCAACGATCAATACCCAAGATAATGTGCAACGGGAAGACAATAATCCTCAGGTAAATAACAACACCGACCAAATGACGAACGATGGTATGTTTAGGAACTTTTTAGAATTCATGCAACACCAAAGGAGAGAGACTCATGTTCATAATGCAGGTCGAGTCAATGGAAACCCACTACCGGCCACTACCAAGCGGCCAAGGAGATGGGACCACGGGAGTTTTGGGAAAGTTGTAACCACTTAAATCTGAGATGTGGCTAAAGCATATCATCAAGATATTTGATGTCTCGGGATGCTCCAGGAGCAGTTGGAAATCATAAAGCGCAGTGGAAACCTTTGTTAACAATCTTATTCATTTATTAATAAAAAGTATTAATTTATTAAAGGCTTTAATTATCTACATGATCTTTGTTTTATAATATGTGATAAACCCATACCACTAATGAGATCTAAATTCTTTGAAGCTTTCCGGATAGATTGGTACATACGCTGCTTGCGTTTGGATGATGATGATTGATCTCACGATCATTTGTGGAGACACTAAGCACTCGCTAAGGAATAACTAATGGAGTTTATTTCATCAGTAATAGGAATTCTGTAGTGATAGTAGTATAAGTAATCCTTGACTTGAGATCATCATAGTATCTTGTGTATGATGTTATACTGACTTGTTCCTAAGACCCTTAGGGTATATCAAAGATGCTTGGGTAATAAGTTGTACACGGAGATAATGTATGAATTCGATTCGAGGAGATGGGACCGCCAGAGTTTTTGGGAAAGCCGAACCACTTAAATGGGAGATGTGGTTAAAGCATATCATCAAGATATTTGATGTCTTGGGATGCTCAGAGCAAGGTTCCCTTCACCAGAACAATTTTTTTAGGCGTAATTCTTTATATATTATAAAAAAAAAATTTGATACGAATCGTGCATGATATTGGTGAATCAAATAACGTTATAATTCCTGCGGTGGATCACCTCTATATATATATATATATAGAGGCCAAACATATGGGTGGCTATTGGATTCAAGTCTGTTTGGAGGTGAACTCTTTATTCAGCACTTTTATATGATTTTTATTAAAAAAAAAGATTCAATATACGCGTGAAGAGGCATTATATATATAATATTTATTTAATTATTTTATAATTAAAATAAAAATTATATTTAAATCTTAAAATAAAAGATTATTGGTGGAAATCGTAAAAGCGTACCAGATCACGATAAAAGGATTTCTATTTATTTTAAATAGTTTTTGTAATGTGGAATAAACTTAATTATATTTTTGAAAATTGAGACTGGAAGTGAGCAGCTTCATAGTCGCTTATCAATTCGTTTGTCATTAGCCCACAAGTTTAAATGTAATGAGTTATATTTAAATATTATTTCTTGCACTCCCTGACGCCTAATTGAGATGTTGTGGCCTTAATAGAGTATTAAATATTAATATGAGTTTGTTGTGTCACCACAGAAACTTATGGATTTAGCAAGTATCGAAAAAACTATTTAAGCTTCTCAAGAGGCAAAAAGAAAAGGAGTGATGTCTTGGGAGAAGTTCGAGAGTTGTTCAATTTAAAACAAGACCTTAATTTATTTTGGTAATTAATAAAACGAATGTACAAATACTTTCACGAAATGGAATTCATCAAGGAGGTGGAAAACTCTCGAGATTCATCAATTTCATGAGCAAATTTGCAATAGTTATCTAGATATCGGGAGCCTTCCGATCTAGAATTCATGGTAATGAGTTGATGAGGATAAAAGTCCCATCCAATTTGGTCGATTAGAGCAACGAGTTTTGTAATGAATGGAGAGTTGAGCCAAGATATTCATGTTTTCATAATAATAAGCTAGATATTAGTCTCAAGAGGATTGCTTAACATGAAAAATGGAGTTTTCCAACCAAGAAACCCAAGTCTATCGCTAAACTTGGATTTCTCGCAAACTTTGTTTATCTTAAAATGTTGTGAATAGGGGTTGCTCTAAAGTTAAATATAGATTTATGAAAAGGACCGAAATTTGGAGCACGATAATGAGTCAAGACAACCATTAAGTCAAGTCGAAGCGTTATTGTATTCCAATTTTAAAAAATATTATTTCCATTTTATTGTTGATAATGAAATCTTTGGTAATACACGATAATAAAATATTACTTAGAGTATCTAGACTATGATAATTGACAAAGTATTCTTATCTATATAAGGTGGAATTCATCAAGTTGGAGCAAAACAATATGGCCATAATGTGTAAGAGTTCATGATTCATTCTAATATTATATGTTGAGGCTAAATTTGCGGAGTTATCTCGGTTTGCATCCCATTTAATCGATAATGAGGAGCCGAATGACACGAATGTTTCTAAGAGGTTTGAAACCCGATATACGATAATCCTTTGGACTCGAGATCATCAATAATCGATAAATTTATTTATTTAAATAAGATTAGAATTGTTCTAATAACCTAAAGGGTCATTTCTCAGAATAAATTAAATAAATTAATATTTATTATTTAATATTTTAGAAATATTAAATATAAATTAATAAGAGGGTCTTATTAATATTATTACAATTATTATTATTTTAATTTCTAAAGAAACTTTGTTTATATTAAAATGTTGTGAATAGAATTAATAATTATGCTCGGAGTTATTGGAGACAAACCTAATAACAAGTACTTTCACGATAATGAACAACACGATAATAATCTTACCGGCAACGACCATCGAACGATAATAACCATCGTGGAAATTATCATGCCAAGAATGGTAACCACTTTGGTGGTAATCATGACCAAGATAATAGAAGTGGAAAATTCAAGAAGAGAAGATTTAACGATGATGGGAAGACGTTGGCGCAAAACACCAACACCAAAGAACAAATTCTAGGGGAGGAGAACGACGGCCCGGTTAGATGCTACAGATCTTTGAGAGGAGGGACACATAAGTCCAAATTGTTCACTGACCTTCCAAGTTATGTTTTAGTTGTGGAAAAAGATCACACATAGCTCAATTTTGTCCTATAAGCGAAATCAAGTCCAAATGGGACGGTGGCACCAAAGGCGGATACAGACAAAACAAAGTCCGTGGTTTCAGGAAGAGCGTTTTTCGAGACATCTCAAAAAGTGAGTAACGCGAACGAAGTTAGCACGGGTTAGTTAATTATAAATTCTTGCGAAGTCTATACCTTATTAGATACTGATTCTACCCATTCTTTTATCTCTCTTGCTTGCGCTCAACGTTTAAATTTGAACCCAGAGAAGTTAGACTTTGACTTATTGGTTGAAACTTCGTTAGTAGAAACCTTCGTTACCTCCACTGTTTTTAAATCTTGTTGATTCAAATCGACACTTTCACGTTACCCGTCTATCTTATCTCTTTGAAAATACTTTCCTTTGATGTGATTTTAGGAATCGGTTGGTTAACTACTCATCATGCTTTTCATAAGGTTGTTAGCTTTTATATTCCTAACCAACCTATTATGCAAATTCAAGCAACCAAACCACTAAAATTAATCACTGTCATATCAAGCCATAAGTAAAGAGCCCCTAGCCTTTCGCTGGTGACTTCCAAGTCTTGGAATACACCGAAGCCAGAATATCCGTAGGAGACGTCGTGAATAACGGTGGTAAGTTGATAGGTATCAATGTGACGTACTATCCAAGTCTTGGATGAGAGTCACAGTTTTGAATGATATTTCTATTTTTAATAAATTTCCTGACGTATTCTTGATGAGAGTCACTAGTCGGGGAATGGATTGACGATCCAGATGGTGGCTATAGTAGTCCTCACTATTCTATGAAATAGTGTGATAATAATTGTAATAAGATTGAATTTGAGTTTGGATATTGTCTAGGAGATAATATTTGTATTAAAACTCGCAGCTTATGTTTTGTCGTATTCTGCACGACAATTATATAATTAAGTTATAGTTGTATTCTGTACCATGTATTTGGCGACTCAAAATGGGTGATGTATATCTATTTTGGGGGTGTCACAGTTGGTATCAAAGCTTAGAGATATGATCCCTGGCTGCGATGTGAGACTAGAACTAGGAGGGGAGAGACAGGTTAATCCTTCGCTAGTATGACCTACCTAAGTTATTTGTTATTTAATTGGTAGGTCAGAGTATAGGGATAATATGTGGCATGTCAATTAACCCTTGTTTTGTGACAGTGTTTGAGAATGACATCTGAAAATGCTGAGATAAGCAATGAAGCATATGAGACCGCTGAATCACAGACGATCAATAACCAGGATAATATGCATCAGGAAGGCAATAATCCTCGTGTAAACAACAACACCGACCAAATTACGAACGATGGTATGTTTAGTTATTTTTTAAATTTATGCAACACCAAACGAGAGAGACTCCTGTTCAAAATACAGGTGGAAACACTGGCAACTCACAGCTGGTCACCGCTAAGCAGTTTAAGGAGCTGGAACCACCAGAGTTTTTGGGAAAGCCAGAACCACTTAAGGCAGAGACGTGGATAAAGTAGATCACCAAGATATTTGATGTCTTGGAATGCATAGAGGATAAAAAGGTTCCCTTCGCCACCTTTATGTTGCGTGAAGAGGCAGATCATTGGTGGGAATCTGTAAAGCGTGTACTTAACCTGCCGCACTAAAAATGTCTTGGGAGAAGTTCCAAGAATTGTTCAACGACAAGTACTTTGCTGAAAGTATTCTTCACATGAAGGAGGTGGAATTCATCAAGTTAGAGCAAAACAATATGACCGTGCCTCAATACGAGGCTAAGTTTGTCGAGTTGTCCCGGTTTGCATCCCATTTGGTTGATAATGAGGAGCGAATGACGCGAATGTTTCTAAGAGGTTTGAAACCCGAAATACGTCAATACCTAATTTCTCACAAACTTTGTTTATATTCGGATGTTATGAATAGGGATCAGTTAGTGGACCGCGATAATGAGTCAGCTCAACCAAAAGGCAACGACCAATAACACGATAATAATCGTACCGGTGGCAACGACCATCGGAACAATGATAACCATCGTGGAGGAAATTATTAGGCAAGAAATGGTAACCACTTTGGTGGTAATCATGGCCAATATAATAGGAAAGGTGAACTAAGTGAGAACAACTTTAAGAAGAGAAGATTTAACAATGACGGAAAGACATCGACAGCAGCACCGGCACCCGTTTCGAAGGAAGGAGAACGACCACCGGTCGTATGTTTCAAATATGGACAGGAGGGACACTTCTGTCCAAACTGTACGCAGCAACCCAAAGCGTGTTTCAATTGCGGAAGAGAAGGTCACCTAGATCGATTTTGTCGTGTAGTAAAGTCAAGTCCAACTGGGATGGTGACGCCAAAGGATGTCCCAGACAAGACAAAGCCGGTAGTTTAAGTGATAGCGTTTGTCGAGGAACCCGAATGAAGTTATCACGGGTAAGTTAATCATAAACTCTTGCGAAGTCTATACCTTATTCGATATTGGTTCTACCCATTCTTTTATTTCTCCTACTTGCGCTCAACATTTAAATTTAACTCCAGAGAAATTAGACTTTGACTTATCTGTTGAAACTCCGTTAGGAGAAACCTTCATTACATCCACTGTTTATAAATCTTATTTGATTGAAATCGGTACCCTCACGTTACCTGTCGATCTTATTCCTTTGAAAATATTTGCCTTTGATGTGATTTTAGGAATCGACTGGTTAATTACTCATCATGCTAAAATTGATTGTTTTCGTAAGGTTGTTAGCCTTCCTAACCAACCTGTTATGCGAATTCAAGTAACCAAGCCACTAAAGTCAATACTATCATATTAAGCCATAAGTAAAGAGACCCGAGCCTTTCGCTGGTGACTTCCAAGTCTTGGAATGCACCGAAGCCAGACTTTACGTAGGGGACGCCATGAACAATGGTGTCAAGTTGATAAGTATCAATGTGACGTGCTATCTAAGTCTTGGATGAGAGTCACAGTTTTGAATGATATTTCTATCGTTAATAAATTTCCTGACGTATTCCCGAAGAACTTCCTGGCCTACCCCAGAGCGTGAATTGAATTTTGTATTACCCCAGTACAAAACCCATTTCTAAAACCCTCAAATATTTCTTCACCCAAAATGAACGTAATATGCACTAAAGACGTTGGCTCGAGCTGTTGAGAGATTACGACCATACCATTCAATACCATCATGGAAAAAGCGAACGTGGTAGTTGACGCGTTGAGTAGAAGATCGTATGCAGTTACGAGTACGTCGTTAACACAAAGAACCATTTTGTATAATTTACAAAGGATGGAGATAGAGTTAAAGACTTCAAGAACCTACGTAAAGATAGCAAATATACAAGTAGAATCGACTTTAATCGATAAAGTTAAAGTCGCTCAAGCTACAGACTCAGAGCTAATGAATGTGAAGAAAAAGGTGCAAGAAGGAGTTATTCTAGAAGCAAGAATCAACGAAGAGAGGAAATCTTAACCCTCGATTTTATTGGTCCACTTTAAATCCTCGATCGAGTAGGAACTGTGGCTTACAGACTAGCCTTAATGCCAAGTATGTATTTTTTATAATTTTTTCATGTATCGATGTTACGTAAATATGTGGAAGACCCGAACCATATTATTGAATTAGAACTAGATGAGATAGCAGAAGATTTAACATATGAAGATATACTTGTTAAAATCTTGGATAAGAAGGATCATATTCTACGCTAAGGTTATACCTCAAGAGATAGAATCTAAACAAGGTATCGTCACCTCTTCGACATACCAGGTACGTACGTAAATTTCGAGGGCGAAATTTCATAAGGAGGGGAGGTTATAAGACCCCAAATTTTATGAATAAAGATTTAATTTCTCAAAATATTTTTTTAATATTAAGGTGTGGATTTGATATAATGTTATAGTTGTGGGTAGTATTTATAAATTTTACAAAGTATGCAAGTTGTCATAAAATATTCGATTGGTCGGGGAATATTCGTTTTATTAGAGAATATTCATACAACGACACAATCATTGGTGGACCCCACAACGAAATTACTGTCGGAATAAGAAAATGACAGAAATATCTTTTTATAAAAATAACAGTGAAAGTTTTACTGTTAAACTGTTGAAATACCCGGTGGTAAAAAAATACGATGTCACGTGTGGTTGCATAAGCACACAGCACACAATATTGATTATTGATGCTTACGTGAGAAGTCACTCGGTTATACTCAATTATTGCTACAATAATTGTTGTGTAATATCTCTCTCGTATTATTGATTCATTCATTATTGTCATAAAGATCATCTCGCACTAATATTTTATATTATTAAATTAATAATTGAGACGACAAAGTTATTCATATTATTATTTGCTATATTGACGATGTCTAGAAAGTTCTGTCGAGAAAGGGGCTTGGTCACCTAATTGCACGCCAATAGGAAGAAATTCTTTTCGAAAAACCCCCTCTTTCTTGAGAATGATCTAGTTGTTAAATATTGTGAGTTATAATATTAATGATGAATAAAGTTCGTGTTGATTAAAGATGAAATTGATATTTCCATTGTGTTGGGATTATTAGTGTTTGTGGAAATCGACATTTATTTCGATAATAATTGATTTCTGGAGGTTAAATTGACCAATCGGGTAATTAATCGGATAAATGAGCAATTGATTGCTATTAGTTCACATGCATATAACTATTTGTTCACATGAATGGAACTATTGATTCACATACATGTACTATTGATTCACATGTATGTACTATTAGGGGAGGTGGTGCAAGTTTGATAATACTTGTAGGACTAAATTAAAAATAGAGGAAAAGATGAAGGTACTATATTGTAATAATTCGAGCCCTAAAACGTACAATTATTAAAACTATGTTTTCCTATAAATAGAAGCTCATTATTCTTTCATTCTCACCAATTCACTAAGACTTACAAGTGCAATTATAGATAGAGAAGCTATAGAGAGAAAGAAGAAGAATATTGTGCTACTTCACTATTCTAGTATCCAGTCTTCTTCTAAGCTAAGGGGTATTATTTATTTCATATTAAACATGATATTATTTTTTCATATTAAGTAAGAAATTTTATTTAGATTCAATATTAAGTAAGAAATAATATTTTCTTCCATACTCTGTAGTATGTAAGTAATATTATTTCATTTCAGATTCTGAATTCTATACTCATTTTGTTAAAGTATTGCTTCTATACTTTGTAAAATTAGTAGAATATCCTTGAAATTTACGCTTCATCTAGTATCATTTCACAAGGATATTTTTCTGAACATTCTTGTTAAATTTTAAGATTTTTATGTCGGAGTACTATTTATGGGTACTATTCATTTATACGGCACTATTCATAAAGTACTATTCATAAATATGGTATTATTCATAAGTACGGTACTATTCATAAAGTACTATTCAAAAAGTACTATTCACGAAGTACTATTCATAAAGTACTATTCATGAAGTACTATTCTCGAAGTACTATTCACGAGGTACTATTTACTCGGGTACTATTCACCCAGAGTACTATTCATGATAAAAATTGATTTCTTTTCGATTCAAATCATTTTTGATACAATATTATTCTTGAATTTTACTCCACAAAGGAGTATCATATTGATAATTTTGATATTATTGAATTCTGGATAAATTAAATTATAAATCTTTAAAATTTATCCTTTGCTTTCTTTTAATTGAATTCTTATATCATTGTCATCATGTTCATGTTTATATTGTGATGAAAGTCATATGTGGCTTACGTGCATAGATGGATTGTTGATTGGTATGATTATAACCAGAGATTATTCGGTATAATCATGACCGTAATGTTATAAATGATGTGGTTAAAGTCCTCGTTGGCCCGTAGTACATTGATGGACAAATGTTGGTGTGATTATGACCATGCATTCTTTTCGGACAAGGGTGCAAAGATGAATTGTTGTTTGGCATGATCATGACCATTGGTGAAAACACGAATATCCTTGGCCCGTAGTGCATGGATAATTCGTGGTCGTGATACTAATGAATATACTTGGCCCGTAGTGCATGGATAATTTAGTGATGTGGATTATTTATTAAGCTAAGTCTCAGCGATAAAATTAATGATAAACTTTTAAATCATAGAAGATAGTAGATATCATGCTCTACTTGACTCTTCTAATGGATTGCTTATTCCACTGTAGTTGTTGATCTAAAACTTGTTGTCTATTGTATTTTATTAGTTGTTATACTGTTGAAGGTTAACGATAATTTATTCTGCATTATCTTAGTCATAATATTTCTTACTGGGCTAATTGAGCTCACCCTTTTCTTTCATTATTCTCTTTAGGAAATGAGAATATAGCTGGGACTAGTCGGAGAATGGATTGACGGTCCAGATGGTGGCTATAGTAGTCCTCACTATTCTATGAAATAATGTGATAATAATTGTAATAAGATTGAATTTGAGTTTGCATATTGTCTAGGAGACAATATTCGTATTAAAACTCACAGCTTATGTTTTGTCGTATTCTGCACGACAGTTATATAATTAAGTTGTAGTTGTATTCTGTACCATGTATTTGGCAACTCAGAATGGGTGATGTATATCTATTTTGGGGGCATCACATAGGTGGCCTCTCCGGAACCTAGGAATCGGGATAAGCGAGAGTTATCCCCCCAAAGAAACAAACATGAGGCACTTACCTAGAGGGTAGCAGAGCTGCAGAAGAGACTTGCAGCCCCCAATCAGGAGATGGAGAGTCCGATTGACCCAACGTCATCATTTTCCCCAAAGATTGATTGGGTTTAGGCCAATCCAAATAAGAAGGCTTCACACGTGGATAATTAAGATGGTACAAGAGATCCATACGATCACAGCCAGACATACGATTGATTGATGAAATATTATGATTATTCAGATGCGATCAAGTGTCAGATGTTCATCACAACCCTGAGGAAGAAAGCTTGGCAGTGGATGACGTTATTAGCACCGAATTCAATCTCGACGTGGAAGGAACTTTGTGACAAGTTTTATAGGCGGTTCGAGAGCAATAAGAGGAGAGGTAAGCCGACTGGATCATTGGTTCAGATCAGGCAATATTCTAACGAGACTCTCAGCCAATATGTAAAGAAATTTCGAGAGGCGGTCGGGAAGATGACAGACTTGAATGGTCCCCAGGCCCTCAGATATTTCCAGACATGATTATACGTGGTGAGATCCAAAAAGTTAGTCAAAGATTTGATGTCCAATATTTCGAAGGACTTAACGGAAGCCTATGATAGAGTCGAAGGCTTCATTACAATTGACGAGGCTATGGGAAGTCTGAAGCCGAATGCGACGGAAAGGCCAAAAGATTGGGATATGAATAACCATCCCAGGTTGGATAACAATCAAAATAGGTTGGACAATCAGGCAAAGAGGAGTTTCAATAGTGGAGGATCATGAGGAGGCTACGACATCTCTGAGTTAGAGTCAAAGGATTGTGCATAGATTTAGTGAGACATTGGTAGGGTGGTTGCTTGAGTAGCGGTGTTGAATCGATTGATCTTGAGTGGTCGATTGCGAATGGTAGTTGAAGGACAAATGTTGGTGTGCTTTGTTCCGAAGAGGGTCCAAAACTAAAAATTAAAATTAAAATACAAAAAACATTAAAAGATAAATAAAAAACTAATTCAATTTTTTTAAAAAAAATAAATAAATAAGTTTTAAAAATAATTATTATTTTCAGGAAAAAAATTAGAAAATTTTCATTTTTTCAAAAAATGATTAAAGTTTTATAATATATATTTAAAAAAAAATAAAACAAAAAAATAAAAATTTATATTCATAAAAAAACAATTTTATTTAAATAATTTGTAAATTTTCATACAAATAATTAAGATTAAAAAATTTAACTTTAATTTTTTGAATATATTTTTATGAAACTTTATTCATTTTAGAGAAAAATAAAATTTTCTAATATTTTTCCTTAAAATAATAATTAATTTTAAAACTTTTTAAAAATAATATTTTATTTTAAATATAAAATAATTATTATTTGAAAATGAATATTTATTTTAAAATATTAAAATATTATTATTTTCAAATTATTTTATAAAATTATTTTATTCTAAAATATTATTCAATTATTTTTAATTTTTAAATAATATTTTTTAATATTAAAATAATAATTATTTAAAATTATTTTATTTTAAAATATTAAATATAATTATTATTTTAAAAATACTATTTTATTTTATAATATTAAAAATTAGGGGCCGAGTTGGGTCAAATAGAGTAGTAGAAGAAACGAAAATGCCAAAAAAATGCCACTTTAAATACCAAATTGAAGAAAAATGAATTTTAAAGACGAATTAAAAAAGTGGGTGAACTTTGAGGGACAGAAGTGTCTTTTAGCCGTTAAATTATAATTCCATATTAATACAAAAAAACTTAATTTTACCTATATATATATATATATATATACACATATATATATATATAATTGTGTGCTATGGCGAGATTTTTTTGGGCTATAAATATCTATGGTGACATTTGAGCCGATTGGCGTAGCCAAAAAATTCGTCATTATATATCTTGACTTATGTATGTACATTTTTCACACACACACATACATATATAAATATATATATAGCAAGGATTAAGAGCATTCCATTTAAATAGCATTCCTCCTTAAATAACACTCATTTATTAAAATTACGTCGTTTTGGAGTCTTTTAAAAGAGAGTGATCCCACTTGCTTTCCTTTTATTTATAAAAATGCCACCCACGGCCCCACTTCTTTTTTTAAAAAGACTAGAAAATGACGTAGTTTTAATAAAAGAGTATTATTTAAAGAGGAATGTTATTTAAGGAGAATGTTCTTGATACTTGCTCTCTCTCTCTCTCTCTCTCTCTATATATATATATATATATATATATATATATATATATATATATATGGTCTGCATCCATGGCAACTAGGAGCAACAAAAAAAAGCCATGACACAACATGTTAGTTCCCAGTAGGCACACAATAGATCTAGAAGGGGGTTTAAATAGATCCTTTTTGATTTCAAATACTTTTCCTATTTATTTTGTATTTCTAATGAATTAGCATATGACAAACATAAGAATCTTTTCAAGCACAGTGGAATAAGTAAAAGATCCCCTTCATTGATATATTCATAAACATTCATACATTGTTCATGGAGTCAGTTTAGTTATAAGTAGTTAATACATACATTATATTTATAGCAGTTAGGTACATAATATAAAGGAGAGTAAATGAATGAATGTAAAAGACACAAGGGATTTTAATTGTTTCAGAGACTCTAGCTCTTAATCTACTCTTCTGCTTTAACAAGCAGGAATTCCACTAAAAAAGGGCAGCACCCTGAATCAGTAAGATTTCTTCAAGGCCAACAGCCTTAGAACTTCAGTTCACTAAGAACTTGTAAGACCCTAAATTTTATGAATAAAGATTAATTTTTTCTCGAAATATATTTTTGAAAATTATGGTGTGGATTTGATATAATGTTATAGTTGTGGGTAATATTTGCAAATTTTGCAAAGCAAGCAAGTTGTTATAAAATATTCGATTGGTCGGGGAATATTCGTTTTAATCGATAATATTAGTACGACGACGCAATCATTGGTGGACCCCACAACGAAAGTATTGTCGGAGTTAAAAAACGACAGAAATAACTTTTTATAAAAATAACGGCGGAAGTTTTACCGTTAACTGTTGACATACGCGGTGGTAAAAGTACAGTAATACGCGTGGTTGCATAGTAGCACACGGTATTGATTATTGATGCTTACGTGAGAAGTCACTCAGTTTGTTTCAATTACTGTCACAGTAATTGCTACATAGTATCTCACGTTATTTGATTCAATTATTGTCAATATTTTATATTATTAAATCAATAATTGAGATGACAAGTTATTCATATTAGTATCTGCATAATTAATAATGTCTATAAAGTTCTGTCGAGGAAAGGGGTTTGGTCACCTAATTGCGCGCCAATAGGGAGAAATTCTTATCGGAAAGCCCCCTCTTTTCTGGAAACGATCTAGTTGTTAATTTGTGAGTTATAATAATGATGAATAAATGTTAAAAATATTGAGGGAATTTTTATGAGGTATTTGTTATAAATTTTACTTATTATATGGACCCCCCATTTACCCAATTTTCAAAATAATCGGTAAAAAGTTATTCGGGTGTATATTTATATAATAAAGAGGTGGGGGCAATGGGTGGGGCCCACAAGTGGAAGAAAAATGAAATGGGAGGAGAAAAGGAATGGGTTCAGGGGTGGGAAATGGAGGGGGGGGAAGGAATGTCTTGGAAGAAAGGGAGTATATATATATATATATATATATATATATATATATATATATATTATTTAAGGTTTTTGTTTTATTAGAACATTTTATTGCATATTGCTACATAATAAAATCAGAAAATCAAACGTTTCAGCCGAACGAATTCACCCGTGAATTCGTTCTGTGCATCCGTGATTAAAATTTTCAAATAGTATCCTTTCCATTCTCCTATAAATAGGATGCTCAGTTTAGAAATGAAAATCACACCAGAATCAAAGAATTCTTCTTCTATAATATTGAGCGTATTTCTTTTGAGTTTAAGAAAGTTTCGAGTGTAAAAAATAGTGAAAGTTTTCTTCAAGAATATATCCACTATACTAGTCGGAATTTCTCCTTTTTAAGGTAAGGGGTATTATTTATTTCATATTCGATTATGATATTATTTTTCGTATTCGTAAGAAATTTTATTTCGTTCAATATTTGCAAGAAATATTATCTTCGTTTAATATTCGTAAGGAATATTATCTTCGTTCAATATTCGTAAGGAATATTAATTTCGTTCAACAATTATAAGGGATATTATTTTTGTTCAGTATTCGTAAGAAATAATATTTTCTTTCATCAAGTATCTTTTCATGAAAATATTATTCTGAACATTCTTGATAAGTTTTAATTTTTTCATGTCAGAGTACTATTCACGGAAATTATTCCTAAAGTACTATTCACTCGATTACTATTCACTCGGGTACTATTCATGACAAAAATTGATTTCGTTTCGGTTTAAATCATTTTTAATACAATATTATTCTTGAATTTTACTCCACAAAGAAGTATCATGTTGACAATTTGGACAGTATTGAATTCTAGATAAATTAAATTATAAATATTTAAAAATTTATCATTTTCTTTCTTTTAATTGAATTCTTATATCATTGTCATCATCCGCATACTTATATTATGATGAAAGTCCACTGTGGCTTACGTGCATAGACGGACTGTTGATTGGTATGATTATGAGCAGGGATCATTTGATATAATCATGACCGTAATGTTACAAATGATGTGGTAAAAGTCCTCATTGGCCCGTAGTGCATTGATGGATAGTTGTTGGCATGATCATGACCATTGGTGAAAACACGAATATCCTTAGCCCGTGTGCATGGATAATTCGTGGTTGTGAAACTAATGAATATCCTTAGCCCGTAGTGCAGGGATGATTCGATGATGTGGATTATTTTTTATGCTGAGTCTCAGTGATAAAATTGACCATAACCTTTTTAAATCATAAAAGATAGTAGATATCATGCTCTACTTGACTCTTCTAATGGATTGCTTGTTCCGCTGCAGTTAAACTTGATGTTTATTGTATTTTATCAGTTTAACACTGTTGAAGGCTAACGATAATTTATTCTCCATTATCTTAGTCATAATATTTCTTACTGGTCTAGTTGAGCTCACCCTTTTGCTTTCATTGTTCTCTTCAGGAAATGAGAACGTAGCCGGGACTAGTCGGGGAACGGAGTGATGGTGTGAGATCCTGAATTTTATGAAATAAAAGTATTCAATTTTCTTATAATTATTATTCTATTTAGTAATTGGTTAAATTGATAAAATGTTAAAGTTAAGGGTGATATATGAAATTTTTTACAAAGTAAGCAAGTTGTTATAAAATATTCGATTGTTTTGGGAATATTTGTTTTAACAGAGAATATTCATACGACGGCACAATCATTGGTGGACCCCACAACGGAAGGATTGTTGTAGTTAGAAAATGACAGAAATATCTTTTTATAAAAATAACGGCGAAAGTTTTACTGTTAAACTGTTGAACTATCCGGTAGTAAAGTACAAGAATACGCTGTGGTTGCATAAGTAGCACACCAGATTGATTATTGATGCTTAAGTGAGAAGTCACTCAGTTATACTTAATTAATGCTACAGTAATTGTTGCATAATATCTCTCATATTATTGATTCAATTATTCTCATAGTATTATCTGCATAATATTATATATTATTAAATCAATAATTGAGACGATAAAGTTATATATTATTATTTGCATTATTGACGATGTCTAAAAATTTCTGTCAAGGAAAGGGGTTTGGTCACCTAATTGCGCGCCAATAGGGAGAAATTCTTATCGGAAAGCCCTCCTTTCTTGGGAATGATATGGTTGTTTAATATTGTGAGTTATAATATTAATGATGAATAAGTTCGTGTTGATTAATGATAAAACAGATATTTCCATTGTGTTAGAATTATTAGTGTTAGTGAAAATCGACATTTATTTCGATAAGGTTATATTAACCAATCGGGTAATTAATCGGATAAATGAAAAATTAATTGCTATTAATTCACATGCTTATAACTATTTATTCATATGCATGTACTATTAGGAGAGGTGGTACAAGATTGATAATACTTGCATGACTAAATTAAAAATAGAGGTATAAATAAAAGTACTATACTGTAACTACTTTTTTCACATGTATAGAACTATTGATTCACGTGAATGTACTATTGATTCACATGATGTACTATTAGGGGAGGTGGTGCAAGTTTGATAATACTTGTAGGACTAAATTAAAAATGGAGGAAAAGATGAAGGTATTATACTGTAATATTTTGAGCCCTAAAACATACAATTATCGAAACTATATTTTCCTATAAATAAAAGCTCATTCTTCTTTCATTCTCACCAATTCACTAAGACTCAAAAGAGCAATTATAGAGAGAGAAGCTATAGAGAGAAAGAAGAAGAGAAGTCTGCTACTTCACTATTCCAGTATCCAGTCTTATTCTGAGGTAAGGGATGCTATTTATTTCTTATTCGTAAGGGATATTATTTTTGTTCCGTATTCGTAAGAAATAATATTTTCTTTCATACTCTGTAGTATGTGAGTAATATTATTTCATTTCGTATCTCTAATTCTACACTCATTTTGTTGAAGTATTGCTTTTATATTCCATGAAATTAGTAGAATATCTTTGATATTTGCGCTTCATCCAGTATCTTTTCATGGAAATATTATTTTGAGCATTCTTGATAATTATGGATCTTTTCATGCCAGAATACTATTCATGAGTTACTACTTACGGGTTACTATTCATTCGAATATTATACACTCGGGTATTTGGGGAACTTTTCATGCTAAGTACTATTCACGGGTTACTATTTACCTGGTTACTATTCACTCGGGTATTTGGGCACTTTTCATGTTGGGGTACTATTTACGAGGTACTATTCTCGAAGTATTATTCACAGGGTACTACTCACGGGGTACTATTCACCCGAAAAATATATTTCTTTTCTGTCCAAATTATTTTTGATACATGAATATTATTCTTGAATTTTACTCCACAAAGCAGTATCATGATGACAATTTGGATATTTTTAAACTCTGGATAAATTTAAAGTCTTTAATATTTATCCTTGATTTCGTTTGATTAATGCTTATATCATTGTCATCATCCTCGTGCTTATATTGTGATGAAAGTCATCTTTGGCTTACGTGCATAGATGGACTATTGATTAGTATGATTATGACCAGGGATCATTCGGTATAATCATGACCCGTAATGTTACAAATGATGTGGTAAAAGTCCTCATTGGCCCGTAGTGCATTGATGGACATATGTTGGTATGATTATAACCATGCGTTTTCTTCGGCCAATGGTGCAAAGATGAATTGTTGTTTGGCATGATCATAATCATTGGTGAAAACACGAATATCCTTGGCCCGTAGTGCATGGATAATTTGTGGTCGTGATACTAATGAATATCCTTGGTCGTAGTGCAGGGATGATTCGGTGATATAGATTATTTATTAAACCGAGTCTTAGCAATAAAATATTTATAATAAACTTTTAATTCATAGAAGATAGTAGATATCATGCTCTACTTGATTCTTCTAAAATATAGTTATATGTCTTTGGCCTGTAATGCAAAGATGAACTATTAATGAATATCTTTGGCCCGTAGTGCAAAGATGAATTTATTAGTATGATTATGAACAGGAACTGTGATTTGGTATAACCATGATCTTTGATGTTTCAGGTAGACACAGGTGATAAAAATTATCTTCATTATGGGTGCGAAGAGGAATTTAGAATCACAATTACGATTATGAGTTATTCACATGATTGTGGACAGGAACTGTTGATTGATGTTACAGGGATAAAACATTGTTGGTGGACTTTTAACGTGGAGAAGATAATAGACTTTATGGTCTATTTGACTCTTCTAATGGATTGCTCATTCCGCTGCCACTATAGTTGAAAAGTTTTATTATCTACCATATGTTCTAAATCTCTGATTTATTACTGACGAAGGCTATTGATAATTTAATTATCTTTAGTCATGATATTCTTTACTGGGATAGTTGTGCTCACCCTTTTGCTTCACAATTCCTTTCAGGTAATAAGAGTGTAACTAGGTCGAGCGGGGGTAACAGGGGAATAGAACGATGGTCTATAGCTGTTCAGGTTTTCCCTAAATAGTATGAAAATAATTTTATTGAGAATTTTAGATAAGTGTGTCATATTTTATACGTCATTTTAACCGTTGATTTTGGTGAACCAAATAGGGTGAGGTGAACCCAACTTTGGAAGGGTGTTTTGCCACTATCATACAAGATGTCTAATGACAGACGACTTCGTGTTATCATAAGACAGGGTTGTGCACATGCACTTGCTGATTATATCTATGACCACTACCTATATAATCTCGGAGTTTGGTTGAAATATAATTCTCAATTGGAGATAATGGAGATAAATATATGTCAAGAGAAGACTCACCATTGGAAAGAACATAATAGTAATCTTCTCATTTTTCTTTGGGGTCTATTGGGTCAACCAAGGATAATTCTCGAGTCATATGATATCTATCATAACTTAGATGCATGGCCTCCCATGTACGAAGTTTTTCTTGAGCATTTTCCAAAGATTTTAATTTCTAAAACAGTTATTGATTGTACTTTTATGTAAAGTGTCATTGTAAGGTGTTGTGGTCGAGGCACCGCGAGAGTTACATATATTTGTATTAAAACTCACAGTTTAACTCTGGTCGTATTCTGTACGACAGTTTAAAAGTTAGAATTTAAAGATTTGTATTTGGAAATTGTGTTGATGTATTTCATGGCGACCCAGAATGGGTTGGGTGGATTAGACCTATTTTGGGGGCGTTACAGATGGTCCGAGATGGTGCATTATTAGTCCTCACTATTTTTTGAAATAGTGTGATAATAATTATAATGAGAACTCCATTTGAGTTTGGATATTGTCTAGAAGACGATATTCGTGTTAAAACTCTTAGGTTATGTTTTGTCGTATTTTACACGACAGTTGTATACTTAAGTTGTATTTGAATTTTGTACCATATATTTGGCGACTCAGAATGGGTGATGTATACCTATTTTGGGGGCGTCACAGTTGGTATCAAAGCTTAAGGATATGATCCCTGACTAAGATGTGAGATTAGAACTAGGGGAGAGATGGGGAAATCTTTCGTTAGTATGACCTACCTAAGCTTATTTATTATTTAATTGGTCGGTCGAAATATAGAGATAATATGTGGCATGTCAATTAACCCTTGTTTTTTAGTAGTGTTTGAAAATGACATTTGAAAATCAAGAGATGAACTCATATAGAGTTTTAAGCGATGAATCGAGGAGATTCATTTAAAGAATAAATATTGGAGTATAATATTTTGATATAAAAAAGATTTTATGAGGGAGTACTAATTAAGTTATTAAACTTGATTGTAGGATGTCAGGCGAAGAAGAAATTAGAGATATCCATGTGGTGAATGAAGAATTAGTACTTGCACCCGAGCTAGTCGCAGAGGTAGCAGCTGAGAGTGAGGAAAAAGAAGAACCTGAGGAGAATTTATTAGGAGAACTTTATGATCGAAATGTAGAACTGCAAAATCGTATTCATGAG
The DNA here is from genome assembly GCA_020205615.1 of Panax quinquefolius. NCBI lineage: Eukaryota > Viridiplantae > Streptophyta > Magnoliopsida > Apiales > Araliaceae > Panax > Panax quinquefolius. Next base: position 144,644,099 of record CM035155.1, on the reverse strand, counting down.
TTAGAAGAGCAGGCTGAAGAACGACAGGCGGTTGTGGAGGAAAAGGATGCAACAATTCAAGCTTCTGTTACCCGATATGTGATGCTTGAACAGAAGCACTCTTTGGCAGAGTATAAGATGATAAAGCTGAAATCTGAGAATTCAAATGTCAAGGATTAGCTGAAAGATGAAACAACTGAACAAGTGAGAATGAAGGATGCATGGGTAAAAGCCACTCGACGCGTTGATATTATGGAAAAAGAAGTCTGGTCCAAGAAGGCTAAAATAAATGATATGTATTTCTCTTTTTGGACAGCAATTGGGAGAACCCAACATCGAATTTTGAATTACCCTGTACATTGCGATCAACCCCAATTTGATATGGATCAAAGATTAATGATTCAGATCATGGAACAGGAGTACGATGAAGCAGTTGAGGGTGGAATATGCCCTATAGTGAAAGTCAATTCCAACGATAATGATGACACCAAAGGTTGTCCGAGACAAGTCAAAGTCGGTGGTTCAAGTGAAAGCGTTTTTCGTAACTTCCCAAAAAGCGAGGAACCAAATAAAGTTATCACGGGTAAGCTAATCATAAACAATAGAGAAGTCTATATATTATTTGATATCGGTTTAACCCTTTTTTTTTCTCCTACTTGCGCTCAACGTTTAAATTTAACTCCGGAGAAATTAGACTTTGATTTATCTATTAAAACTCCGTTGAGAGAAACCTTCATTACATCCACTGTTTATAAGTCTTGTTTGATTCAAATAGACAACCACATATTACCTGTCGATCTCATCTCTTTGAAAATACTTGCATTTGATGTGATTTTAGGGATTGATTGGTTAACTACTCATCATGCTAAAATCAATTATTTTCGTAAGGTTATTAGCTTTCATGTTCCTAACCAACCTATTATGCGAATTCAAGCAACCAAACCACTAAAGTCAATCACTGTCATATCAAGTCACAAAGCTATTCGTTTATTGAAAAACGGATGGCTTTCTTAGCCCATGTCATGGATTTAAATAAAAATACAGCAGATTTGAATGATATTTCTATTGTTAATAAATTTCCCGATGTATTCCCTGAAGAACTTCTTAGCTTACCCCCATAGCGTGAAATCGAATTTTGTATCGACTGTGAACCCGCACAAAACCCTCAAATATTTATTCACCCAAAACGAACGTAACATGCGCCAAAGACGTTGGCACGAGCTGTTGAAGATTACGACCATACCATTAAATATCATCTTGAAAAAGCGAATGTGGTAGCTGATGCGTTGAGTAGAAGATCGTATGAGGTTACGAGTGAGACGTTGTTAACACAAAGACCCATTTCGTATAACTTACAAATGATGGAGATAAACTTAAAGACTCTAGGGACCCATGTGATGATGTCAAATATATGAGTATAATCGACTTTAAACGATAAAGTTAAAGCCGCTAAAGCTACACACCCGGAGCTGATGAATATGAAGAAAAAGGTGCAAGAAGGCGTTATTTTAGAAGCAAGAATCGACGAAGAGAGAAAATCTCAACCCTCGATTTATTGATCTATTTGAAATCCTCGATCGAGTAAGAACTGTGGCTTATAGACTCGCCTTACCGCCAAGTATGTCTCGTGTTCATAACCTTTTTCACATATTCATGTTAGTAAATATGTGGAAGACCCGAATCATATTATTGAGTTAGAACCGAACAAAATAGCGGAAGATTTAACGTATGAAGAGGTACCTGTTAAAATTTTGGATAAGAAAGAACATATTCTACGCTCCAAGGTTATACCTCAAGTTAAGGTTTTATGGAGAAACCACGATGTTGAGGAAATGACTTGGGAATTAGAATCTGAAATGAAATCAAGGTATTCTCACCTCTTCGACATACCAGGTACGTACCCCAATTTCGAGGACGAAATTTCATAAGAAGAGGAGGTTGTAAGACCCCAAATTTTATGAATAAAGATTAAATTTTTTTCGAAATATATTTTTGAATATTATGTTGTGGATTTGATATAATGTTATAGTTGTGGGTAATATTTGCAAATTTTGCAAAGTAAGCAAGTTATTATAAAATATTCGATTGGTCGGGGAATATTCATTTTAACAGGGAATATTCGTACAACGGCACAATCATTGGTGGACCCCACAACGGAAGTATTGTCGGAGTTAGAAAATGACAGAAATAACTTTTTATAAAAATAACGTCGGAAGTTTTACCGTTAAATGTTGAAATACCCGGTGGTAAAAGTACAGTAATACGCGTGGTTGTATAGTAACACACGATATTGATTATTGATGCTTACGTGAGAAGTCACTCAGTTTATTTCAATTATTGTCACAGTAATTGCTGCATAGTATCTCACGTTATTTGATTTAATTATTGTCAATATTTTATATTATTAAATCAATAATTAAGATGACAAGTTATTCATATTATTATCTGCATAATTAACAATGTCTAGAAATTTCATCGAGAAATGAGTTTGGTCACCTAATCATACTAATAGGGAGAAATCCTTATCGGAAAGTCCGTTCTTTCCTGCGAACGATCTGGTTGTTAATATTACGTGTAAGACCCCAACTTATTATAAATGAAATTAAGTTTCCTCTATCTATTATTTTAAAATAGTAAGGGTTGATTATATTTGATTAATGTGGTTAGTTATTGGTAAAATGTGCAAATATTTTAAATAAGCAAGTGGTTATAAAATATTCATTGTTGTCGGAGAATATTCGTTTGGTCATGGAATATTCTTACTATCGTGGATTATTCGTACGACGGCGCAGCCTTGTGTGGGCCCCATAACGGAAAGCGATTGGATGAAGAAAACGACAAGTATAAGTTATTTATAAATAACGGCGTAGTTTTTACCGTTAATACTTTTGAAATATTCGGTGGTTAAAACACAGTAGCACACGGTATTGCACCAATTATTGATTCTTACGTAAGAAGGCACTACTCAATAATCAAGCTACGTGAATTAATCGCTCAATATTTTATTTTATCGATTCAATAATTGCTACGTTGATATTTTATATTATTGTTGTTTCAATAATTGTTATTACACAAAGATTTTCCATTATCGCATCCATAATTCATATTATTTGAATAATATTATTAGATAGCATTATTGGCAATGTCTAGAAAGTTTTGTCTAAGGAGAGGTTTGGTCACCTAATCAAGGCATTAAGAAAGAGAAATTCTTATCATTTATATCAGGATTCTCAGTAATATTATTTGTGAATAATTAATTATTAATTTATATGATAAGAAAAATATTCATTTTATGTGGATATATATGGAGAAAATTTTAATGTGACAATTGTTGAAAATTGTTATTTTATCTTTTTGATAAAATAATTCATTTAAATATATTATTATATTATAATAATATAATAATGGTGATATTTTTACAATGAATATGGGATATATGAATAAATGAGGAGGAAGTGTATTTTTGTTACTAAAAATATTTAAAACATGATTTTCATGTTTGTGGACCCCATTTCTTGACTGAAATTTGATTATAGCCTGTAAAATCGTTTGTATGGGAATTTTGGTCAATTTCTGTTTGGAATTTGGAAAAACTTTCTTCTGTAAAGTTTTAGAGAATTAAATTTCCTATGGAATGAATATAAGATTTGAATTTTTCTGATAAAAGGGCTATTTATTATGAATTATTGAAGTTCTGATGTTCTGGAATAATTTTTTTTTTTAAAGTTTTAAATTTTTTTTAAAAAAGAAAAACGTTTTTGATATGTTTGGTGGGCCCCACTAGTTGTTGAAATGGCTGAATTCAGTTATTCAAGGTGGGCGTAGGAATTTAAATAAATAATATTAATATTTTATTAAATTTTTCGCTTTGGTGTTCTAAGCAATTTCCTATAAATAGGTGCTTAGGTTAGAATTGAAAATCACACCGTAAAACAAGTTTTCTCTCTTTTCTCTCTATATTATCGAGCGTATTCTTGTGAGTATTTTGATACTTTGAGTGTTGCTATATACTTTGCATAAGTTTCCTTCAAAGACTATATCCAAAGATTTCGCTTAAGTAATCGCCTTTTCGAGGTAATGGATGTTATTTTTTTAAAAATGATATTATTTCTTCTAATATCATTATGCCGAAATATTGGTAAGATTTTCTTGTGAAATTCTTGTCTTTTTAGTGTCGAGTTACTATTCACGATACCATGCACTATTCACGATACGACAATTATTCACGTAAAAAAATTAATTTTTATTTTTTTGTCCAAAATATCTATTATGGATACTAGCTTTGATTGTATCCATGTTTTGATCATTCTTGAATTTTACTTCACTATGATTATTTATGAAGTATTTTGAACTTTGATCGCTTAAAGTACGAATCCTTATTATTTGTTCTTTTGTTTCAATCGGATTCGCTTTTCTTTAAAATATTTTCATCATCCTCACCCTAAATGATGATATTATCAATATCTTCGACCAGAGTAGTGCAAAGATGGTTGATTTTCTTATGAATATCTTTGTCAGTAGTGCAAAGATGTACAGTGTTTAGATGAACACGACCAACTATTGAATATCTTTGGCTTGGAGTGCAAAGATGAATATTTGATTCAAGATGTATATCGATTGATGTTACAGGATAAAATATTGATGATAAACTTTTAAATTTATAGTAAGAAAGTAGATTTCATTCACTATGTAACTCTTCTAATGAATTATTATTTCCAATCGCAAATATTGATTTAAAACTTGTTGTCATTGTATTCTATCGATTTTTCCCTCGCTGAGGACTAACGATAATTTGTTCTATGTTATCTTAGTCATAATATTCTTTTACCGGGCTAGTTGAGCTCACCCTTTTCCTTTTGTTCCATTTTTCTTCTCGGGAGACGAGAATGTGAAGTAGTACTAATGGGGTAATGGAATGAAGTTTCTAGAAAGTCGTTTTAGTAGTCCTCTACTATTTTGTAAAATAGTGTATCAATAATTGTAATGAGGACTTATTTGAGTGTTGATATTGTCTGTAAGACAATATTTGTTTTAAACTCACAGCTTATATGTTGTCGTATTTTTGCACGCACAATCAGTATTAATAAAGTTGTAGTTATTTCGTACCATGTATTTGGTGACTCAGAGTGGGTGTTGTATACCTATTTTGGGGGCGTCACATTGTGAGTTATAATAATGATGAATAAATGTTGTTAAAAGTATTGAGGGGATTTTTATGAGGTATTTGTTGTAATTTTTACTTATTATATGTACCCCCCATTTACCCATTTTTCAAAATAATCGGGAGAAATTTAGTTTCAGATATATTTATATAATAAAGAGGTGGGGGGCCATGGGTGGGGCCCACAAGTGGAAGAAAAAATGAAATGGGAGGAGAAAAGGAATGGGTTCACTGGGTGGGAAATGGGGGAAGGGATGTCTTGAAGAAAGGGAGTATATATATATATATATATATATATATATATATATTATATTATATTTAAAGTTTTTTTATTAGAATATTTTATCAGATAATGTCAAGATAAGAAAATCGTAAAATCAAACGTTTCAATGAATCTAATTCGCCTCGTGAATTAGCTTACGTAAATCCGTGATTAAAATTTTCAAATAGTATCCTTTCCATTCTCCTATAAATAGGATGCTCAGTTTAGAAATGAAAATCACACCAGAATTAGAGAATTCTTCTTCTATAATATTGAGCGCATTTCTTTTGAGTTTAAGAAAGTTATGAGTGTAGAAAATAGTAAAACTTTTCTTCAAGAATATATCCGTTATACCAGTCAGAATTGCTCCTTTTTAAGGTAAGGGGTATTATTTATTTCATATTCGCTTACAATATTATTTTTCGTATTCGTAAGAAATTTTATTTCGTTCAATATTCGCAAGAAATATTATCTTCGTTTAATATTCGTAAGGAATATTATTTTCGTTCAATATTTGTAAGGAATATTATTTTCGTTCAACAGTTGTAAGGAATATTATTTTTGTTCAGTATTCGTAAGAAATAATATTTTCTTCCATACTCTGTAGTATGTAAGTAATATTATTTCATTTCAGATTCTGGATTTTACACTCCTTTTGTTAAGTTTTGACTTGTATACTCTATGAAATTAGTATAATATTCTTGAAATTTGTGTTTCATTTAGTATATTTTCATGAAAATATTATTCTAAACATTCTTGATAAGTTTTAACTTTTTCATGCTGGAGTACTATTCACAGGATATTATTCCCGAAGTACTATTCATGGGGTACTATTCACTCGGTTACTATTCACCCGGTAATTATTCACGATAAAAAAATTGATTTCGCTTTATTCCAAATCATTTTGATACAATATTATTCTTGAATTTTACTCCACAAAGCAAAGATCATGTTGATAATTTGGACATTATTAAATTATAAATAAATTAAATTATAAATCTTTAAAAATTTATCCTTTGTTTTTTTTAATTAAATTCTTATATCATTGTCATCATCCTCATACTTATATTGTATGAAAGTCCTCTGTGGCTTACGTGCATAAACGGATTGTTGATTGGTATGATTATGACCAGGGATCATTCGGTATAATCACGACCGTAATGTTACAAATGATGTGGTAAAAGTCCTCATTGGTTAGTAGTGCATCGATGGACGCTTGTTGGCATGATCATGACCATCAGTGAAAACATGAATATCATTGGCTGTGAGTGCATGGATAATTGCGTGGTTGTAATACTAATGAATATCCTCGCCCGTAGTGCGTGGATGATTCGATGATGTGGATTATTTATTGTCGAGTCTCAAATGATAAAATTGATGATAACCTTTTTAAATCATAGAAGATAGTAGATATCATGCTCTACTTGACTCTTCTAATGGATTGCTTGTTCTATTGCAGTTAAACTTAATGTTTATTGTATTTTATCAGTTTAACACTGTTGAAGGCTAACGATAATTTATTCTCCATTATCTTAGTCATAATATTTCTTACTGGGCTAATTGATCTCACTCTTTTACTTTCATTATTCTCTTCAGGAAATGAGAACGTAGCCGGGACTAGTCGGGGAACGGAGTGATGGTCCGAGATGGTGCATTAGTAGTCCTCACTATTCTGTGAAATAGTGTGATAATAATTTTAATGAGAACTCCATTTGAGTTTGGATATTTTCTAGAAGATAATATTCGTGTTAAAACTCTTAGCTTATGTTTTGTCGTATTTTACACGACAGTTATATACTTAAGTTGTATTTAAATTTAGTACCATGTATTTGGAAACTCAGAATGGGTGATGTATACCTATTTTGGGGGCGTCACAGAACTCTTCAAGCCCAGAAGGCTTGTAACTCCTTCTAATTCACTAAGAACTCTTTAAGGCCAACAACCTTGGAACTCTAGTTCTCTATGAACTCTTCAAGCCTAGCAGGCTTGAAACTTTATTTAGTCCCTTCGGACAAGGACCCCTCAGGCCCTGGCTACTTGTTGTTGTTTTAGTTGTTGTTGGTTCTTTGCTGCTAAGATGTATTAAAGCTTGAACATTTTTTGTATTTAACAACTTGACGTGGTCCTCTTTGCATTCTGTGTAGAGTCTGGACCACCTCTTCTCTGGAGAAGCTGATCTTTGTACTGGTCATCTCATCTTTATCCGATGTCAGCTATGCACCATCACCATTTAGGTTTGCTAAGTCTTTGAGCTTTTAGTAGACTTCGTCTAGCACTTAGCATTCCCTGAGCCCTTCTTGAATGGTATGCGATTACGGTTCTCGCATCCGCTCGCTTTCAAATTTTTGGTTCATGGTGATTCGTAGAGTGGCTCTCTAGATCTTCTTTATGCTCTGCCACTTTTTTGAATGCTTCTTAGCCTTCTCAAATCTCAAGCTTAGTTGCCATCTTCAGTGGCATTCTCATCCTTGTTAAGTGAAGATTTAGTCTGTTCAAGTCCTTATTCAAATCTGCTTCACTTCCACCTTCGTAGTCTCACTGCCACTGAGTAGGGGTGAAAACGAGTCGAATCTCAGCGAATACTCTAATGCTCAGATTCGGCTCGACTCAAAAAAATTATACTCGAATTCGATAAGGAATTTCAAATTTTGCGCCAGATTCGATTCGAATAATTACTTGGACCTACTCGGCTCGTAACTCGTAAGTACTCGACTCATTTACAAAATGAGTTACTCACGAGCCTTCAAATCGAGTTTTGAATATGAACCATTTCACTTAATACTAAACCATTACATATTAAATTGATTATTGAACTAATGTTTATTTATAAAAGTCTTTTACTTTTATTTATGTAAAGAAATTACAAAGAATTTAATACGAATTGACAATCAATTTACTGATTTATTCAAGTACAAGCTTACATAATTTAATACTATACTTTATAAATTATAAAGATTGATACAAATATCATATATTTAGCCTGTTAGTGTGGATCAGACCAGTATTCAGATATGATCCATCGAGCAGGTATCGAGTATGGTTCGAGAAAAAATGAAATACTCGAATCCTAATCTGAGCGAATACTGGTATACTCGAATTTGACTCGTGTATCATTAAATAGAAAACGAGTATATATCATATTCGACTCGAATCAACTTTGAATTCGAGCTTTAGATCATATTTTTGAACCGATCTCGAGTCGAGTATCGAGCTACTCTGCTCGGCTAACACCCCTACCACTGAGACTTGTTCTGTTCAGCTCTGGTGGAACTCGTAGAGTCAACAATATAACATTCTAACAACTCAACGATTCTTCAACTCAGCAACTCTTGATATTTGAAGCTCTAGCTGATATATACTCATTCACAATCTTCCCGTTAGAATATAGCCGTTGGGAGCTATTTGAATTACTTCGTAAATCTCGAGTTATTTGAATACAGCTCCTTTATGACTTTACTGACACAGTAGTCTGCTACCTTACCTACCGCCTTAGAGATTTCACCTTTCCGTGTCAGGCTAGTAGTCACCTTTATTTCTTCTTTCTGACTTCTCGATCAGAACATCAGAAATTGTCCTTTTGCATCAATGCTCTCAATTAGCAACGTTCAAATATCAGTCTGCAAATTAAATCGTTGCCAATGCTTCAATCTTCAGATGAACAAACTCTATGATTCTAATGCAGATGTTATTGGACCTGATCGTAGTGTGTCTTGTTGAATGTTGCTCATTGACTGGTTGAGACAACACTACGATTCTGAAGAGTGTTCATTAGATCTTCAATGTAGAACACCTCTTCCTTCACTTGTGCAATGCTTCAATATTTCTATTTGCCTCGACTGATCTGAGGAACTGATTGCTTGACTTCTTGTTCTAGCCTCTTCCGAATAGCAAGACACATCAGATTTGTGACATGCCTAGCTCTCTTTCTCCTTGTGATCTTCGTTCACTTATCATCAATGGTCTGACCCATGCTTAATCACTTTGCCTTATTCTTCATAAGTCGCCAAGATCTCCGTAAAACCGCATGATCGCCTCCTTTGTTTGGCAAACACTACAATCCTGGTTAATTCCAAGATCATTGTCTTTTATTCTCTTGACAGCTACTGCACTTGTTGACTTTCTTTAGTCAGTCACTTGTACTGAAGTCTTCTTCTGATCGACTTGTGGAAGACTTCATCTTGAATAGCTTCACAACTCAATCAATGTTGATTGGGTTGGTGCTTAGATCTTCCGTTAGCTTGCATGTTATTCATCGAGTGCTTCTCTAGTTTCCTTTAGGTGGAATGTATCTTTCGCAACTCGCACTGCAGGCTTTATACTTTGGATATTCCGGGAGTGCTCATTTGTCGAGAATCGTGTCAATCTACGATTCTCGCCATGGCGTTAGGAGAACCTCTCTGTTGAAGCCTTAGTTCGCAGATCGCGATTTAGCTTTGGTTCTGCGCAGACACTACGACTCGAGATCGATCTCGACGCATCACGATTTCGCCTTTTTATGCTTGTCAGTCTTCTTCCGATCCGCTCAACTACGATATCTGCCTCTGATATGATCAGTAGACTCCACTACTTCAAGTGTGGACTACGATTCTTGACTTGTCTTTAGCAGATGCTCGGTCGGCTCTTAGACTGGCTGTCTCTACGATTCTGATCATAACTTCATCAGCAGACTACGACTCTGAGAAAGTTTTTCTCGACACACTACGATCCTTCCTCATTTTTCCTGGCAAACTACGAACTCTGAGATCTATTATCTTGCAGACTTTGATTCCGCCTTGATAGTTCTCGAGTTTTCCTTGTCTCTCTGGCAGACTACGATGCTGGTGCAGTGTTCGACGATAAGACACGCTTATCTATTAAATTATAAGATCAACCTAACAAGCTAGATCTTTCTATATTTATAGTCCTTGTACGTACATCATTTTTTTAAAGACTTTACAAAGCTGTTTTGCTTATGTAGGATCAACCTAACATATTTGATCAATTCATTCTAAGTCCTTGTACATATATTCTTATTATCTATCAAAGGACTTTACAGCTTTCCTTAATGCAAGCATACTTGCATATTCATTCATTTATATCATAATCAAATCATATATAAATAGAAATAACATTATCATGTATATTCCTAACACAACAACTTGTAGCAGTAGCTTGTAGCATATCACATTTTAATTGTCCCAATCGCTAAAAGGTGTAGCGACTTGTTACTATTTATATTAATATTTTTTAATATTATTAATACTAATATTAATATTTTTTAATATTAGTATTTATAATATTAATATTGATAATAATATTTTGTAATATTAATATTACTAATATTATTAATAATATTAATATTAATAATAGTAATAACTAATATGAATATTAATGCTAGTATTACTATTATTCTTATTAATATAAATTAATATTAATAATGTTCATAATATTAATATTAATATTATTAATTTTATTAACTAATATTTCATTGTAATTTAAGCTTTTAATTTTGTCCAAATTTCAATTTGAAACTCCTACCAAGATTCATATGAATAGATCGATTATGAAAACAAACAAGTAGAAAGCGTAATTGAATCCAAGAATTTCTAAGAATGATATAAATTAGTTAGTAATATTAATAATATTAATATTAATATTAATATTATTAATATTTATATTTATATTAATAAGAATAATAGTAATATTAGTGTTAATATTCATATTAGTTATTACTATTATTAATACTAATATTATAAAATATTAATATTAGTATTAATAATAATATTATTAATATTATAAATATAACTATTATAAATACTTATATTATAAAATATTAATATTAATATTAATAATATTATAAAATATTAATATGAATAGTAACATACTTCTACAACTTATAGCGACTGGACAATTAAAAATAAACATGCCCAACCGCTACAAGCTATTTTAACATGGCTATTTTTGGTTGCACTCAACATGTTAGAAAGGGTCTAATGGGTCAACGAGCAAAGGTCCAAAAATACCTTCGACGTTTATCCTGATATCCCACTTACACTCTAAATTATTATTTTTTTCAAAAGTACCCTTAACATTACAAATTTTAGGTCACCTCTGTCCCTCTCTTTAACAAACATGCCACCTAGACAAACGGGTGTTAATTTATTTATGATGTAGCTGATATGTGGCAACATTTGCAAACGTGTACAAAAAATTATAATTATCAAATTGTACATGAAAAAAATTATAGCTGCACTAATTAAAAATTAATTAATACTTTAAAGTTTAAACCAAAAAAAGTTTATATATTACATTACCCAAACACATTACTGTAACCTAAATTCAACCAAAATTAAATTCATCATCAACCTTCAAACTTTCAGATCTAAAGATGTAATTAAATGAATCACATGATTGAGCTCGTAAGTCTCAGACTCTAATGAATAAACTTAAAAAAGTAGTGGAAAAAAAACCCAACTTGATCTTAAAGCCAGAAACAACGAATCAAACCCACTTTAATCCATCTTTTCTTTTAATCTATCATTCATCTCTTCATAACTAGTTAGGGTTCTTAAACCCAGAAAATATGAATGAAACCTAATTGAATCAATCTTTTCTTCCAATCTATCATTCATCTCTTCATCACAATCACAGTTAGAGTTCAGTAGTTACTATTTACTAACCATGAAAATTGATCCAAAAGAGGCGTATTGTTTTTATACATTGAAGTTCCTTGCGTCTCCAAATATGTCGTCTGACAGCGATGGCTACGATATTTGTTTGAACGATCTCTATCTCGGATCTCAACTGGGTCAGTGTCGCGTATTGATTTTTTCATATCTACAATACTGATCAATCATCATATATATCCTTAATAAACAATATAGTAATTCGACTGAGCTACTAGATAAAAGGAAAATGCACAACCCCAATTATTCCAGGGCAACAAAAATATTAATTCTCTAAACCCAAATACAGAAACTTGACGAAAGTATCATTATATCATATATATTAAATCGGAAAAAACTCATAAATTTGATCAAATAGAAAGGGAAAATAATTTCAGTACCTCCAGGACCCAATAAATCGGATTCATAAAAATTCAGACTGGAGGCAAAAAAACATAAAAGAACGAATAATAATTTTTAACAAAAACAAAGAAGGAATAAAGTGAGTGGACTGACAACACCATTGAAGAAGCTTATATCTTGGTCAGGTAGAAGAAAAGCAACATATTTCAATTTGTTAGGCCAAGAAAAAGAAAAGCAACGCATATTTCCTTTCACTTGCAGAGGCCTCAGTTTTTAGCTCCATTACTGGATCTGGAGATCAAAGATGAAGACGATGAATGTAGCGAGAATTGCGAAGTTAATGTGACGAGAGGTAGGGATCTGAGATTGCACAATCGATCTCTCCATCGGAAAGCTAGATCTCTTTCTCCTCTCTAAGGCGGCGAGTGTAAATATAGATTAATTAACAAAAAAGAAAAGATTAAAAAACTTAAATTAAAACAGAAAAGAAAAGAATAGAAATTTGAAGTTTTTCTTTGTGTTGTTTCTGAGTTTTTTATAGAAAAGAATAGAAAATTTAAAATTGAGGACATGATTTGTAACGCCCCCAAAATTAGGTATACGTCACCCATCTTGGGTCGCCACTTACATGGTACATAAATTCAAATACAAACTTAATTATACATCTGTCGGGTAACATACGACAATACATAAATCGAGAGTTCTAATAGAAATATTGTCATTTAGACAATATCCATACTCAAGGAGTCCTCATTACAATTATTATCACACTATTTCACGTAATAGTGAGGACTACTAATGCTATCTTCGTAACCATCACTCGCTTCCCCAACTCGTCCCAAATATATATTCTCATTTCAAGAAGAAACGGTGAAAGAAAGGGTGAGCTCAACTAGCCCAAGAAGAAATATTATGACTAAGATAATGTAGAATAAATTATCAATAGTCTTCAACAATGTTAAACCGATAAAATACAATAGACAACCATCCGCTTTAATCAAGCAATGAATATCTAATCCATTAAAAGAGTCAAGTAGAAAATAAAGTCTACTATCTTTTAGGTTTTAAAAGGTTTTCATCAATTTTTATCATTAAGACTCGCTTTAATGAATAAACCATAATATCTAATCATCCCTCGTACCACTGGCCAAGGATTTTCATCAAATTATCAATGGTCATGACTATACCGAATCACCCCGGTCATAATCATACCAAAACTATCCATCACCGCATTACAAAGCCAATCGAGGACTTTTGTCACATCATTTATATCAAGCCATGATTATACCGAATGATCCTCGGTCATAATCATACTAAGTTCATCTATGCACGTAAGCGAAAGATAACATAATATAACATGAGGATGATGACAATGACATAATAATTCAATAAAACAAGTTCAAGAATTATTTAATCCAGAATTATTAACGTCCAAATTGTCAACATGACATCTTGTTTTGTAGAGAGTAAAATTCAAGAATGATCGTAAGAATATTTCCATGAAAAGATACTTTGAATGAAACGCAAATCTCAAGGATATTCTACTAATTTCATGGAGTATAGAAGTCAAAGTTTTAACCAACCGGGTATAATAAAGAATGGAATAACAAAAGAAATCACCATGCATGCGGTATTGGCGATGTATGTGTTATTCCAATAGAATAATAATAACGGAACCAAAGTCGTGAAATTCACAATCGACAGGATGATCCAACAGAATAATAAATGTTTGAATAATAAACAATGGAACCCGTGTCCTGTAAAAAACACACGCATGCATGAATATTCCAAATGTAATAATAAATGCGGAATAATAAACAATGGAACCAGTCCTGTAAAACACACGCATGTGATATTCCAAATGTAATAATAAAGAATGGAATAATGTAAGAAGATCACCAAGTATAGTATCACGACCACGAATTATCTATGCACTTCATCGCCAAGGATATTCTTATTTTCAATTACGATCATGATTATACCGAATAATCCTCGTCATAATCATACCAAGTCTATCAATGCATTACGGCCAAAGATGACTTTTACCACATCCATGAATTAATATTTCATCACGAGACTCACCAATAATTAATCCATATCATCTAATCATCCCCGCACTACAAAGCCAATGATATTCATTAGTATCACGACCACGAATTATCCATGCACTACGTGCAAAGATAATCGTGTATTCATTAAGATCACGACCACGAATTATCCATGCACTACGTGCAAAGATAATCATGTATTCATTAAGATCACGACCACAAATTATCTATGCACTACGTGCAAAAGATAATCGTGTATTCATTAGTATCACGCACCACGAATTATCCATGCACTACGGCCAAAGATAATCGTGTATTCATTAAGATCACGACCACAAATTATCCATGCACTACTACCAAAGATAATCGTATATTCATTAAGTATCACGACCACAAATTATCCATGCACTACGGCCAAAGATAATCGTGTTTTTAATTACGGTTATGATTATACCGAACAATCCCTGGTCATAATCATACCAAGTCCATCTATGCACTACAGGCCACAGATGACTTTCAACATAATATAAACACGAGGATAATGATATAAAGAATCAATCAAATGAGATAAAGGATAAATATTAAACATTTATAATATAATTTATCCGAGATTCAAGAATATCCCCATGTTATCAATCACTTAATAATCTCATAATCTAATATCATTAATATTATAACAATATTTTAATCACTTCTTAAATTTATAAACAATTTATCTCAATTGTTTACGCTTTTACCATATAATGCATTTAATCATTCAAAATGCCATACTCATAAGATATCATCACCAATTATCAAATCCCTCATCAAAAAAATATGCATATACTCTATATAGGATTCTCTAGCCATAAAATCATATTTACAACTTTGTTACTTCACATAACATATTTAACTCATATGTTCAGAACTAAACTATTTTCATGAAAATACCAAATCAGTCCCAAAAATATTTCTTTTCTGGGATTTAGCATAATATAGTCCCATAATGAAAATATATTTTTCTCGAATTTTAAAATTCATTTACTATTTTTCAAAAATCAATTTCTAATTAATTCCTTAAGAAATTAGCTACCTCAAGTTTAACTCCAAAATTCCCCAAATCTTGACAGGACCTTACACATGTTAACGTGAGCTTCCAGTTTAAATTTCATGGTCATCGGAGTTATAGAACTCCGGTTATAGCATTTTTCGTCGGAAAACCTAAATATTGAAATAGTCATAACTTGCTCATTTTAAGTCGAATGAGCTCATTTTTGGACAGGAGGTACTTTATACCTTATACCTTCATGTCCCAAAAGGCCAGAATTTTCTCATAATTTAAGTGGCCGAAACAGCCCCTCTAAAATCATGGCGTGCAGAAATTTTTTCTGTTTTTGCAGCTTTGCACTCCTTTGCTAAAATCAGTCCACACAAAATCTACAACACCTTTTCTAGTAATTCCACTTGGATTAGTTAGGTAACTCATAGATCTAACTCTAGGACTTGACCACATTCAAAATTCAAAATATAATAGGAGATATGGTCAATTGAATTTCATATTACGTTTTTCACCAAAAAATCGATTTTAAACTCTTTGTGATTTCTAAGAAACTTTCATGTTTTCACATAATAACCAACATAACTCATCATAACACTTACTAATACTTCATATACCCATGATTTTCATTAGTCCAATGCATTTATTATGACTTTCATCATAATCCTCGTAAATGCATCCTTTTAGTTGAAGAAATATTTGAGGGTTTAAGAAATGGGTTTTTGTATTGGGGTCAATACAAAATTCGATTTCACGCTTAGTAGGTAGGCTAGGAAGTCTTCAAGAATACGCCAAGAAATTTATTAATGATAGAAATATCATTCAAAATCATTACTCTCATCCAAGACTTGGATAAGTACGTCACATTAATACCAACCGTGACTTCTATCCTTAACTCGATAACACCTCACAATGATACCTATCAACTTGTCATCTTCAGTCACGACATCGCCTACAAAAAGTCTGGCTTTGGTGCATTCCACACAAGGAAGTCAACAACGAAAGGATCGGGGCTCTTTACTTATGGCTTGATATGACAATGATTGACTTTAGTGGTTTGGTTACTTTGAATTCGCATGAAAGCTAACAACCTTACTAAAATCATGATGAGTATTTAGCCAATCGATTTCTAAAGTCACATCAAAGACAAATATTTTCAAAGAGATAAGATCGACAGGTAACGTGAAAGTGTTTATTTGAATCAAACAAGATTTAAAAATAGTAGCGGTAACGAAGGCTCCTACTAACGAAGTTTCAACCAATAAGTCAAAGTCTAACTTCTCCGGAGTCAAATTTAAACGTTGAACGCAAGCAAGAGAGATAAAATAATGGGTAGAACCGGTATCTTATAAGGTATAGACTTCACAATTTATAATTAACTAACCTGCAGGCTAACTTCCGTTCGGTTTACTCGCTTTTGAGAAGTCATGAAAATGCACTTCCTAAAACCAACGACTTTGTTTTGTCCATATCCACCTTTGGTGCCACCGTCCCAGCTAGACTTGACTTTGGTGCACAACAAAATTGGGCTAAATGACCTTCTCTTCTTGCAATTTCCACTTCTATTATCTTTGCCATGATTACCACCGAAGTGGTTACCATTCTTGGCATGATAATTTTCCCACGATGGTTATCATTATTGTGACGCCCCAAAATAGGTATACACAACACCCATTCTCGAGTCGCCAAATACATGGTACAAAAAAGCAAACTACAACTTCAATAATACAAATGTCGTAGAAATACGACAATATATATTGTGAGTTTAAATATAATATTGTCTTCTAGAATAATATCCACATGCAAATAAATCCCCATCATAATTATTGATTCATTATTTTACAAAAATGGTGAGGACTACTAAACAACTCTCTCTAGAACCTTCATTCCATACCCCGACTAGTACTCGCTACATTCTCGCCTCCTGAGAAGAAAAATGGAACAACAAGGAAAAGGGTGAGCTCAACTAGCCCAAGAAAGAATATTATGACTAAGATAATATACAACAAATTATCGTTAGTCTTCAACAGAAAAAAATCGATAGAATACAATGACAACAAGTTTCGTATCAATATTCGCAATGGCGGAAATAATAATTCATAGAAGAGTTACGTAGAGAATGAAATCTACTATAATCTATGAATTTAATAAACCATCATCAATATTTTATCCTCAGAACATCAATCAATATACATCCGAATCAAACATTCATCTTTGCACTACAGCCAAAGATATTCATCACCGGTCATGTTCATTTAAACACTGCTCATCTTTGCACTACAGCCAAAGATATTAATCAATCGGTCATGTTCATCTCAACACTGCTCATCTTTGCACTACAGCCCAAAGATATTCTTCAGAAATCATTCATCTTTTGCACTACAGAGCCAAAGATATTCAATAATATCATCATTTAAGACCGAGGATGATGAAAATATTTTTAAAGAAACGAATCCAAAGAAACAAAATGACAAGGATTAAGGATTAAGGATTCGTATTTGGTTTTATCCACGCCCAAAAATACCTCAAAAAATAATCATAGTGGTGTAAAATTCAAGAATGATCAAAACATGGATACAATCAAAGTTAGTATCCGTATAGATGTTTTGGACGAAAAGAAGAAATTTTATTTTTCTATGAATAAGACCAGTATACGTGAATAGTGTCAGATACGTGAATAGTGCCGATACGTGAATAGTAACTCCGACACCAAAAGATAGAAATTCCACAAAAACATCTTCACGCTTCATGAATAGTACTCGTGAATAAGAACTCGTGAATAAGAACTCATTAATAAGAACTCGTGAATAGTAACTCATGAATAAGAACCCATGAATAGTAACCCCGATATGAAAAAGTTCCAAATTTGATAAAAACTTCAGATCAAAATTTCAAAGATAATGATATTGAAGAAATAATATCATTACTAAAAAATATATCCCTTACCTCGAAAGATCAAGATTTAAATTTAACACCTGATATAGGCTATGACTTGACTTGCACCAGAGATAGCAATACTCAAAGTATACTCAAAATACTCACAAGAATACGCCGATAATATAGAGAGAAAAACTTCAGCTTCGTGTGATTTTCAATTCTAACCTAAGACCCTATTTATAGGAAATCGCTTGAACACCAAAGCGTAAAATTTAATATAATATATTATAATTTTTCCACAACTTCATACGCACACTAACAATCTGAATTCAGCCTCTTAACCACATGTTAAATGAGTTTCAAAAATGAAAAAACGTTTTGTAATTAAAAATATTTTAAACTTCCAAAAATCAATTATTTCTAAACTTGTAACTTCAATAATTCATAATAAATAGCCCTTTCATCAGAAAATTCGAATCTCGCGAGTTTTTATAGGAAATTCAATTCTCTACAACTTTGCAGAAGAAAGTTTTTCCAAATTCCAAATAGAAATTGACCGAAATCCACAAACGGGTGATTTTATAAGCTATAATCAAATTTCTACCAATAATTGTGTCCACCAACACACAAAACATTTGTTAAACATTTAATGCCACAAAAATACTCTTTTCTCCTCATATACTCATATATCCCACATTCGTTGTAAAATATCACCGTTAATATATTATTAAAATAATATATTTAAATGAATTATTTTATCGTAAAAGATAAAATATTAATTTTCAACAATTGTCATTTTAAAATTTTCTCCATCTATATCCACATAAAATCAATATTTTCCTCATCATATAAATCAATAATTAATTATTCACAAATAATATTACGTAATCACAATATTGACAACCAGTGCGGCCCTGTGAAAGAGGGGGCTTCCAATAAGAATTTCTTCTTCATCATGCCAATTAATTAGGTGACCAAACCTCTCCTTAGATGTAACATTCTAGACATTGCCAATAATGTTATCTAATAATATTATTCAGATAATATGAATTATTGCTTCGATAAAGAAAAATACCGTGTAATGACAATTATCAAACAACAAAGAATATAAAATATCAACGCAAAGAATTATTAATCTCAATAAAATATCGAATAAGAATTATCGTAACCATTATTGAGTAGTGCCTTCTTACGTAAGAATCAATAATTGGTGCAATACTGCAGTGCTACGCTCAACAACGCCAGATATTAGTGTTTTTTAACCACCGGGTATTCCAACAAAGATAATTCAGAATAACTACGCCTGCTATTTAAAAACAACTTATATTTGTCGCTTTTTCATCCAATCACTTTCCGTTATGGGGCTCACACATGGTCGCTACCGTCAGCATTTAATATATCCCGACAAGATTTAATATTCCACGACCAAACGAATATTCCCCGACAAACAATGAATATTTTATAACCACTTGCTTATTTTGAAATATTTATGATATTTAACCCTTAACTATCCACATTAATCAAATCAACCTTTACTATTTCAAAATAATAAATAAAGGAAATTCCTTTTATTTAAAAATTTCGGTCTTACAACCTCCCTCTTTATGAAATTTCGTCCTCGAAATCGACGACGCATCTGTACTGTGTTTTTGTAAGGTGAGGATACCTCGCTTTCATTTCCGCTTTCCAATTCCCTGTGTCATTTCCTCTATAGCATGATTCCTCCACAAAACTTTAACTTGTGGTATAACCTTTCATACAGTAGACATGCTCCTTCCTATCCAAGATCTTGACAGTACCTCCTCATACGCTAAGTCTTCTCTACTATCTCGTCCTGCTTCTAACTCAATAACGTGGTTCGGGTCTTTCACATATTTACGAAGTACAGATATGTGAAACACATTATGAACACGAGACATACTTTGAGGTAACGCAAGTCTATAGGCTACATTTCCTACTCGGCCAAGAATTTGAAATGGACCAATAAATCATGGATCGAGCTTTCCTCTCTTCCCAAATCTTGTAACACCTTCCACGGAGCAACTCGCAACAATACATGATCTCCTACATTAAATTCCACGCCCTTTCAATGAAGATCCGCATAACTCTTTTATCGATCTTGTGCCGCTTTGTATACGTTGTCGAATCATTAGTCATATATGTATTAACTCGGGTCCCAACAATGTTGCTTCACCCACCTCATCCCAACATATCGGGGAACGACATTTTCGTCCATATATAATGCTTCAATGGAACCATGCCTATATTTGTTTAATAACTATTGTTGTATGAGAATTCCACCAATGGCAAGTACTTATCCCAACTTCCTTTGAAATCTAGGACACAGAGAGTTTTAATATATCTTCAAGAGTTTGAGTAGTCCTTCTCGATTTCCCATCCGCTTGAGGATGGTATGCCAAATCAATCGTAAATTCGCGCCCATAGCTTTTTTGCAAGCTAACCCAAAATCTTGAAGTGAATCTTGGGTCACGATCCAAAACTATGGATACAGCATGCCATGCAACCTCACAATCTCATTCACGCATACATACTAGCAAGACGCTCAAGGGAATAAGTCTCCGTGACGGCAAAGAAATGAGAAGACTTGGTTAATCTATCAACAATAACCCAAATAGCATTGATGCCTTGAGAAACCGTAGGAAGACCCGTAATTTAAATCCATAGTAATGTGTTCCCACTTCCATTCCTAATCTCAAGTGGTTGCAACGGGCCCTTAGGTACAAGATGCTCCGCCTTTACACGTTAAGTAAGTTAAACACATCGAGATAAACTTTGCAATCTCTCTCTTCATATTGTTCCACCAAAATGTATGTCAAGATCACGATACATTTTAGTACTTCCGTGATGGATTGCAAATGGCATATTGTGTGCCTCCATCATAATCTTGTACTTCAAATCGAGTCGTTAAGAACACAAAGTCTAGAGTGGACTCAAGTATTCCTTCTTCATCAATTCTCACTCCTAATAGCTCCTTCTTGTACTTTCTTCTTCATACGCATCACCTCTCAAAGTCGGTGGCTCGAGCAATCTTAACTTTTTCTATTAAAGTTGGCTCTATCGCAGATACTTGACATCATCGCACTCGCTCCTCAAGATATGATCTTCTACTCATCGCGTCACCTACCACGCTCGCTTTTCCAGATGGCATGATCGTAACATGTCAAATGAGTTCTCCTCTTGAGTTCTTCAAGCTCTTCCCACATTCCTCGCTCCATTCGAATTTTGTATCTCTACGAGTCACCAAGCGTTAATGGAATAGCGATTCGAGAATATCCTTCAACGAATCTCCGATAATAACCAACTAAGCTTCAGAAAAGCTACGTATTTCGATTCATCGACTTAGGTTGCTTCTCAATCGTGACTCATATCCCAATCTTGGATAAGACGTCACAATGACACCTATTAGTTTACTATCGCATCGAATATGACGCCCCTACAGAGAGTCTCGCTTAGGTGAATTCCACAAAGGAAGTCACAAGATAAAGGCTCAGTACCAAATTTATAGTTGAATTTTAACTCACAAGTTCAATACGAGCCATTCGATATGAGATTTTAGAAATGAGTTTTGTACCGGTTCAAAGTCGATACAAAATTTAATATCGTGCTTTGGGAGTAAGCCAAGAAATTCTTCAGAAATACATCGTGAAAAATCAATAACAACAGAATATTATTCAAATCGACGTGTCTTTATTCAAATCCATAACATGGACTAAGAAAACTTGACATCCGTAATAAACGAATGACTTCATGGCTTGATATAAAAATGTTTGACTACAATGGTTTGATTGCTTTGAATTCAAATAACAAAGTTGCTTAGGAATATGAAAACTAACAACCTTACAAAAGCAATCAATTTGGCATGATGAGTAGTTAACCTTAAAATCACATCAAAAGCAAATATCTCTATAGAAATAAGGTTAACGTAATGTGATAGTGCCAACTTGAATCAAGCAAGATTTTTAAACAACGGATGTAATGAAAGTTTCTCCTAATGGAGTCTCCACAGATAGGTCAAAGTTTAATTTCTCCGTAGTCAAGTTCAAACGCTGAGCGCAAGTAAGAGAGATAAAAGAATGGGTAGAACCGATATCTAGTAAGGTATATACTTCGCAAGAATTTATAATTAACTAACCCGTGCTAACTTCGTTCGGGTTCCTTGCATTTTGACCGGGTCACAACAAACGCTTCTTCCAAGAACCGCTGACTTTGACTTTTCTCGGGACATCCTTTTGAGTCACCATTCTCATTTGACTGGTTTCGATATCGCATAATCTTTGTTTATATGTCCTTCTTTTCCACAATTATAGCATACTTTAAACTGTTGTAGGGCGCTTTGATGATATGTCCCTTTTCCGCATTTGTAACATACGACCGGTGGTCGCTTCTCCTCCCTTAAAACTAGTTGCTACTGCGCGCCGACATCTTCACATGGTCGTTGTTGAATCTCCTCTTTTAAAATCTCCTCCCGACTCGCTTCTTCTATTTTCATGGCCACGATTACCACCGAGTGGTTACCGCTTTGTCTCATTCTTCTTTTCTCCACCGGGTTATCGTTATTCGATGGATCGCTATCTTCTAGATGATCCTCGTTATGGTCCCTCGGTTGAACGCATTTCGTTATCTCGCCTAACAACCGAGCCCCGCTGACAACATCTCTAATAGAGAGAAAATTTATGAGAAATGAGATATCGACGATGTCGGGTTTCAAACCTCTCGTAAACATCCGCCATCATCGCCTTCCTCATTCTCCACCAAATGAGGTGCAACTCGATAACTCCGCGAACTTCGCCGCATCGGGACACCGCCATGTTATTCTCGCTTCTAGTCTAATAAACTCCACTTCCTTCATATGACGAATACTTTCGTGGAAGTACTTGTCATTGAACTGCTTCAAACGCTCTCCCATGACGTCCGAAAAGTACCGATGGGTACGCTTACGATTCCCACCAAGAATCGCCTCGCCACGGAACATAAAGGCGGCGAATGGAACTTTCTGTTCTCCGCGCATCCCAAGACATCGAATATCTTGGTAATTTGTTTGACCCACGCCTCCTTCTTTAATCGGATCCGCTTCCCTGCATTCGTGGTCCCAACTTTTGAACCGCTTGCAGTGACCACCCGTGAATTGCTATCATTTCTCTCCTCAGTATTTTGAACACGAAGTCTCCTCGTCTGATTTGCATGAATCGCAAAAAGCTTCTAAACATCCCTCGCTCATCATCTCGCCAGCCGTGTTGTTCACGGAGGAACATTGCCACTGCTGTATCGCTTCTCCTCGTTGGTGAGTACAGTATCTCCACTTATCTCATTTATCTCCATCATTAATATTCTCAAATCGACATTCTCAAATACCGCCATAAAATAAGGGTTAATTAAGGAAATCAATATATCACATAATATCCCTATATACTTGACCAACTAACAAATAAGCTTAGGTAGGACACACTAGCGAAGGATTTACTCTGCCTCCCTCCTAGTTTTATTCCCCGATCTCCGCCAGAGATCATATCTCTAAGCTTCGATATTAACCGCGACGCCCCCCAAATAGGTATACACAACACCCATTCTGAGTCGCCAAATACATGGTACAAAAAAGCAAACTACAACTTCAATAATACAAATGTCGTGTGAAATACGACAATATATACTTGTGAGTTTAAATATAATATTGTCTTCTAGACAATATCCACATGCAAATAAATCCCCATCATAATTATTGATTCATTATTTTACAAAAATGGTGAGGACTACTAAACAACTCTCTGTAACCTTCATTCCATACCCCGACTAGTACTCGCCACATTCTCGCCTCCCGAGAAGAAAAATGGAACAACAAGGAAAAGGGTGAGCTCAACTAGCCCAAGAAAGAATATTATGACTAAGATAATATACAACAAATTATCGTTAGTCTTCAACAGGAAAAATCTGATAGAATACAATAGTACAACAAGTTTCGATCAATATTCGCAGCTGAAATAATAATTCATGGAAGAGTTACGTAGAGAATGAAATCTACTATAATCTATGAATTTAATACCCATCATCAATATTTTATCCCCTCAGAACATCAATCAATATACATCCGAATCAAATATTCATCTTTGCACTACAGCCAAAGATATTCATCACCGTCATGTTCATTTAAACACTGCTCATCTTTGCACTACAGCCAAAGATATTAATCAATCGGCCATGTTCATCTCAACACTGCTCATCTTTGCACTACAGGGCCAAAGATATTCTTCAAAATCATTCATCTTCGCACTACAAAAGCCAAAGATATTCAATAATATCATCATTTAAGACCGAGGATGATGAAAATATTTTTAAAGAAACGAATCCAAAGAAACAAAATGACAAGGATTAAGGATTAAGGATTCGTACTTGGTTTTATCCACGCCCAAAAATACCTCAAAAAATAATCATAGTGGTGTAAAATTCAAGAATGATCAAAACATGGATACAATCGAGTTAGTATCCGTAATAGATGTTTTGGACGAAAAGAAGAAATTTTATTTTTCGAATAATAGTCCAGATATCGTGAATAGTCGAGATACGTGAATAAAGTCCGTGATACGTGAATAGTAACTCCACACCAAAAGATAGAAATTCCACAAAAACATCTTCACGCTTTAATTAATAGTACTCGTGAATAAGTAACTCGTGAATAAGAACTCATGAATAGTAACTCGTGAATAAGAACTCATGAATAGTAACCCATGAATAGTAACCCCAATATGAAAAAGTTCCAAATTTGATAAAAACTTCAGATCAACATTTCAAAGATAATGATATTGAAGAAATAATATCATTACGAAAAAAATAATATCCCTTACCTCGAAAGATCAAGATTTAAATTTAAACAATTGGATATAGGCTATGACTTGGACTTGCACCGTAGATAGCAATACTCAAAGTATACTCAAAATACTCACAAGAATACGCCGATAATATAGAGAGAAAACTTCAGATTCTGGTGTGATTTTCAATTCTAACCTAAGCACCCTATTTATAGAAATTGCTTAGAACACCAAAGCGTAAAATTTAATATAATATATTATAATTTTTCCACAACTTCATACGCATGTACACTAACAATCTGAATTCAGCCTCCTAACCACATGTTAAATGAGTTTCAAAAATGAAAAAACGTTTTTGTAATTAAAAATATTTTAAACTTCCAAAATCAATTATTTTAACTTCTAACTTCAATAATTCATAATAAATAGCCCTTTCATCAGAAAATTCGAATCTTGCAAGTTTTTATAGGAAATTCAATTCTCTACAACTTTGCGTAAGAAAGTTTTTCCAAATTCCAAATAGAAATTGACCAAAATCCACAAACGGGTGATTTTACAAGTATAATCAAATTTCTAAATAATAATTGTGTCCACCAACACACAAAACATGTGTTAAACATTTAATGCCACAAAAATACTCTTTCTCCTCATATACTCATATATCCCACATTCGTTTGTAAAATATCACCGTTAATATATTATTAAAATAATATATTTAAATGAATTATTTTATCGTAAAAAGATAAAATATTAATTTTCAACAATTGTCATTTTAAAATTTTCTCCATCTATATCCACATAAAATCAATATTTTCCTCATCATATAAATCAATAATTAATTATTCACAAATAATATTACGTAATCACAATATCGACAACCGTGCGCTTCCCTGAGAGAGGGGCTTTCCAATAAGAATTTCTTCTTCATCAAGCAATTATTAGGTGACCAAACCTCTCCTTAGTATGTAACTTTCTAGACATTGCCAATAATGTTATCTAATAATATTATTCAGATAATATGAATTATTGCTTCGATAAAGAAAAATCGTGTAATGACAATTATCAAACAACAAAGAATATAAAATATCAACGCAACAATTATTAATCTCAATAAAATATCGAATAAAGAATTATCAGTAACATTATTGAGTAGTGCCTTCTTACGTAAGAATCAATAATTGGTGCAATACCGCAGCTACTGCTTCAACAACAACGCCAGACATTAGTGTGTTTTAACCACCGTATTCCAACAAGATAATCAGAATAACTACGCCTGCTATTTAAAAACAACTTATATTTGTCGCTTTCTTCATCCAATCGCTTTCCGTTATGGGCCCACACATGGTCATTACTGTCGTTGCATTTAATATTCTCACGACAGCAGACTGAATATTCCACGACCAAACGAATATTCCCCGACAACAATGAATATTTTATAACCACTTACTTATTTTGAAATATTTATATTTAACCCTTAACTATCCACATTAATCAAATCAACCCTTACTATTTTAAAATAATAAATAAAGGAAATTCCTTTTATTTAAAAATTTGGGGTCTTACAATTATTACGATAGTCGTTGCCACCAAAGATGATTATTATCATGTTGTTGGTCGTTACCTTTTGTTTGAAATGAATCAACACTCTCATGTGCTTCATTGCTTATCTCAAAGCATTTCGGATGCCATTCTCAAACACTTGTCACAAAACAAGGGTTAATTAACATATCACATATTATCCCTATACTCTAACCGACCAATTAAATACCAAATAAATTTAGGTAGGTCATACTAATGAAGGAATTCCCCGCCTCTCCTCCTAGTTCTTATCTCACATCTCACCAGGATCATATCCTAAAGCTCGATACCAACCGCGACGCCCCAAAATTAGGTATACGTCACCCATCTTGGGTCGCCACTTACATGGTACATAAATTCAAATACAAACTTAATTATACATATGTCGTGTAACATACTGACAATACATAAACCGAGAGTTCTAATAGGAATATTGTCATTTAGACAATATCCATACTCAAGGAGTCCTCATTACAATTATTATCACACTATTTCACGAATAGTGAGGACTACTAATGCTATCTTCAGGACCATCACTCGCTTCCCCAACTCGTCCCCAAATATATTCTCATTTCCTAAAGAGAAAAAGTGAAAGAAAGGGTGAGCTCAACTAGCCCAAGAAGAAATATTATGACTAAGATAATGCGAATAAATTATCAATAGTCTTCAACAATGTTAAACCGATAAAATACAATGAGACAACCGGTTTAATCTGCTGTTGAATATCTAATCCATTAAAAGAGTCAAGTAGAAAATAAAGTCTACTATCTTTTAGGTTTTAAAAGGCTTTTCATCAATTTTTATCACTAAGACTCGCTTTAATGAATAAACCATAATATCTAATCATCCATGTACTACGGTCAAGGATTTTCATCAAATTATCAATGGTCATGACTATACCGAATCACCCCTGGTCATAATCATACCAAAAACTATCCATCACTGCATTACAGGCCACTGAGGGCTTTTGTCACATCATTTATATCAAGCCATGATTATACCGAATGATCCTCGTCATAATCATACTAAGTTCATCTATGCACGTAAGCCAAAAGATAACATAATATAACATGAGGATGATGACAATGACATAATAATTCAATAAAACAAGTTCAAGAATTATTTAATCCAGAATTATTAACGTCCAAATTGTCAACATAATCTTTGTTTTTGTAGAGTAAAATTCAAGAATGATCGTAAGAATATTTCAATGAAAGATACCAATGAAACGCAAATCTCAGGATATTCTACTAATTTCATGGAGTATAAAGTCAAAGTTTTAACTAACCGGGTATAATAAAGAATGGAATAAAAAAGAAATCACCACGCATGCGGTACTTGGCATGATGATGTGTTATTCCAATAGAATAATAATAACGGAACCAGTCGGTGAAATTCACAAGCAGGATGATCCAATGTAATAATAAATGTTGAATAATAAACAATGGAACCAGTCCTGTAAAAATACACGAGATGTGATATTCCAATGTAATAATAAATGCTTAATAATAAACAATGGAACCGTGTCCTGTAAAAACACACGACGAGGATATTCCAATGTAATAATAAAGAATGGAATAATGTAAGAAGATCACCAAGTATAGGGGATTCAGCGTATATCGAGTTATTCCAATGTAATAAATAAGAATGGAATAATATAAGGATTTCACCAAGTATAGGGTATCTGGCGTGATACAAAGTTATGTATAGGGTATGCCACTTTTATAGTTATTCCAATGAATAATAATGAATGGAATAATGAAGTTCTCTTCATGAATAAGAAAGAATAACACCCCTTACGGTACAACAAATAATATCCCTTACCAGTAAAAGACACTTGGATATCAAAGTAGTGAAGTACCGTAATACTCTTCTTCTTTCTCTCTATAAATTTTCTCTATACTTTCTCTCATAATTTCTCTCTCTAGAGTTTCAAAGGAATTCATAAGAAAATAATGAAGGAATGAAGCTTCTATTTATAGGAAAATAGAATGCGTAGTAATTAATCCATGAATCTATTCCAGATTGATTTACTTTAATCGACGGTCCATATTTAAAGCAAAATCTTTTAAATAAAATATCATATATTCTATTTATATAAAACATTTTACTATGCAAAAATACTATGCAACACTACGCAACACACTATGCAAAAAATACTACGCAACACTATGCATAATAAAATATAATATATTCTATTTATAAAATAACTTTAATAAAGTATTACATTTTTATATAAAAGATGTTTCGCTTTTTATTACGTTAATAATACTGAATAAAACAAAACGTCATTATCGCTTATAATAATTCATATTATTAATCGACAATAATGGAATCAAACCGAGTTACTTTTTACATAAGCATCGATAATCAATACCGCGTGTCTTTCTACGCAACCACGATATTCATCGTACTTTTACTACGTAGTAGTTCAACAATATCAACGGTAAAACTTCCGCCGTTATTTCAATAAAATATTTTTTCGCTTTTCTCAATCGATAATAATTTTGTTGTGGGGTCCACCAATGATTGAGTAGTTGTATTTAATATTCCTACTAAACCTAATATTCCCCACCAATCGAATATAATATAACCACTTGCATACTTTGCAAAATTTATAAATACTACCTATTAACTATAATATTATCTCAAATTCACACCATAATATTAAAAAATTATTTCGACAAAATTTAAATCTTTATTGATAAAATTTGGGGTCTCACATGATTTGTAATTTAAAATTTATTATATTAAAAGTTGAGGATAATATGGGAATTAAAAATATTACTTAATCTAATTTCTTTTCCGTCTAAATCTGGCCAATTTTGGACGGAAAATTTTGGCAGAAAAAGTGGCCAAGTTTTCTATCAATTTCTTTTCTTTTCCGTTTATTAAAAAACTCAAAAATATAAGAATTGGAAAGAAAACTTAAATTTTTCGTCCATTTCTTTTTTTTCTGTCCATTTTAAAATTCATAAACATAGCGTAAATGATGTAAATATGTTATGCTTTTTTTATTTTGAATTTTAGTATTTTTTGTTTTGATTAATTTTAGTATTTTGATTAAATGATTAAATGATGTAAATATAATTTTTTGTTTCGTACACGTCAGCAAATGTTGCCACGTGTCAGCTGTATCATAAATAAATTAACACTCGTTTGTCTAGGTGGCATATTTATTAACGGGAGGGACATAGGTGATCTAAAATTTATAACGTTAAGGATACTTTTGAAAAATAATTAATTTAAGGTGTAAATAAAATATCGGGCTAAATGTCGAGTGTATTTTTGGACGTTTGACCTAATCTCAACAGCGTAGAATATCTCTCTCGCTGCTGCTAACTTGTTTGGGTAATGTTGCCAGTAATAACTAATCAAAATACCATGGACATGTGCTCCTCCTATCCCGTTTCCCAAACACTTTCTTGCACTTCCTTCGCTCGATATCTCGCCGGAAATCGGATTTCCGGCAAGCAATGGCACATGGGTCATGTAAAAGCTAAAGTCTTTAAGAGACCCAAAAAGCTTTCTTTGTGTTGCATTAATGGGCGGAATAAGAGTTTGCAAATGGCAGATAAGTCTGTTTCTTCAGGGTCCTTGAGGGGCTCTTCCATTCTCTCCCCAATGGCTCTTGGCTCGGTATGAACCCATAACTGTAAGACAGATATCTTGTGTATGAAGCCCTTCTACTGATTTTGGGTGTTATAAGATAATTTGCCTGATATATTGCTCTGCTAATTTTGATTATGCTATTGTAAGAAGTTATCTGTTGGCTAGTTCATAATTATTGTGATATGGGTTTTATTTAGTTACTCTAAATCTGCAATAAAGCAGTCACATTTACCCAATTGTTCGAGGTAAGATTTTGGCTCATATTGGGGTTTTTCCAATTAATTAAAAACAAATTGGATTTGATTATAAACTTACACATTCAGAATGGTATTTAATTTTAACAAGTAAAGTGGGAGGAGGAATTAGTTTATTTTCCTAGGGGTTTGAAGTCTCCTGCAGAATTTTCAGGAATAAATACCTAGCATAAGTTTGGGCTTGTAGTTGTGGAAGTCTATCAATTCTTAATGACGGATACTGCACCACAAAAAATAGGTTAATAGGATTATATAAGTCAATCCCTCTAACTACAGTTGATTGCAAGGTACCAAAATAATACTCCAAGATACACTTCCTAGGCTTTCATCTGAATTAAGTACTAGTAGAAGAAACTATTAGGATGCTTATTTCTGTGTGAAGGTGGATGATTCAGCAACTGCTACATCCTTCCTTCCTCTTCTTGGCAAGGATGATCCACTAGCTCAGTGGCTGGCCTTAGTTCCCATAAGTTACAGGAAAGAACTTAGAATATAGTTCAAAGTAGAACTTAGAATACAATAACAAGAAGAACATAGAATATAGTTCAATATTAGAAGTAGTAGATCAAAAAATGTTAAGGCGACTTGATAAAAGTGTATCTGCATTATATGTTGGTTTACACTTTACACTGGATATGAGTTGTCTATTAGTTGAGAAGCTACGTCTTTTGAACTATACTATTATACCTCTTATATTATTTGTGCTTAATGTTTCTCTGCCTCGCCTTACAATTTACTGATATTAATATGTTAATATTTTAATCCGCATCACTTAACAGGATTTGTGTACATATGTGCATCTACTAAACAGTGCTTGGCATGCATATCTTATACTAATATGCATTATCTGAGGTAAATTTCCTTGCTTGGAGGTCGTATGAAATTTTGACCAGTGGTTTGGTTTGCAGAATGTAAGTGAAGATACAGATGACATGTTTGATGACTTATTTAAAAAATATGGAAAGGTGGTCTATACAAGAAATGATCTAAAATCTCCTATAGCAGAAGTTGATGATGATGCCGAAAGCTTGTCCTGTAAGCTCATCTCCCCATAGATTATAAGGATTGCACTTTTTAATTGACATTTTCTCTCATTCTGTTATTTGCTTATTGACTATTTCCTATTTTCTTTCCCTCCTACTACCCTACTACAATTATAGTCTCTTTAAGTATCTTACAACTGCTATAACTATTACCTTCATCAGTAATACCATCACATTCTTATATGGTATTAGGTATATGACTCTGCATTACTGCATAGCATTGTCTTTTGACCTTTCTGCCTATCCACAATAACTTCATTGAAATGCCTTTTGGTCCTATTCCCACTGTTTGCTTGCCGCAAACATATGATTTTATGCTTTGTTACGTGGTGCTTCATGATCAACCAAAAACCTTACAGGTAATCATGACAGTTCGCTTGTTTATGTAGTTATGTAGTGTACGTACTATCCAAACAAAATATATGTGAGGGAATACGTCCTTGACGATTAAAAACTAGATCTGTCCTAAGAAGGGTGGTACCATGGTTTATTTGGTCCTCACTAATTTTTGTGGAAGTTTAAAGGATAAATAGAAATTAGTCTGCATGCACATTTCTGCTAGTACTTCAGAAATATCTTGAGTTAAAAGTCTCACCTAGCAGTCCATTTGATCTGCTATACTGGGTAAGATTTCAGCTCTATTGATGTGTTGTAGCTTTCTCAGTAGATTTGCGTGTCATTCTACATTTTTTTTAAAAAAATCAAGTCCTTACCTCCTTTTTAAAATTGATTTTGCTAACGAGTTTGTTGATTTATGTAAGCATGCAACCTATCATATCAGTTAATTGCATGATTTACTGTATACCTAATTATTGACAGTTTTCTACTATATGCAGTTGCTGTAAAAGTGGCTAAGGTTGCAAGTGATGTGAAGGCTGCAGATATAAGGGTCCTCTTTGTGAAGCCTCTTGTGTACTGGACTCGTTTTTTTATAATTACGACTGCATTTTCTCGCCCTCAAATTGATGCTATTGGGTATGAATAATATGATCTATACCAAGTATTTGAATTTATGCCAGCTAGATTAAGATAAAATACCAAGCCGGTACTTTCAGTGAGTCTCAATCAAAGAATGAGATGAAGGGTGCGAGTTTTTTGAGTTGAACAATATTTATTTATGTTTTGATGTAGGTCAAAAATAAAAGATCTGGCAGAGAAAGAGTATGGAAAAGTTGCAACGGGGGACGCAAAGCCCAACTCGTGGACCTTATTAGACTTTGGTAAGTGTTTATTGTTTACTTTAGCTCCCACCTGGTTAGGCCTTTTTTGATCTGTGCTTCAACTCAAAACACACCAGTATGAAGTGGACTCGGCTCATGACACAGCCTTTTGTGATGCTGATGCATTGATCCGAAACTATCTGATTAGTATTGGCATTATTAACTAGAAAAATAGATGTCTATTCGTCATCATAAGTTTATTTGGCAGCATTGTGGTTGCTTTCCCTCAAGTATGAATTCGTTCTGCCATTTAATTTTTTACACTAGCCAAGTTTCATCATTTCATCATCAGCAGAAACTTCTTCAGTGAATTTCTTTGCTGTCTCCCCAAGAATAGGTTTATTTAGTGAGCCACGTAGGCCGACTGACAAAATGATCAATCTCCTATTATTCTTCTTTTGTCCTTTGTCTCGTCTTTTTCCAACCAAACGGTAGTAAAATAATGGTCCTGGAATCATAATTACTTCTAATATTCATTAACATTCTTTCTATGCTGCCAGCCTATCAGTTTACGTAAATATAAGGAAGACAGGTGGTGATATGACATATATTTTAATTGGTTTTTTGGCATGTTCCATCATCTTACATATACATATATGCGTGTAGAAAACATGGATAAAGTTTCTTTAATCTAAATTAATTCTTATTCTGATCACCTCCTATATGAATGGCACAAACTGTGTGAAAATGAGTCAAACACGGTTTTATATGAGACTCCTCATATTTGTTTCCTTTCATACGTGGATAAATTGGGGATAAATGTTTTTTTCATCTCTCTACTTTAAATCAACATACAGTCAACTAACTCAACTTTTTTTTCGGTCAACTAACTATACTTTACTTTTCTAACACAAATTTGAATTTCCATCAGCGGCGTTAAGTATTTTAACAGAATATTGACGTGAAAATGCCACATATTTACTAAATCTTTGTTGGAAACTTCTTTTTGATGTGTAAGTTAATGCCCATCTAATAAAGACCAACCCACCACCCGTTAACCCATTAACCAGACCCAAGCATTCCAATAATTTCTATTCAATAATATAATAAGGGAAAAATGTATATATATTACGCTCTATGGCGACAGTTGATCGTCACTATAGCCAAAAAACACGTCACCATATATATGACGATACACACTAATGAGCTATACATATAGTTGATATAATAAATTAAACATAATATCAAAATGCATTTCATCTTCCACATCTGAAAACCCAAGAAAAATCCCTAACCAAAATAACTCACAACCCATTGTTCATCATCTTCTTCTCCCCAAACAAAATATCACCAAACAAAATCATATACATACATTAAATTTTCAAAAACAAAACCAACAAAATAATTAAAGAATCTGTAAACTAACAAAATAATTGAAGAATTTGTGGTTGTGAATCAAAGAAGTACATATCTGACCGTTGTTGGTGAGCTTCAGATATTGGAAAAAATTGACTGATCCGAACGATTGCAAGGATGAAGTTGACGATAACGACAATAACCCATAAAATTATCTTCTTGGCTCTTTTTAACAAAGATGCCTATTTCACCTTTCAACACTCATCATCATCGATCCCAGATCCCAGATGCACACACACACACACACACACACACACACACACACATATATATATATATATATATATATATATATATATATAATCGATCCGAACTAAAACGAACCGGTTATAGCGATATATATAGCATATTTATATATATCATATATATATATATATATATATATATATATATATATATAACTCAATTATATAAAAACTAAGTGTTATAGCGGGTTTTTTCCGTCGCTATAGCATAAAAAACTGACTTTCTATGCTATAGCGATGGAAAAAATCTTCGCTATAGGCGATTTGTTCTTAGTTCTCTCCCTCCAGTTCGCTGGAAAAGCAGACTGTATATATATATATATAGACAAAAAATTTAATAAATTAATTGGGTTTCTTCCAATATTTATTACAAATTTCAGTTTTAAACCACCACCATTAGCATTCCGACAAAATCAAACACTACCCACATAATAATTAAAAAAAAGAGTAGAAAATGAGAAAAATGCGAGTATACCTTCAGATCTTATTGCCTTTGCCGACCTGGTACATGCCCCAAGAGAAAGTACTCAAAGCAGCAAAAAAGATGGCGACGACGCTGGGACCCTTGTTGGTGATTAAAGAGCTTTGATGTTGGGAGGATGGGCTTTGCCGGTTTGACCAGTTGTGGCGGCGACATAGTTCCAGCGGCGACATAATGGAGTGGGGTTTTGTGTTGTGATGTTGGCCATGGATTAATGGCTTGATTGTCTACCCAAATCCAAACCTCAACTCATATTCGCCACCCAAATCAAAACCAAATCCAGATCCATAAATTTTTCATTTTCTCCATAAATTTTTCCCTCAGATCCACATAATGAAAGCCACGTGGATAATGCTCGACACATAAGCTATTTTTTACAAATCAGTTGCTTATGTGTATATTTCCGTTTAAAGTCAAAGGACTTAACGGTTTTTCTAACGATTTGTAAGAAAAGTAAAGTATAGTTAGTTGACTGTAAGGAAAAAAAAAGTTGAGTTAGCTGATTGTAAGTTGACCTAA
This sequence comes from Panax quinquefolius, assembly GCA_020205615.1. Taxonomy (NCBI): domain Eukaryota; kingdom Viridiplantae; phylum Streptophyta; class Magnoliopsida; order Apiales; family Araliaceae; genus Panax; species Panax quinquefolius. Next base: position 144,608,600 of record CM035155.1, on the reverse strand, counting down.
AGTAAAGTGATGAAAAAAACATTTAACCCTTATAAATTGAAATATGTGAAAATCGAACGACCACATAGATTGACTGGTTCTGGTAGCTCTATTTTTGTATTGGTTGCCTTGTGCAAGACATTGAAGTACAGACCAAATATTCTTAGTTCCACTTATTGCTGATATAATTAAAATTGTTAATTCCAGGCGATGTAGTTGTCCATATATTTCTTCCAGAACAACGAGCTTTCTACAACTTAGAAGAGTTCTATGCCAATGCTACACTTATTGAGCTACCATTTGAAAACCAACAACAATTCCTCAGTTGAACAGGCTTCTAAAATGTGCCCAAAAACCGAGGCTTTGATGATGGATAGAGGTGTTTGCCAACGTGAGAATGGCAGTGTAATATTTGCCTGGTTGATTAGTCTGAGGTCAGACTAATCATAACGGATGTGAAGAGGCGGTTGTACTTTTTCAGGAATTTCCATGCTTAGCTTGCTTCAGTGAGGTGATATTTGGCATCACTATGAATGAGTGATGAAGTGGTATGCATAGCATAAAAAATGTTGTAGTTGTTCTTGTAGAATACACCTGTGTATTTTTACTTCCTGGCTTGTAACTCAAGTCTGCAACAGACATCAGAGATTATAGGAAGATTGAGGCGCTCGCTTAACAGCAGTATTATCTCTTGACTGAATGCCAATGGTAATCAAATTATTTTCTACATTTATTCTGAATGATATATATATATATATATATATATATATATATATATATATATATATTTCATACATGCACAAATTGCATAGTTTGGAAATTTTCTTTGGACTTGAATTTTTCTGCATAAAACTTTAGCATGCTACATATTTTCAGTATTTTATGTTTCTGGGACTTAAAATACACACATTCTTGCATACTCTCCAGGGAAGGTTGATTGGTAACTTGGAAGCATTTTTGCAAAAGTCAAAGTGATGATGTTCTGGAATCAGTCATCAATGTCAGAACGATAGTATAGGTTATAAATTGTTGGAACAAATACTTGTACATTGAGAATACTGCACGATAACTCGTTGGTTCAGGAGTTTTCACCGCTACCCAATCATCTCTATTGCAAAACCATAAATAAGTGAACTTGATAGCACAAACATGCAAGAAAACCTCAAGCACTGTACTGTTATATAGCAGATGTGAAAGGGCAAAGTTCCAATCATGTTTGAAAGGGATAGAGATTCATTTCTACAGCTCTCTGCCTCTCTATAGCTGGCAAAGTTCCTTCATGGTTGCCTGTTCCTTCCGATCGTGTATAGCAGAAAATGAGCCATCTGGAAACAAGTGAATATTAGAATTGAATAGGTAGGAAAGTTACAGTTACAGTTACAGTTACAGTTGCAGTTAGCAGTTAGCAGTGTGCTGACTTGACTGCCCGGGTTCAATTAGACTTTTAACTCCATATCATGAGCAGTGGTCCGGTCCAACCAGGTTCATATGTTTCAAGAAATCCAATCTTCGCTTTGTTAGGTAGATCATGGGGATGAACAAATGGCACTCCATTAAGGTACATAATCTCAGCTTGATGTTCTTCTTATCGGCAATGCCTGAACCCTCTCTTTAGGAACTCGCTGTGCTTCGAGCCGCAACCTCTTGGAAGGTGGCAAAGGCTTAACGTCTACAATTATTCTTCCTCCTCCTTATCAAGATTTTCATAGATCCTGTATCAGCATTTCATCCATCCAAGGACCTGTTGTTAAAAACTTTCTTACTGAGAATTACAAGCACAGAGAAAAGCAAGTGCAATTAAAATGATTTAACTAATAGTACAACACAAATTAGAATGATTCAAATTTAACATATATATATATATATATATATATATATATAGTAAATGATATGTTATGTGCTATGGATTATTATAGGACATATACTATCAATAATATTCAATACAGGTTCGTGATATTAAAACTTAAAATTCGCCGTCCGCTATTAGTAGCGGGTGTGGTTCAAAATTTTAATTTAGCCGCTACTAATAATAGTTGACGCTCCTTCATCTCTTCCACTCGATTTATTATTTAGGGTTTGGCCTCCATCTCTTCTACTAGATTTATTATTTAGGATTTTGGTTTATTAACTAGGGTTTCACCATTGTTCACTAGTGTTTAGGGGCAAACCCCAAGTAATAAATCGACTAGAAGATATGAAGGAGACTAAAATTATTCTGATTAGCGTCCGCTACTATAACAACCACAATAGTTCATAGTCGATTCACTACTAAAATCTGGTTTAACAAACAGTCTAGGAGGGGGCGACAAGAAGATTAAAGAATCCATCCCATCTGGGAGAATTACAAATTTAAAATCTAGAAGAACCTATCCCATCTGGGAGAGGTAACAACAACATAAATTGAGAATTAACTACTTAACAAAAAAAATCACATACGACTTGGAGTTGGGTGCTCGTAATTTTTCAGGAATTTTAGACGAAGCTTGTGATAAACTTAGATTTTAAAGTCAAAGAGGACAGACGTTTGATAAACAGTCAAAGAAAAATCAGTCATATCTATGAGCAACAAAAGCTCTTCAATGGGATTGAAAAACTATATTTATCCAAAAAGAGAATCAAGTGCAGCAAAAATAGTCGACTGAGCTTGGTTTTAGTAGTATTACAAAATTGGGTCGCTGCTGATTCATAAAAAGATGCGATGTGGGCTGGAGAGAAATTGAAATTTGGGAAATTTTGCCTGTTGAAAAGCTGATCAGTGGTGTGAGATCTCTGCATGAAGTCATCAACTGGTACTGAGATTCAACTCCATGGCCAGCCGCCCTCATTTCTGAACAATTGAAACTGTAATATCTGCCCGATTGAGTGCAGGGCTGACAGCCTGACATAGCCTGCAGTAGCTTGGTACAGAGAGAGTCCAGGGTAAATTATTGCTTCTTGGGGACCAAGATCCCCATCCATAAGAACCCAGCGACCATGAAAATCTCTTACATGTAAACCTTACCTGCCTAATCTGACTTGATAAGCGATATCGGGCTTTTGTCAACCTGATGCTCATGACCAGAAAACATAACCAACTGGCCATCCTCTTGGGTTGTCACAAACAGGTGTTTAGCTCCCCTGAAATGATGGCCTTATATGACAAGAAGCAGACAGCACTGAGAATGATATTTCACGGTCTCTTAAGGGAACATTGTCAAGTATTTCAGAAAACGCAAAGCTTCGCAGATTCAAATAGAAGCTGATTGCATCCAATATATCCCTAGCTGCTTTTCCAAGTAGCACAAATATGTCTGCCAAGCCTGGAGGGAACTCAATTTCTTGCCATAATTAGGCGTGCTAGTCAAAAATGTTGGTAATTCACCATTCATTTTATTACCATCTCTAGTCCACCGACTAACAATGTATTTAGCACGTGTTCAACACTTTTTGAAAACATATATCTACAAAGCATATCAGAATATTCAAATTTTATTTAGCAAAAAAAGAATATTCAAATTTTTGACAAATACAAGTGATGTGTCCAGTTTGAAGATGGTTGACAAAAGTATTCATTGATTTGCGCCTTGTATACTCCATATGACTGTCTCAGACGACGTTAACTTAGGGATCTTCTTCATGCTAAACATATGAGATTTTATTATTTCAATATGAAAGCGTCTGAACATCTCCTTGCACCGTGTATTTCTAACGGTGACTTAACATTCATAATTCGCTTCCGATGTCAGGTTGAGTCAGCTTTCCTCTCTCTCAATACTGTTTCTCAATGGTTTTTTGTAAATTTATTATAAATTGCTCGTTGTACTATGCACATACTCATCGAATAAACTATTCATTCACTCCTAAAGGCAATCGTCATTTACGCAACAAAAAACCTTTTTAAATAAGTATCGACCCATTTATGTTTCACCTCGTAAAGTAAAGTGATTGGAGCCACTCATGCTTCTGCAATTTATAATCTTTTATTTTCCCAACACTCCTCAAATTCAACAATAGTCAATAATTTATACACACGCCTATCAAAGTCATTTTTGAATGTTGGGTGATTAGCATATACAACATGTAATATCTCAGAAAATTTGTTGTTGTTCTGCCATGAGTAAAGTGTACGGTTTGTACGAGGAAGGACCCTAGCAATCGCATTGCTCGTTGATTTGTCTTTGATCAGTTATAATGGTATCAGGTGCTTTATTGTTCAACACTTCAACCCAAGTTTCTAGAACCCATACAAAAGTACCCTCTTTATCATCTTTTAGCAGTGCAAAACAAAAAAATATGGAATGATAATGATGATATAACCCCATGAATGGAACAAACAACATCAAATACTTATTTATCCTATATGTAGTATTAAATGTCACAACATCCTCAAAAATTTTATAAGCCATGATGGATCAAGAATCTATCCATAAAATACATGCGATGCGATTATTATCATCTCTTTCGACAATATAAAATTTTTTTAAGAGAACTTTAAGATTTAGGTTTTATCAAATATTGGAAGGCTGTTTGAGCATCATTTAAATCTATTGTGTCATTCTTATATCTCGCACGACATTCCAAACATCTTTGTCGCTGAAATTTACATTTTCCATTTCTTCTCATGTTTCACTGAAGACATTCATCATTCTACTTGATCCAACTCCAACATTATTTAATAACATTCGAGCAACAGGAGTTACATTTCTTTGTGTTTCAATGAGGTTCACCTCACTTGGAGTGACTAACTCATGATTGTGATTCAACTCAAGAATAGACACTTTCCAAATACCACAAATATTCTAACTTTGCACATCGATCGTGCGAATCCCAAACATATTTATGACTTGTCATGATTTTAATATCAAATTGTAAAAAATATTTGACCAACATATGGAACTTTACCATCATTATTGCAAGATTCATTCATGTTAACCATACCCATATTATATATCCATGTCAATATCATCCTGAGACGAATCTAAAGAACTTGAAAGAAACATATTTGCAGCCAAAACTTACCAGTAATTTGTGAAGAAAATACAGCAATTTAGAGTTTGTAATACCCTGTAGCGTTCTTCAGAACACTATATAGGGCACATAATGTTTTATCTAACTTATATATTATAGATTTTTTAGAAGAAAAAATTTGTTCCAATTTATTGACGAATAAATTATTTATTTTTGAATATCAATTTATTGTCATTATTTTTTCAACTTCTAATATAGTGATAAAATTTTATATAAATTTTTAAATAACTTTCTTGTCCAATAAAACTAAAGCGACTATTATTATGAAAAAGAGTGAACCACACCTTTTGTGACCTCCATCCGCTACTATTAATTGCGGAGAGAGTATTGGATTGTGGAGGGTCACCGGAGCCCCGGCAGCAAAATGGGCATATGAATATACTCAGCTACAGCTTAACGTCTTCTCAAGGGAACGAAAATGGATTAAATAGTTATTTATGTATTTTATTTTGGATAAGTAATATTTTTACATATATTTTTAAAATTGTTATATTATTTTTTTTTTACATAAATATACAATAGCATACACTAAGTTTACAATACATAAGATTTTAAATAATATATCATGCGATAAAAGTTACTTTTATTGTTGAATATATACGTTCATAAATTAATATTTTCATATTTTTTTACAAGGTGTAATATTTTATATAGTTAAAACAAAAATTATAATATCTTATCGCAAGACTCTAAAATAAAAGAAAAATTATATACACCACGCTCTTTACTCGTTTTTAAATTATGTTGAAACATCACGTGTTATTGTTCGAAAAATTAAAGCCCGGAGTCTTTTTCTTTTTCTTTTTTTTTAACTTTTCTTTGATAACTTTCTTTATAAATATTAGGTTTTTATAATAAATAATTGTTGTTGAAATTCACTTTCAAATTTCAGAAGTGTAGTTTTAAAATATCATAAATAATTTAAGTTTTTTCCTTAATTTTATGTAACTATTTGGAGTGGCCACATGAGTAGTAATTAATTTGGTTGAGTGGGAAACTATTATTTAAATATTATTGAAAAATCAGCCAATTATTTTTTTACCTGTTTTTATATTAAGAATGGAGTCAGGAAATAACAGTAAAATTACACCACATAAATAAATCACGAAAGAACGTCCACAAAGTGTTACAAAAAAAGAAAGTAGTTTTGCCAAATTCTGGATCATATAAAATCTCCGTACAGATATGTGTGTGTATATATATATATATATATATATATATGAATTTATTTATATATGATATCACGCCTAATTATATATTATGAAAAATTCCAGTTTCATAAAATATTAAACTTTTTTTTAGTTGTTTTTTAAAAAAAAAGCAAAAAAAAGAAATTCGGATTTTAAGAAAATCCGGACTGAAATTGATATTTTCACAATACTTTTCATGTAAAAATATCATTTTTTATTGTAAATTTATCAGTTTCTGACAATTTTTGATGCGATGAATTTGAATCTCTTGTATTTCAGTGTTTGTAAGTTCAGAGAATTAATATTTTCACGGAGTAAAATTTAATATTATGTAAGAGACCCCTCTATTCAGGTCTCCTCTATTATTCATCATGTAAAAGAGATGTTGTGAAACCATCGTTTTTAATTGTGAAAACAACAATTCCCAAAATAAATCACATTTACAAAGAATTATGTTTAACAATGCTTCCAATGTATAATACAAATTCTTCTTTCAATATTTATGCTAAAAATACAAAAAAATAAAAAATAAAAAATAATAAAAAAATTTGCGCTGAAAATATCACTTAATTTAGGCTGCATAAATTCTAAAAGCTCATGCCAAAGATGCACCATAAGTATAAAACTTGTACATTGACACTAGTTTTACAAGCTTATAATCAAAATAACAATGCCCGGCAACCTCTCCAGAAACTATATTCTTAGGGCCTGTTTGTTTACTACTTAATTAATTTGAATAGCCCAAAATCTGATTCAGTAAGCAGTTCAGATTGTTTGTTTAGGTTAAAATAGAATCTGAATAAGTCATAATCTATCTAACCGAATCAGCTCAATTTATCTGGCTTATTCTTTCAGTTGGCCAGCTCACAGATGCCCTTTTCACATTGAAAGGACTGCCTCCACTTTCACTACCAGCGGAGGAAAAAGAAGCAGCAGAGCTTGCCATGGCAAAGCGAAGAGGAATAAGCGATTAAAGTGAAGTTGTTGAGTGAATGAACTCGCTGTTAAAAATTCTTCGGTCGTGCCGACCTTATACAGAGAGCGAGTGTTGGAAAAATTACAATGGAGACGAGATAAAGAAGAGGTTCAAATTGGGATTTACGATTTTGAATATGATTGTAGATAATGTCAACTCCATCTTCGATTATGGAGAGAGGACCAAAAATGAATAACAGCTATTGCGTGGACTAGTGAAATTTGAAGGGGAAAAAATTATGGTATTCAAATATTTCATTTATTAATTTAAAAAGAAACATTTTCCAAAATGAAAGGCAAAGAAAAACAATTATAGTTCAGAGGATAAAATAGTAAAAAATTATTATTTAAATGTTTCAAAATAATTAATTATCAAACAACTTTACTTTTTTCATTCAGATTCAGCTCAATTCAAATTTATTCAATTGTTATCAAACAACCCCTTATTCCATGTGAATGAAGTTAGATTATGAAAACCCAAAAGATAAAAATAAGAAATAAATAATAACAATAACGGATTAATAATCAGCTGTATTTGTCTTATTCAACAAGCTACACCATTCCACATTTGACCAACATTTTTCCAACGCCGGATCAAGTAACTAATTTACACAAACATAACCAGGTATATGAAAATTGACTTTAAAAATAACTGAGATCCACAGCTCAAAAGACTATTATCTGTTTTAAGAATTTCTCAAACCATAAAGGGAAAAAAAAAAACACTAAAAGACCAAAAAAACCCCCTAATAAATAGTGAGATACGACACTCGGGAAAAAGCCTAAGGCTCCTCTCGTTTCATCTCACTTCATTTTGAGATCAAGAATATGGCGGTGAAGTACTGAACTGGTAGTAAATATGGCCAAAAATAGTAATAATTTGCCAAAATGCTTACATGAAATCATAATCGTCATAAGTAGTATCATACTTGTTAACAACCGCATCATCGTCAGGCTTATCCACAATCAGCTGTTTCTTCTTTGGACCTATAGGACATGGAAAGATTATACGAATCCAGTATTCCAATCAAAATCTTAAACACAGTATTTAAATCAGGCATTCACAGCAAAATTGCAAAAAAGAAAAAACAAAAAAAAGGGAGAATTTTTTTATTTCTTGTTAGTTAAAAATAGTAGATCAAATTGTCCACGGCTATGGAATTTTCTGACACACAACTTTAACATTGTTATTTTCAAAGCTTCTTCAAAAAATATGTCAGCCCTTGTAACATCAAAAAACCATACCACTCCTAAAAAAACAGCTGCTTTAGAATAATGCATACCTCAAAAATGTTACCGTAAAACTTTTTAAAGGATTTTTCTAATCCATTTTACAAGGATATGCCACTTCAAATCCTTATCAGACTACTTCTCATAATTTGAAACAACACAAGATTAAGGGTATTCTTGAGCACTGAACTTATCCATTATTGCACGAGAGATTATTGCTGTCCCTAGACCATGATTAACTTGACAAAAAATTCTTTTAAAAAGGAAAGCCCTTGATAAATCCTTGCTTTCAGATAAAAATCAAATAACTATCTCAATTTATCTTTTTACCCTAGGGTTTAAAATTAGAAAATTACCAAATAACACCATGTATTAAAAATACGTAAAAACTGATCAAAGAAATTTGGCTTACCCGACTTCTTTTTACCAGCGTTGGCTTCCTTCTCTGCTTTCAGCTTTTCATTTGCAATGGCAGTGACAGAAGAGGCAACTTCTTTTGCATCTGCTGCTTTCAGAGAAGTCATCGACAGTCTCATCACAGCCTTCAGCAACCCAATATAATGGAAACTTCTCTGCATTTAGAAGTAAAAAAAGTTATGTAATCTGAGCACAACGGCATTTATTCAAAACAAAACTACAAACAAATTAAACTCAACAAACCTCGTATGGACGAAGTTTATGCGAAATGAGCTCTGCATATTCTAAGAAGTCACTTTCTGATTTGGGAATGAAGTTCTCAAGAGACTTATTATCATCACCACCTTTCTTAGCAAATAGTTCTGTCGTGTTTTTATAATCTGCTTCTTCAACAAGCCTGTTAATGAGACAGAAGTAGCAGTAAAATCCATCATTAGAACATTCAAGTATTAGCTGAAGGAGTCTGCTCAGACTTGGGAACCACAACATTCATATACTCCAGTGGCCAGAAGGAGTCTGCTCGGACTTGGGAACCTATCAAGTAATAGTGTTTGTACACAATGGTCTTTTTTTGCATTCTATATATATGAAAATTATTCACAGAAAACTACAAATGCATAATATGTGGGAATTCATGAACAAATTTAAAAAAAAAATTGCAAGCCGGATAGAGGCAGCTTGGAAACCTTCTGTTGCAATAGAAATTTAATTGTGTTTTGAATCAACAACAGATCCCTTGTCCACTCCACATATATGCATCTATCTTTCAGCTATACACTACAATTTGGAATAAGTATTTTTCTTCCTTTCCTTATGTTTGAGGAAGGCAAATCAGCTGGCAGCAGGGTATGGAGGGGCAATCAGTTGTTACAGACATAAAATCTTATGACCACAAAAAAGTTTGCGTATGCAGCTCTTATAAAAGCTGGCATTTATAAATTTTAGATGGGTACCACATACTATGCATGTGTATACTATTTTATCTATAATTTTATTTTAAGTTTAAATTAATATACTTACTGATAGAAACTTGAAGGGGTTTTTCATGGTGTTATCACTCTTATCAGTTATGAGTAGTTAAGAGTTTATGATGTTCAACCAATCCAAAGAAATAATATGGGGAAAAATACCAAGTGTAACAAAAAAATATATTTAGCATTATACGCACACACCAATTGAGGTGTTCCTGTAGAATAAATCCATTCAACCCCCATAGCACCTCACATTTGTAGATTGATACTTAATTTCACAGACAAAGGAGCCTGGACACTGAAAATGCTGATATGAGAATTCCTATTAATTAGAGCCACCAGACAGTGAGGAAACAACACAAGAAACATATTTCTGTATGAGTACACAACTTCTTTTACCAAGTTTATGTGTTCTTGTAATTAAGGAAACAATTCTTGATCAATCATATTATGTGTATATCTTCTCTCAATAAACCTTTGAAGTATCTACAAACCTACAAGTATGAGTTACCAAAAAGAAGTAAAATAATTTGCTACATATTCACCTTTGCTGTCGAAGTTTTTCTGCTACAGGATCCAGTGGTTCCTCCTTTACTACTTCAACAGCTTTCCCTCTCTTTTCACTACCTTTTGCTACCGACTTCTTTGGGGGCTTTACAGCAGGAGGTTCTGCCACGGGTGCCTGATAGCATCAAATGAAATGATGAGACTAGCTTATAATATTTTGCATGAGAAGCCTGCTCCAACTCCATGGCTGTACAATTTCACATATTAAATATGCACTGCACAAATAATTTTAACAACATGTATAATTTTTTATTAAAAAAAGATCTAAGCAGACCATAAACCTCAGATGTCTAAGCTAAAAGTCTAAGTCCTATATAAAAACTAGTGTAAGATTAACCAAATGTAGCATCAGTAAAATTGTTTAGGTATACATATCCACTTTCAGGAATTTGTATACTAACCTTTCAGTATCTAAGTTAAAGCACATGACAAAATGCATTTACTATCTTCTTAAGGTTCTTTGTTCGACAAAATTAAGAGTGGCTTTTATAGGAATTAAAAATTGTTCTATGTTATCCATTGACTCAATGTTATTAAGTTATTTTATGATCCGTTTTGTTAGTAATGACAAAGGAGAATAGTAGTGTTTGAATAAACAGTGTTTGTTTAATAATAAAGTTTGAATCAATTGTAATTGTTTTTGTTTTAAATGATTTGAATCGTTGAAGATAAAATGAATGGCTAAGTCAAATTACCATGTTTAAAAAAAAATATATATATATGTAATATTATCCCAAAATTTTGAATTTTTTCGGATAAAGTTTTGTCATTTAGATGTTTCGGACTACTACCTCATCCATTCTAAAATGGATGTCAGGACTCGGGATGTCTAAAAGTACAATGGAAGCAGAAATTAAGGTTGGTATAATAGAGGAGACTTGTGACAGTATAATATTGGTTTGAACTCACACAAATAGCATAATTAACTTGGGAGTGGAGTTTTTCTATGGGAATATATGTACTTTGAGGTAAATTCATATTTATAACACGGTTGTCATGGCGTCGCCTAGGCGACAACTAGGTGTCCTGGCGTCGAAGAAAGGCAAGGCTGGACGCTGAGACGCCAAGGCTTACGCATTGGTGGCAGGTCCAAGTTAAGTGATTAAGTCATTTTTTATCATGACTCATCATAACTTATGAATTTTTCCAATTACCCAGTGACTCAACCCGTGACCTTTGAATGAGAGTAATACTCGTGACGGAGAGGCATAGTTCATAGTTGATGACTTTGCTTGAGCTATGACTAGAGACATGTTAAAGAGTGGAGACTTCATAGTGTTATGTTTTGAATTTTATTGTAAATAAAAATTTATTGTCCAATATACTTTTGAAGTAAAATAAATAATGCATAAATTGTACATTCACTATACGGGCGCCTTATCGGCTTGGCGTTCTGGCGGTCAATTACCGTCGTGTCTCGCCTTGACACCGTGACAACTATGATTTATAACATGTTTTATATTTATTTGTGTGCTCTCAGAAATCCTTGTAAGGACAAAATAAGTGTACTTTTCTTGGACATGTATTTGTGGACGGACGGAGTACATTATTTAGTTAAACAGGTCCACATATCACATAAAAAATGTTCAAATTTACACATACCACCTATACCCGAACAAGGCCATACATGATCTAATTTTTTAGATTCATAAAATTGGTGATATATTAAAGGGGATGTCAAAGCTCCTAGTGAAGGATTACATAAGGTAATTGAGTAATCTTGAAAATCTCAGACAACTGACCCCAAAATGACTGAAAATGAACTTTACTGAGCACACAAACACAATTAGATACTCAGCATAACTACTATAGTAAACTCCGCATTTGAATGAACAAGTCGTAAAAATATACCGGAGCCGGTTCATCTTCGTCCTCCCAAGAGTCCTTAACATCATTCTCATCCACATCTTCATCATCCCATAAATTCTTTGGTAGCTCCTTTTTGAGAACCAATGGGGCAGGCTCATCCTCTGAAACATTGAATAGCAATTCTCAAAATATGTCAAACGACAAACTATCCCCAAAAACAAGGAATGACACTATACCTACTAGAATTGCAGAATAAAAATTAAACAACTATTGACAAAAACATCCTTGGCCTTGCCTGAAATTAAAACCTACACTTGCATTATTGCACAATAACTTCTTGTCTTAACAAGAGAGTGGCATCGTTAACATATTTATGGTTATTATTTCATGTAACAACTGATTTATCAAACTTTTGATATACAAATCATATTTCAGTTAGACAGGCCAGAATCACATTCTGAAACATAAAGCACATCGTCACATAAACAAAAGTACGTGTTCTACCAAATCAGTAGCAGCAATTAACTTCTCCCAGCTTTTCTCAGGAACTAAAAAATCTTTTACAACTTCATATACTGAAGTTCCCTGTCTGAATTCTGAAAGCAATCAGTGATCCACCGCCTTTAAAAAAATAAATTAATTAATAAACAGCCTTCCATTTCCTGGTGTAGACACTTTACAAAATTTACAACCTTAACCAATACTACAATTCTTTATAATAGCTAAGTTTATCCAGTGATGCTAAATAATTGAACTAACTAATTATCAGCAGTATTAAAACAATATAACAACTACCCTTGGCCCTGTTTCAAAGACCTCGCTACAGGTAGTAGTCTTTAGCAAACTACTAGTATCTAAACTCAAATCACAACAGCTTTTTTTGCATGTCATAACGCGGTATTAAACTAAGTATGAATATATTCATGTTACTAAAATAACTTAGGTGAGTTGATAACTAAATTAATTATGAAAAGATTGAGTCGAGGTCAAAAAGTATTTGCCAAACTCTAGTCTGTTCAATAATAGAATAGCTCGCAAGCAGGCTCATTTATACTCATTTAAGCTTAGTAAATAGTAATAACCTTTTAACTAATGCTAATTATTGATATGATAATGCAAGGTGTGGTTCAAAGTCATGGTAGCAACCTATGTTTCGAACCTTTGCGTCCTAAAAGTCGGCCAAGTTTCGGCCGACTAGGTCTCGATAACGAGTCGACTAGCCTAGTCCTTTGATTTAGTCGATGGCCGACTTAGTCGGGCTCCAGTCGGCGACTAGTTAGTAAAGTCGCCCAGTCGGAATAAATCAAAAAATCAGAACAAGTCGGAAAAAATCGGAAAAAATCGGGAAAAAATGGGAACGGATGAGGTCCTACCCAAAAGAAGTATAAATATCGCGAGAACTAGATGAAGACGAGTTTGTGTCGGAAGATGATGACCACGAAGAGGAAGATGAGGATTATGAGTTTGAGTCCGGAGAGAGCAAGTCTTGGAGTGATATGGAGAAGAGGAGGAGTTATTGACTATTGATTTTATGCTACTTAATTTCATTTGGTTAATTGGTTTTGAACTTAGAGTGTCAAACTATTTGATTTTACTTAGTTTCCATGTTTTTATTTGATGATTTGTGGTACTTATGTTATTATGCTTACTCAAAACTTATGAAGGAGGAAGGAAAATATATATTTTAAAAATAATTAAAAATCCGGATTAATCTCCCACTAATCCCTTGTCTCTAGTCAAGATGTGAACCGAGAGCGACTTTTTACAACACCGGGTCCTTTATTGACTCGGTTTTTGGTCAAGCTAGTTATGAGCTTCATAAAATTATAAAAAATCTAAATAATAAGAACAAGAAAATGAATCAATTAGGTTCACAAAAAAACATTATCTAGTGTATATAACATTGTCCAAGTGGTAAAACAGTATATCTCGTAGATATTCTTAATCAATTTTATGTTTGAATAAAATTGATACTAATGTTGACATAGCTCAAATGGTTGAGCACACTATTTTGTATAACGTAAGTATAATTTTAAATTTAATAAGTATATTTTGAGTGTATTTTTTCAAGTTGTACTTAACTATGTACTACATAGGTACAATTTAATTATAAATTACGCATAATTTAGCTTAACTAATTATATATCAAGTACATTTTATACTTTTTTTTAGTTATACTTAACTAGGTCTTATATAAGTACATTTTAAGTACAATTTAACTTGACCAAGCAAAATTGAAGTACAATATTTTTTCATTTTAAGATATACTTAACTAGGTACTACATAGGTACAATTTAACTATAATTTATAAAGAAAGGTTCGTTCTCTTTTGTCATCTCCCTTTTATACCTTTCAACATATTTGATTTTTATTTTTTGGTGGCATTTCTCCCCTTTATGTCGTGATTTCTCCATTACTTGGTCCGAAACCGCTACACGTTGCCTATATTTCACCAAAAATTACCCTACATGAATAATTCCTAATTTTGAGATTCGTGGCATGGTTACAGTTTGGCACCAACTGAGATACCTAACCGATACGCCGATATTTCGGCATAACGGCCAATAAGATAATACCGATTCATAAAACTATATACAATTTTAATTGGTACTACATATATATGTATATTCAAAAATTGAGGTTGACTAGCCAAGTCTAGTACACCTTAACTATAGTTTGGCTAGTTAACTTAAACAAGGTTGACTAATCAAGATTAGTACACCTAAACTATGGCTTGGCTAGATAATTTAAACAAGTTGAGTAGTTATCCATCTGCCGTTAGGTAATTCAAGGTTAGTCCGGTTATTTACAAATTACAGCCCTAATAATATTATCCATAATATATGGCACATGTTGCTCTTCCAACTTAACATTAATAACATGAAACCCTCAAGAAGTCTTTTTCTTAGCCTCATAAAGCAGCTTGATTAGCATTCAGATGCAAAATTTTCATATACACTTATGACAAATAATTTAATATGCATTCACTTGAATATACAGTAGTAGCAATCACTTTTGAAGTATTTATTTCATTACAGAAACACTAATCAGGAAAAACTCTCTTTTATCTTATTTCCCTCCGTAAGGAAGGGTTGGGTGCTGCAAATCACAACAAAAAAAAATTTTAAAAATCATAAATGCAAGCACAATGCCCCACACTTTCTCATACTTTCTGCAGATTAAAATTGTAGACCATAATGAAAACAAAATTAAGTAGAAAATTACCAACAGAATAATAAAACATTATACAAGAGTAAGGTAGCATTACCCCAGTCCTCCATTTAGCCTTATTGTTACTTAGAAAAGAGTTGTCACTGTGAATTTAAGCCTTTAGTAGTGGACTGCATAATTGTAAAATTAAAAAGATTAGACATCATAATCAAAAAATACTCCTGTCAATAATTACCTTTTCCTATTCCAAAAGTAAACCAAAAAAGCACTATTTGCATACGTGCAAACATAGATACACAAACTTCAAATATCAAATTTCAGTTCTTATTATTAAAATCACATTGTGCTTCCAGTAATTTTAGATTGCGACCTAATTACGAACAAAAACATAAATTTTACAAATATGCATAAGAATAACACAAAGAACTATCCAGCACAATTAATCGAGTTAAAAAGATAGCAAAAACCCCATAAGAATTATGAATCTGACCGACGGATGAAAAAATAAAATAAATTCGACAATTAAACATGTAATTCTCGAATTTGACCAACAAAAAACCCATTAGAACGCCCGTAAAACACATGTTTATATTCAGTCAAATAGAAAAATTACTCGCCTCGATCTCTACTCTCTATTTGTAGGTTGTGAAGTCATTTATCAGTAGCGATAGGTCGGAAGAAGCCCAACCGGTGGTTGACGACGGGGATAGGGCTGAACTCAGCGATGATAACGACGGAGCAGCGTCGCCGGTGTATGTCAGACGGGGTGAGATTGTACGACTCAGAGATGAGAATAGGTATGCTGCCCTAAACCAAACCCAAGTTAAATAAGGGTAATTTAGGCAAGGGACTGGTAATATTCTAGAAGAATTAGAATGAATTTATTTGATATATTTTGTTTTGCGAAATTTTAATTCTTTTATTACAACAAAGCTTGACTTAGATTAGACCCCCTCTATTTTATTTTTTAAGGTCAAGATATTATAATAGTAGTATAATATATTTAAATTTTATAATAATTCATGTAATGGCCAATCAAAACTAAGACTTATTGAAATAAATCTTTACTCAATCCTCTTGTCAATCGAACAGGCAATAATAATTTTTATTATGTTAATTATTAAGATAATTATTTAAAATAGAACACATATTTAATTAAAAATAGTTGTAGATATTAAAATATTAAATATTATTCAAATAATGAAAATTTTGAATTATATATTGTAGGTGCCGATTAATAATGTTAAATATTTAAATGAAATGTATATTTATTTAGTTGCGGTTATGAAAAAATAATTATTTTAATTTTATTTATTTTTGAAATGGAATTTTATATTAATGTTTATATTGATAAATTTTACTTAAAATTATAATGCAAATAATGCAAATAACCCTATGAATCTCAAGTTTTAATAAATTTTGATTTAATTATGATAATTAATTCAACTAATTTTACTATTATTATGTGTTAAAAAATCTATATATATTATTTATAAAATTATTTTGATAAAATGTCAAATTTTAATGAATTTGATTTAGTTAGGACATTAATTTAATAATAAATGTATGACTAGTAATAATATAATTAAATCGTGTGATATGTTAAAAGACATTTTTGACATCTTTATAAACTTGTAATAATAAAATTGTCCTACATAAATTAAATTTGTTAAAAGATATATTATCTTTCATAAATTTGTGGGAAAAAAAATATTGTAATAAGTTTGGTCAAACCAAAAAAAAAAAAAAAAAAAAATCTAAAACTTCTTTTTTCTAATATAGAAAACATCTTCCATTTTCCTAGTAGTCTGGGGGTTTCTTTTGAATACATTATAAATTTTATCCTAACGGGTTGAGGTTTTTTTTGAATATTTTATAAATTTAAATAATATTTAACTGTTACAATTTGGATATTACTTGTACTAATTTGAAAATGACCAAATTTGAAAATTATTTCATGAAAGAAAAAAAGTAGAGCCAAAAATTGTGAAACCAAATTTGTATTGGATTGTAATAAAAGATAAATTGTTATTATTCCAATGGCAAAATTTGTGAAGAAACCAAAAATTAAACAGGAACTAGCCTAGACAAGAATAATAGCCAACTCCAAGGGGTGCAGCAAATAGAGGCAGTGCCAGTAACCTTCATAAGCTCAAAAAATGGGCAATCCGGGATTCCGGATGGATACCGCCTATGAGCTAGTGGTGGTGGTATATTGGCATTCGGTAGTAACAAAGATACAATTAGTTTAACCAATTCCAACAATGGGACTCACTCTTCCACCCACACAACCACAGAGAGAAGAGAGATGTTAGTTTCTTGGAAAATTAAGAACAGGAGACAAGGTACAGTATCCAGATAGATGACTCAATTTACCCTACCCTACTACAAGCATTCTCCAACACAACAATTTAACAACCATGCTATGCTATGCTATGCTATGCTATAGATTTAGTTGAGACAATGATATATCAGTTGAGTAGCAAATCCTAGCTGCAAAGCAAAGCACACAATCTACAAAACTAAGGCTTCCGAGGAGGTGAACTACTGCTGCTGCTGTTGCTACTACTTCTCCCCCGCCTGAACATAGAACGTCACATATTAAGAATATAATAAAGACCGACTACCAAGTAAAGTAGCAAAGGAAGGAAACTAGGAGAGTTATAATGAGAATAACAGTTATATCTCAGCTGTGCTAATACCATGGTCAAAACTTGAGCTACACTAGGGTTATACTCCGTTTCAAAATATATAAAGAGCATTTTAGCTTTAAAAAAAATTAAGGAAATTTTAATCATAATCATAAACTCACTATAATATCATATATATATATATATATATATATATATATATATATAGATTATCTACAAGGGTTTACACTCATCCTCATTTTTAGATATCTCTAGAAAAATATGTTTATTTAACATAAGAAATTAATTAGGAAACTTGTTTTTATTTTTTATCTTAGGGTGGAGAGATTGTTTAAGCTACTCCTTTTTTTTTTAAACAATCAAGTACTTGCACTTCCTCAAATTCATTTTGCTAATTTATTTGGAACAAAATTAAAACACATTTCGCTCTTATATTTGGAAACCGAGAGAGTATTAGCAAAATCCTGGACTTGCATAACCATAGCACCTGGGGAGAAACTAATTTATATAACCTAATAAGGAATACGAGTATGAGAAGAAGCACGCCCTAGACTACACCTTCAAATCAAAATGAGCTCAACCTGATGTCTCTACTGGTAACAATCAACTAGTACACATATTAACAAGACATTAAAATATATAATTAAATTAAATTTTAAAAACAAAAAACTGGTAAAAGGAGCAACACGTCCATTCTCAAAGATGAACAGGCAATAGCATCACTTGATATACAATCATGAGGGGATGCAAAGCCCATAATATCAGTTTCTCATGTTACTCGTGAAATGCAAAAACATTTTGATGCAGAACACTAAAATTTAAGAACAGGTCCACACAACTTATTTATACCATTTTCAAACTATAACAGGTCCAGACACTTGTTTATTCGAACATTCCATCTACACAACTAATTCCTCGTACCAAAATTACAATCCTCACTTAGATAATTCCAGCAATATGAAAATCATCACCAATCACCCAGGAAAAGAAAATTATAAGCATATTCAGAGGGGTTGGGGAGGGGAGAAATAAGGAATATTGTTTCTGGATATAAAAGGAATACCTTCTGGGACTACGACTTTTTGATATCTTCCGAACTACCTGTAAATAGATAAAGCCGCATTAGATGTTGAATAGAGTAATCTATCTCAAGACACTTTACATAGACACAAACCTTGCGCGGGCTAGGAGATCCAGAATAGGATGATGACCTCCCACGTCTAGCAGGTGGTGCTCGACCTCTGACAATAATAAGCAATCCAAAAACAGAAGATGCAGATAAGAAAGGGATGATATATTTATGACACCACCAGCTCGATAGAAAGAGGGCGAGTATGAAAGTTAAGGTGCAAGAAAAGGAAGAAAACAAAGTCAGATAAGATATTATACAACCATTTTCATATTCATGTTACCTCCGTGGAGAGATTGATCTGGAATGTGAACGAGCAGGCCTCGCGATAGGAGAACGCGTCTACGAGGAACAGGAGACCTTCTTGGTGGGCTTCGAGTTCGTCTATACAGATGGAGGATAACAAATCAATTTTTAAATATTCTTCAAGAGGCAAAATTTGTTTTAGCAACAAAACAACAAAAGTTAATCACAATTCGCCGCATAGAGAATATAAAATGAAAATGTCTGACCTACTATCTTTTGACTGCTAAACAGAGGAAGCACCATGTAGATTAAATAAATTTTAACTAAATCACATGTCAATCGAGAAAACACAGTTAAATTACTTGAAAAGATGCTCCTCGTGAAATGCCACTTAACCAACATATATTAATCTGTTTGCATTACTAAGTCAGTCAGCCCAACACCCCCAACATTAAACATCCACACAAACAATGTAAATGTGCTTATTTTCAAGGCACTTTTTGGACATTAATATATATTAGAAAAATAAATTTAGACCATATGATACCCCATCCAAGGGACTGCCCTAAAGGTAAGTCCAGTATCTATCTACAGTGTTTTCTTCCCTGATAACTGTATGTAGTATATACAAAATGCTTGTCTTGTCAATGCTTGATAGTAAGACCAAGTTCCTTCCAAAATATTCTTCTTTGGTCAGCATAACATAATTATTTGGTGACAACAAAATCACTGTACTTAATTATTAAAAAAAATTACCGGCGCCTTAGAGGTGGGGGAGAACGTCTTCGAACAGGACCACGCATTCTTGGAGGAGAGGCCCTGGTGAGAATTCAATTGGTCAAAAGATGTCCTTTCTTTCGTTAAGTAATAGGCCTGGTAATGTCAACACCGCCTGAGTCATCTAAAAAGAAATCATATAGCAGTTGCCAACCTGGGAGGTGATCTATACCGCCTTGGTGGAGAGGAGGGTGAGCGACCTCTGGCTGGAGATGCTGGCCTTCTTCTGGGAGGTGGTGAATCCCCACGATGATGGCGCGGAGAGTTCAAGCGACGACGTACAGGAGAATCTCCACGTCGGCGTAGCTCTCGTCTAGGAGATCCTCTTCGCGCTACAGGTGATCTCCTTCTTGGAGGAGAAGGTTTACGACGAGGAGATGCTGAAAGGAAGTAATAGCAATAAAAAAGAATTATCAAACAACAGAAATTAAATGTTACATCATTATATATAATAAGTAAAAGGATTTTACATTCTCTCTGTCGCTTTGGTCCATCTTTTTCAACATCATTACCAGGACCATCAGTCTTGGGAGTATCTCTTCTTGAAGCAATGGCAACAGCCTTTGGAGGTGATGAAACCTTCTTCCGCTCAGGTAATGTGAACTTAGCATGAACAACCTTCCCGTCAATCTGAGCCTGCAGTAAAACCAATAAGAACATTAACCTACCACACAATATGCACCATAAAAGCTCTTCATAAATTCCAAGACTTAACCAAACCATACTCCATCCATGTATGCCTGGGCTTTTTCAGCATCAGCTCTCGTCTTGAATTCCACATATCCAGATCCTTTTGGAAGGTTAGCCTGCATATAACAAACAATTATTTTTTACTTCTCTAAAAGGAACAAAGAAGACGAACAAAATAATAGGTTCTCAGTCATAAAGGACATGAAGTTGTCAAACATACATTATGATCCATTGCCAGCCGAACATGTACAATTTCACCAAAATTACCTGCAAAGTAGGAATAAGCAAATAAAGGAAGGGCAAAAAAAAAAAAGAATTCAACCCCAATAAACATAAACACCGATGTATACCGACTTATTAGCACCAGTTTTGAACAGATGAAACTTTGAAATTAACTTTAAGCCATTAAATTCAAATTCTGACTGATAACATCTGTAAGACTGTAACCACCTAACTAAACAATTGAATTGTACATCCACGTATGCTGAAAACAACTAAAGAATCCCTTTGAAAAACATCAATGCATTTGGCTATGATTTAGCCTAACCATGCAAAAGCTAACATAACCTAGTAATTAACCAATTCTATGACTTCTACCTTAAAATTAACAAAAATAAATAAAATAAGCATACAATTGTTAATATGAGTTTTTTTACTCCCTCTGTCCGGCTTTAGATGTCTTGCTTTTTTGAGTGTGTAGCACATATTATAAGACACAATAAAATCTACTTAAAAACTATATTATTTGTTGAAAATATAACATATCTGCATATTCAAATAGTAAAAAATTTGAAAAATATAATCTATAAATATGCAGACATCTAAAACTATATTAAGGGAGAATTTCAATAATAGAATGCCAGTGAAAGATATGCTTTTTCATCTTTATCTTTTTGGCTAGTTGCTTCATTAATTAGACACAACAATGTGCTACCTCACATATGAGAAGCTAAGAAGAACATACCAAATATTTCTCTCAAGTGATTTTCATTCACATTCCTGGTGAGCTGGCCAATGTGAAGAACAAGTGATTCAGGAATAGGAGAAGCTTTCCTGGAATCAAGAGTAAAATATGATCAGCAAAAAATTTCAGTTGGGGAGCAACTGACAGTGAAATCAATACATAATGAACATGTCTACTAAACACGAAAGCCTAAGCAAATCAATTTTTATTTTTGATGCATAATATTCTTTTTATAAGTATTTTTCATGCATAATAAATAATTTTGGTGTATATGATTAAATCTTTTAGTTCAGATTAATCAAAATCAAATAGCTTCACATGTAACATTACCTTGGAGGTGGAGTTGATTTCTTTGATTGAGGTGGAGGTGGAGGTGGAGGTGGAGGTGGAGGTGGAGGTGGAGGTGGAGGTGAACGACCTCTCTTAGCTCCTTCAGCAGAACTGTGTTAAAACAAATGTGATGTAGAAGTAAATATGCAGTAAGTATCATTCTGCTCAATTATACAAAATCAAGAACGCAGAATGTAAAAAACATGGATCATTCTAATTTTCTTCTTTCTATAGCTAAAGATCTTGACAATTTAACCAATACATGGGATAAAGGAACAAGAATAGTAGCTTCCTAAATTGAAAGGTAATAACATAAATTAAATAAACAAACTTATCTAGTTAATTATACACCCCTCCTACAATTCCACTAAATATGGAAATAAAATGTGGGAGGCAGCAATTCCAGTAAAAGGGAAGGGTACAAGGACGGTTACAAGTTATGACACATCCCAATTAGCTACTTCAAATAATGGGGTTCATCATTTAGTCTCCTCCCCAAGTCACAATTTTGGCTACAAAATTCACAATTTCCCTACCTATTTCAGTCAATAAACTTACTAATAAAGAGGGAAAAATCATGAAATTTTATTGTAATTTGGAATAGCTACTATTAGCTTATGCTTAATTGCAGAAACTATATAGAGAGAAAATCTGAGCAAAGCAGAATTTATACAATTTCTCACTCAGAACTAAGCAAATAACATGCAAACGCAATGATGAAAGATATTGAAGAACATTTTATAAGAGATTAACGCACCTTCTTCTTTGAGGAGGGGGACTTCGACTGCGAGGACTGGCACTGCGAGACTGAGATGAAGAAGAAGTGAAGGATTTGGAGCGGGATCGAGATCGGGAGCGCGAGCTTGAGCGAGAATCCGAACCCGACAACGAGCGAGAACGGGAACGAGAGCGTGACGAAGAGCCAGAGCCAGAACCCGACGCTGTATCCGGACGCCCTCGGCCTGGTTTCGCCATGGCTGAAAGAACAGAAATGAAACCCTCGCCTAAACCCTAACCAGAGAGATTAATAAAAGTACTGCCGGTAATAGCTTATCGTTTTTGCCTGATTGAACTTTTCGCAGGGACCAGGATGCGACCCAAAAATGTTCGTTTGATATATGGGCCTATAGATGGGCTTTTTTTTAGGTATTTTGATATTAAGCCTGCTAAATAATACTTCATTATTAGTGGCGGAGGACCTCTGAGATTCGGCCCAATATACCAGGAAGTACAGTTTGTGGAACTTCAACATCCACCAACTTATTGGCATAAACAATACTTCCGGTCACTTCTCGTGAATTTTTATAACCCTATCGTGTAAAAATGGAATATGCACTTAAAATAGATGTCCGAGTCTCGATACAGTGGCGGAACTAGGCGGGGGCGGGGGCGGGGGCAGCTGCCCCCGGTAGGGTGGCGCCGTGGCGGTCCAGGCGGCAGGCGGAGCAGGCCAGCAGGGGCGGAAAGGAAATAGTGGAGAGTATGCAAAAAGTAGGGAGTGAGTTCTTCAGTTTACCGTTGGAAGAGAAATTGAAGCTGTACTCTGACGATCCATCAAAGACGATGAGGCTGTCCACAAGTTTTAATGTGAAGAAAGAAACTATTCACAATTGGAGAGACTATCTCAGGCTTCACTGCTATCCTTTGGACCAATATGCCCCCGACTGGCCATCCAACCCTTCTTCCTTCAAGTTAGTACTCCATATTATAATAACTATTTTATTTACTACGTACTACATCTTCCATCTCTCTCCTTTGACCCCTATATATATATCAATTTTTTAATTCACAAAAGTTAAAAAAATTACTATGGAAATAAGTTTGGTTATGTGTATGTGTGGTGGTGTTAAAATACTAGCACGTAACACTAATTAACCGGTATACTAGCGTAACATTCTCATTTTAATGGAGTAACTAACTAATATCTTTTATTTCATCTACGTATTTAAATTGCATGTGACATTTCATTATACGTATTAATAGTATATACTAGTAAATTTCTGGATTAAATTTAAAATAAAAAAAATTGAATGAGACTAGCGATAATTAATTAGCACTTGTACTAGTAAATATAAAATAAAATTTTGTGCCGGCTCAAATTATTACCCCACTAGTGTTAATAGTTGGTGTTCAATCGATGTAAGCATAGCATTTAGAAGAGAAGGGACTTATTATTGCTCAAAGGATTTTCCGTATCTTAGAACAATGTACTGTAGTATTTTAAATGTAGACCCACAACCAACGGTGCATTTCATTTGAAAGTGGGTTTATTTTAGTAATTTTTCATGCTCTATTTATTACAAGGTCTGCGTTGCGTGTATAAGTTATATGGTATATCGATTGATCGAGTTGGCTTTGGTTTTATCGATTCTATAATTATTACAAACAAAGTATTATTTTTACGATAAAATTGTCAAGATCGACTTATTGAAAATGGGAGACGAGTGGATAAATGACAGTCTGGTAGTTTATATTGAGAAGGATATTTTTTCAGCAATTGAAAACGAATAAATTTTGAGACGTTTTCAAACTATCTGATTCGCGGAATCTGATTGATCGCTTCTCACTCATATAACGAAAAGAAAACTCTTTCAAGCGTCAATAAATAAATTTTTTTTATTGATGTATTTTGCCTCCCTTAAAATATGTTCTGGTTCCACCACTGTCTCGATATATCATGAGCGATGCGGAAATGAATCGAGTAATCTTTTTCTTTGGTCCAACTATTGATCTTGAAAATTTTTATAATAAATTGGGTAAGTCGTTAATATAGTTTCCTATCCGCGATTCTCCTATTTATTGGAATAATATATAAATCTTCGGTAAGATAGTCATCCTTTAAATGTGTAAAGTTATTGTAGATATAATGTGTGCTGTCGGAATTTAAAATACGGTTGTTGCCTATCATTTTTTACTCTAAAAACAAAATATTAAATCCATTTCCCAAAAAATATTTCTTTTTAGTGACAATCTAATATAGGGCAACAATCCATCAACTCATCAACTAAGGGCATGTTTGATAACGAGCTTAATGCTGAAAAAATTAAGTGATTTTTACATTAAGCTTGTTCGATAACTAAAATATATAGGATTTAAAAAAAAATTAATCTTCCGGCCACAAAATCTACAATTTTCGCCCATAAAAACTTGGCTTAATGCAGTCAGCCAAAAGTTACAAAAAGAATTAATGTACTAATATTGGATATTTGGTCACAACTTTCAACAAATAATTAAATTATTAATTAGAATAGTTTTTCTAAATTATTATTATTATTGATTAATAAGTTCATTGAGATGAACTTAAAATAATTTTACATTTTTAAATAATTATATTAATTATTAAAATGCTAGAAGGATAAAAATGAAAATGTATTTATTTTTCAGATATTAGATTCACCGGCTGGTTAACTTTAGCTCTTAATTTCCAACACTTAATATTTTGCACATTAAAGTTTTCAGTTCTAATAATTAAGTTCTTAAAATCCAGCAGCTTAATTTTCAGTTTTATTGAACAAGACCCAAGTCTTTAACTTCTCTATTTTTATGATGTTCTCTCCCTTGCACAAAATAAAGAGTTTTATTTAAAACTTTGAAGTTAATTTACTAAATTTAATAGTAGTGTAAATTCAATTAAATTTTGAAAAAGTAAAAAAAATAAATAGTAATACCTTTTACTCCGTCCTAGATGATTTTTATTTTTTCAAATTATTTAACGTTTTATATAATTTAGAAAAATTAATCATAATTTTTTTAAAATTACCCCTCATGAAAAAATATTATGAAATAAAGAATAAAATAAGTATAAAATATTTTATATAAAGATATCCAATGGTAACTAATATCAAATTAATTAATGCCAGTTCAAAACTCTAAATTTAATTTGCGATGGACCCTCTATTTTTCCTTTTCGGAACAGAGATAATTTAATTCATTCATCAATCTACATCAACTTTCTAAAAAAAAAAAAAAAAAACTTTTAGAGTTCTACATGATTGTTAAACACAAGGATATTTAGATTGAATGTTTGGAGTTCACATGATTTTACCACTTACAAAACTTCTACCTTACAGCTCATCATACTTGGTAAAAGTTAATACCAGTTGAATTTGGTATTCAACCCTTTAGTCACCCCACAACTTGATAGTCGATACTCCCAGTCCACTACAACATTTCTATTAACACAACATACCCATCAAATGTGCAAAATAAAATGGGTTAATTTATGCGGCTCAAGCCTCAAACGACTTCATTTTGGTTCTTCTGTACTGGGCGAAGGATCAGAACGCCGCCTCTTATGCTCATGGTCACCCAACTGCAATGAAAAACCGAGATCCTCATTAGAGCCATCTCTCAAGGCAGAGAGATTTTCGGAGACCACATTATATCGGTGGTCATTTCGATGTAGTGGAGAGCGACCAATGAAACTTGGAATGAACTGATGTTCAACGCTTGGACCCACATTGACACCGTCTTCTAACTGATACTCAGTTTCCACTGGTGATGAGTTGACATCTAGGCCACCCACCCCATCTTCTACTGGAATCTGCTCGATGTTAAGTCCGAGAGGCTCTGCTTTGTCCTTTGGAAGTACTACGTCAGGAGGTGAAGAGTCCCAAACAGTGGAACCGACTGCTGTTGCTGAAGCGGCTCTTTGTTCTTGCACGGCCACTACAAACAACAGTACTTATGTAGCAAAATCACAATGATATTTAATGGATATAAAATTAAAGTGTTATGAAAAAATAGTTTTCACACCACAAGTTCTACTACATTTATATACAAGCAGTATCACAAGTATTTGCTTTTCATTCCTTAATATATTATGGCCATCAGATGTCTAGGACTGAACTGCCCTCAACTTTTGGCACAAACTTCCATCTTATCTATATAACAGCACACGAAAAATGTATTTCTGCCCCCTGAAAATAAATTTTAAAAGGCACCAAATAAACAATCTTCTACACTGAATTCTTGCTTAAAAGAAAAAAAAATTATATGTTTGCCAGAATGATAAATGGTGATTGAATAGAACACAAAATTATCTCTTATCATGTAGCAACAAATAAAGGTTAATGTAGAACTCCAAACCTTTGAGCGCTTCACTATTTGTGATTAGATCAAGTTCAAGGTGATTGAGCAACCGGCTAAGATCAACCCCACTAGTCCAGTTCTCTGGAGGTTGACCAACTTTCAGTTTAAGACGGCCACGATTGGCAGTCCCACCCCATATAATTCCAATTGGTCTTGGCTTCTCCTCATTATCTCCCTTTAGAATAATGAGACTTCCACTGTCTCCTTCAAGGTCAAAAGTTTGTTGGTTCTCGCCAACAACAAGGAAATCAGTTAAGAAGCATATTCCTTTCTCATCATTGTACTCAAGAGCACAAGCCAACACAGTCCCTGTAGTCAAGCCAGAACTTCTTCCAACCTTCATCACTTGCTTCCCAATAAGACTATTGATTTGAGATTGCAAGTCTATATTTTTAACATCCCCAATCTCTCCTACACCTTTTACGGATGTAGTTACGGTTGACAAGTCAAAATCATCACTAAATGGGATGAATGCCCCATCTGCTCTCACAAATGTCTCTGGACATACACCAAGTTTCAATTGTATGTGTTAGCAGCAGAATGAATCATACAAACACTAAAAACTTGATTTAGTTACAAAAATATTAAAGATTAAAATTAAGTGAGAGTATCTATCAACTAAAAGGTTCATATTGCTAACATATTACAATAAATTTGTAACCATATATGAGGAGAACTTGAGCAACTAAGAATATAAGCCTGAAGAAGAATCAACTTTAAATAGCCATTTGATCCGGCTCTCATGTAACAAGTATGTGCACTATATCTTGCAACAAATAATGGATACCATAATAGGTCAGACTATGGCATGATAATAATGTGGGTAGCAGATAATAAACAACTGGCATCCTAATGCTGCAAAGTGATTGCATACAGCGTAAAGGATTAATGGGATCATCTTATGGTTGAAAACATCAGAAAGTTCCATTTGAATTAGGCAGCATAACCTGATAAACATATCAAAATATGAAATTCTCTTTAACAAAATTTATAACTTATCATCTTTGGAAATTGTAAGAGATATACAGGATTTACTGGGCAAGTTGTTGTAGTGAACTATCGATCCTAATAGTTTTTAAGCCACCTTAAAGCCGTAATTTCATAAAAGGAGAAGATAAATTTGAAGGGGGAGCATGACAGGTGTGCTGCTGCTTCTTTTTTTCCGACTCAGATTATAAAAAAATATTTTAGTATAGTTAACTAGGTAACTAGATTCCAACTGGGTCAAACTGGGGTAGGTATTAACCCTCCAATCACATTGGGATTGGACTAATTGACTATACTAATAACATAATTTCAACTTGTAATAGCAACAATGACAGCATTTGGAACAACCTAACCTGGGTTTATGCCAGCAAAAATCCCATACCAAAGGTCATCTGTGATAAATGAGGTAGCTCTCTCCACTGCACCAAGATATACCCCACCAGCTCCAAGTGTTGGGGGCAAAGGATGAAACATCTTCTGATTTGGGTAATCTAAGTCAACTGCAACATGTCGGTTTGTGAGGAAACCAACTTGTCGATTGCCTGTTTGACTCCTCACAATAGCACCCAAGGTTCCATAGGTCTCTTGACTTGCCACCTAATCACAGAGAACAAAATATGATGTGACTATCCGTATATGTATATCAGTTGGAAAACTATTAAAAATATTGTGAAAATACCTTAACAAGGAACGTGAAGCAATAAACATTGAGATATGTAAATCAGAAATAGAAGCAACAAACATTGACATACGTATAAAACAGAAATATCACTACAGGACACAATTAGGAATTACTTTTTATAAATTTCCTAGCATGCATGTGAATGAAAAACTTTGAAGAATACAACTACAAATTTTCCAATGTTGAACAAAGCAAAAGCCTGACAATTCCTTTTTAACACAAGGATGACTGACTGTAACAAGGAGAGAGCAGTATATTCAAGAATATGCATGTATCTTTCAGCGGGTGTACAGGCAAACATACTGTGTTTAACCTTATTTCATTAACGAAACATTGAATTATGTATTGTTTCTATAACTATGATCAGATTCTATTAGAAACTTCACTTCCACTGTTGATTCTTAGTTTTTGATGATTTTTATTCCATGATTCAGGTTCTTTCTCTTTCCTGAAAAAATGCCAAAAGTTCCCAGTACTTAAACTTGCAGAATCCCAAACAGCCCTCGAGACTGTGCATGCTTTTTGTCCACATAAACATCTTCAGCAAATTATGCCACTTTATAGTGAACATTCTGTGAAACAAAAAAGGTCAATATGAGGAAAGCTCTGGAGTCATGCATAAGGTCCATACATAAGCCACCACATTCTTGTTGCTAAACCACCACTAAGAATATCACACTTGGAGAGATTCAGAGGAAGCAATAAGAACCTCCGTGAGCAGAAGCTATAGTGGATTGTGTGTGATCAGCTCAACTATTAGCTTGCTAACTAAACCGTCCACACAAAAGAAGAAGATAAGATAAAGAAAAAAGGAATTCTTGTCAAACCACAATTAGGTGACATACCAACCTTCAGTCTTCATTCATATATTTACAGTTCAAATTCTGTATAGGGAGATAATCCAGTATATCACAATTAGTTGAATCATAAAAATTGAAGTTTTCCGTTGAATCTATTAGGGGCATCTTGGGAGGTAAAAGAGTAATTTCGCCTCAAATCATCTGGAACTAGAATGATAAATATCGCAGCTCGACCAATTAATAGAATAGAAATCCTAGTGAGTACCTGAGAACCTGAACCAATACATGGGTCACTCCCACACAGGCCATCCACAATCTCTGTATACAATTGTTCCTTGGGTGTTGGCTCTGGTGCACCAAAATATGAAAATTCCACCACGTCAACATCACACCATACACCTCCAGGACCCTAAATAAAAGAAGAAAAAAACAGAAGAAATTTTTTTGGCTTCAAAGTCAGACGAACTAAGAATAAGATTAAATAAGCATTAATGGTTAGTGCTCCCTTTGTCCACCCTATCTCAATCCAAATATTTCCCTAACCCAGGCCCAACAAAAGGAAAATTATAAAATGGGAATTCGATACACTAGCATATAAAGCTTATTCACTTTGACTATTTCGGCTACATATCAATAAGGATAGAAGAAGAATAACAGGAAATTTGTCTCACCTCCAGAGCAGTGGGTAGACACTGGATGGGACTAAGCCATTGCTTGTGAACTTTCTTTAAAACAAACACCAGAATCGCAGGTATGTCAGTTAAAACACCACGTCGAATACGGAATCCAATTGCTGTGCCAAGACTGTAACAACGCAAGATCTTGCTATGAAATGCTCTTATGGTCATGAGCTCAAGTAAAGTGTTTGCTTGCTGCCCTTTTGGCAACCGACCAAGAGTTTCAGGTAATACCCCTTTTTGTAGGTTTGCGAAGTAGTTTGCCCTCTCTTCGGCAGCATCACTTAGCCGGCTTGAAGTAGGCCATGAAAAGTAAGCAGCATTACTCTCAAAATGCTGTCCAGCTGATGCATACAGTTGAACCGTTGGTGAGCTAAATGACGGCAAATTAGAATGACTGCAACAGTTCTTCTCAAGATCTAAAACTGATTCCTCTGATGGTGTTGAACCAGAGCAGCGAACTGTCATGTTTAGCCTTCCCCTATCCATCTTCAGCGTATGATAAGTTATAGTGATAACAATAACGGTGCCTGATTTCCATATACAAAACAGAAAACCAGAACCTTCATATCAATGGTATCTTATTTCTGTTCTTTATTTTATAAATGCTCATTTCAGAAATGATGATTACAGAAGAAAACGGAAACAATCTTGAGACAGAAGAAGTCAATTCAACAAATAAAGAAAAATTCTGCCGCATAATTCTTGGTTACATAGGATATAATAAAACTATTTTAATCACAATACGGGAAAAACAAAGTCTTCAGAAAGTTAAAACAGCTAATTAACTAAGAGAAGTCTCAAATGTGAGAAAATAAGAAATCTTTCCGCTGTTTGGTTTTTAGAATTAACAGGAGAGGGTCATTAGACACTTTAGTCGGCCTTATTGAACAATAAATATTAGACAGGCTTCAAGGGCACATAATCTACGGGAGAAAGGAAAAGGACAAATGGATCTACATAACTCAATCAGTATATCACTTAGATAGTAATTACCTTTACTAATTTAGAAAGTGGCCAGAATTTTAGAAGCAGTATAAAATCAAACATGTAAATAGAAAAAGACAAAAAAAGAAAAAAAGAACAACAGTTAAAATTGAACAATGTTCTTCTTAATCAAAGTAGCATCCTGCATTAAAGGCAACAAGTTCATCCAGGATTACATACTTGAATTTATCAACAATGAATGAGTTCGCTCAAAATTATCCACACAATTTTTCCAATTGCGTAAAAAAATTTACACATACTATGTAAGACATCATATGATTCATTCTCAATTTAAAGCACATGATATTTAATAGACTAACATAATTATAATTTAGTCCAAGCTTAAAGCTTTTTCCTCGTATCAACTGGTATCATTAAATAGAATGTCTCTGAAGAACAATCTGAAAGCAAAAGCCCCGATCCCCATCAACAGTGGAGACCACTGAAACACATCTTTAACCAAGAAATTAATCAAAAAAACTAATTGTATAACACCAACTTAAAAAAATGCAATTATACACACCCACCATAAACCAAAGAGGTAATCTTCAAAAGGAAAGGAGTTTGAACATGTAAAATCATCATATACACAAAAGAAAAAGACAATAATTAAAACATAGAGAAGTCTACAAAATCAAACCCATCAAGCAAAAGAGCAATCTTTTGTTTACAAAATGGGAGAAAAATTGCAGTGATCAGTTAATGCAAAGATATCATACAGATATTAAAGAAGATCAGCTCACACTGATCAACAATGGGGAAAAGTTGATGATAAAGCAGGGTTTGGGTTTTAGGTTCCTTCGTTTGAAGAGATTTCAAACCCTAACAGAGCTTATCCAACAAACCCAAATCATAAAATTTGTGTTAAAAGATGAGCTACGATTCCCCAACTCAATCCCACGCCGAGAAAGAATTCTCCCCTGATACTGCGGAAATGAGGAGAGAGAATATTAAGCCATAAACTATACACCATGCGCATACTGCAATTGGCAAGGGGTTGTTGGGATGTGCAAGAGACCAGGATTATACCAGTGAGCTCCCAATACTGGCCTTTAGATCACTACCACCACACCAGTCCAAATCTCAGTGCGTGTACTGTTGTCAACTACTCTCTGAATTCAAAAGTATAGGACTAATATTGAGTTTTGGAGTTAATTTGAGAAATTTTTAAATTTAAAATTAATATATGGAGTGTGACGTTCTCAAAAATAGGTATATGTGAGACCCCAGATTTTATCAATAAAGATTTAAATTTTGTTGAAATAATTTTTTAATATTATGGTGTGAATTTAAGATAATATTATAGTTGTGGGTAGTATTTATAAATTTTGCAAAGTATGCAAGTGGTTATATTATATTCGATTGGTGGGAGAATATTAGGTTTAGCGAGGAATATTAAATACAAACAATTTCCAATCATTGGTGGACCTCATGAATGTAATTATTATCGGATTGAGAAAACGACAAAAATATTTTATTGAAATAACTACGGAAGTTTTTACCGCTTCTTGTTGAACTACTTCGGTAGTAAAGATACGATGTCGTGTAGTTAGTTGCGTAATGTAGACACCAGTATTGATTATTGATCTTTATGTGAGAAGTCATTTCGGTTTGATTCCATTATCATTCGATTAATAATATGAATTATTATAATGATAATGACGTTTTGTTTTATTCGTATTATTAACGTAATAAAAGCGAAACATCTTTTATATAAAATAGAATCTTTTATTAAAGTTTATTACATAAATATAATATATTATATTTTATTATCGTAGTGTTTTTCGTAGTGTTTTTGCGTAGTATTGCGTAGTGTTTTGCGTAGTAAAAACGTTTTTATATAAATAGAATATATTATATTTTATTTAAAAGATTTTCTTTAAATATGGACCGTCAGATTAAAAAGTAAATCAATCCTGGAATAGTTCATGGATTAATTCTTATCATTCTATTTTCCTATAAATGAAAATTCATTCCTTCATTATTTTCTTACGAATTCATTGAACTACAGAGAGAAATTATAGAGAGAAGCTATAGAGAGAAGTTATAGAAAGAAGAAGAGTATTACTACTTCTTGTACTTATATATTCAGCCTCTTTTTACGGTGAAGGGTGTTATTATTTTCTTCTTGAAGAGAACTTACATTATTCCATTCATTATTATTCATTGGAATAACTTTGTAAAAGTGGCATACCCTATACATAACTTTGTATCAGGCATCTACTATCTTGGTGAAATCCTTATGTTATTCCATTCTTTATTATTACATTGGAATAACTCAGATCGCTGTTCTACTATACTTGGTGACATTCTTCTATTATTACATTGGAACATCCTGTGCGTGTGTTTTACACCCCACTGCAGTTCCGCTTTTTTATTATTCTGTTGGAACATCCATCATGCATGTGTTTTACACCGGACTGGTTCCGTCTTTATCATTCTGTTGGAATATCTATCTGTGTGTTTTTTACCCGGATCTGGTTCCATCTTTATTATTCTGTTGGAACATCCAGCCGGTTGTGAATTTCACTTCGACGGTTCGTTATTATTATTACATTGGAATAACTTATACATCACAATCTGCATGCGTGGTGATTTCTTTTGTTATTCCATTTTTATTATACCCATTGGTTAAAACTTTGACTTATATACTCCATGAAATTAGTAGAATATCCTTGATATTTGCGTTTCATCCAAAGATCTTTTCATGGAAATATTCTTCCGATCATTCTTGAATTTTACTTTCTCTGAAAAAGATGTCGTGTTGACAATTTGGACGTTAATAATTCATGGGATTAAATAATTCTTGAACTTGTTTTATTGAATTACTATGTCATTGTCATCATCATCATCCTCATGTTATATTATGTTATCTTTTGGCTTACGTGCGTAGATGAACTTAGTATGATTATGACCGAGGGATCATTCGGTATAATCACGACTTGATATAAATGATGTGACAAAAAGTCCTCGATGGCACATAATGCGATGATGGATAGTTTTGGTATGATTATGACCGGGGTGATTCGGTATAGTCGTGACCATTGATAATTTGATGAAAATCCTTGGCCAGGTAGTGCGAGGATGATTAGATGTGGTGGTTTATTTATTAAGGTTTGAGTCTCGGTGATAAAATTGATGAAAACCTTTTAAAACCTAAAAGATAGTAGACTTTATTCTCTACTTGACTCTTTTAATGGATTGCTTATTCCATTGCTGATTAAACCTGGTTGTCTATTGTATTTTATCGGTTTAACACTTTTTTGTTGAAAACTAATGATAATTTATTCTGCATTATCTTAGTCATAATATTTCTTCTTGGGCTTTAGTTGAGCTCACCTTTCTTTCACTTTTTCTCTTGAAATGAGAACATAAATTTGGAACGAGTCGAGGGAGCAAGTAATGGTCCGGAGGATAGCATTAGTAGTCCTCACTATTCAGCGAAAATAGTGTGATAATAGTTGTAATGAGGAATCCTTTTGAGTTTGTATAATATCTAGTAGACAATATTTGTATTCAAACTCACGATTTATGTCGTATTGTATACCTACGCTTAGTTAGGTTAGTAAGTTGTATTTGAATTTATGTACCATGTAAGTGGCGACCCAAGATGGGTGACGTATACCTAATTTTGGGCGTCGCGGTTGGTATCGAGCTTAGGGATATGATCCACAGGTGAGATGTGAGATAAGAACTAGGAGGGAGAGGCGGAATTCTTTCGCTAGTATGACCTACCTAAATTTATTTGGTATTTAATTGGTCGGTCGAGTATAGGGATAATATGTGATATGTTAATTAACCCTTGTTTTGTGGCGGTGTTTGAGAATGATATCCGAAAATCTTTGAGATAAGCAATGAAGCACATGAGAGTGTTGATTCAAATTAAACAAAAGGTAACGACCAACAATACAATAATAATCATATTGGTGGCAACGGCTATCAGAACAATGATAACCATCGTGGGGGAAATTATCATGTTAAGAATGGTAACCACTTCGGTGGTAATCATGGCAAAGATAATAGAAGTGGAAATTGCAAGAAGAAAAGGTCACTTAGCTCGATTTTGTCGTTTACCGAAGACAAATTCAACTAGGATGGAGGCACCAAAGGCTGTCCCAGACAAACCAAAGCCGGTAGTTTAAGAGAGAGCGTTTTTTTTTTTTTTTCTCGTGACGAGGAACCTGAATAAGATTATCACGGGTAAGTAATCATAAGCTCTTGCGAAGTCTATACCGTGTTAGATACCAGTTCTACCCACTCTTTTATTTCACCTAGTTGCGTTCAACGTTTAAATTTAACTCCAAGAAGTTAAACTTTGACTTATTGGTTGAAACTTCGTTAGTAGGAGCCTTCGTTACGCTTACTATTTTTTAAATCTTGTTTAATTCAAATAAACACTTTCACGATCTTATCTCTTTGAAAATACTTGCCTTTGAGGTAATTTTTGAAAACGATTGATTAACTACTCATTATTCTTTTTGTAAGGTTGTTAGCTTTCATATTCCTAACCAACCTGTTATACGAATTCAAAGTAACCAAATCCTAAAGTTAATCACTGTTATATCAAGTCATAAGTAAAGAGCCCGATCCTTTCGTTGTTGACTTCCTTGTGTGGAATGCACCGAAGCCAGACTTTCTGTAGGCGACGTCGTGACTGAAGATGGCAAGTTTATAGGTATCATTATGAGGTGCTATCTAGGTTAAGGGATAGAAGTCACAGTTGGTATCAATGTGACGTACTATCCAAGTCTTGGATGAGAGTCACAGTTTTGAATGATATTTCTATTATTAATAAATTTCCTGGCGTATTCTTGAAGACTTCTTAGCCTACTTAGAACGTAAAATCAAATTTTGTATTGACCCCAGTACAAAAACCCATTTCTTAAACCCTCAAATATTTCTTCAACTAAAATGAATAGTTTACGTGGTTTATGATGAAAGTCATAATAAAAGCATTGGACTAATGAAAATCATGGGTATATGAAGTATTAGTAAGTGTTATGATGAGTTATGTTGGTTATTATGTGAAAACATGAAAGTTTCTTAGAAATCACAAAGAGTTGAAAATCAGATTTTGGTGAAAAACGTAACATGAAATTCAATTGACCATATCTCCTATTATATTTTGAATTTTTGAATGTGGTCAAGTCCTAGAGTTAGATCTACGAGTTACCTAACTAATCCAAGTGGAATTACTGGAAAAGGTGTTGTAGATTTTTGTGTGGACTGATTTTAGCAAAGGAGGCCAAAGCTGTAAATTTCGAAAATGCTACTGCCCAGAAACTTTAAGGGGCTGTTTCGGCCACTTAAATTATGAGAAAAATTCTGGCCTTTTGGAACATGAAGGTATATGGTATAAAGTATCTCCTGTCCAAAAATGAGCTCATTCTGACTTAAAATGAGCAAGTTATGACTCTTTCAATATTTAGGTTTTTCAATGAAAAATGCTATAACCGAGTTCTATAACTCCGATGACCATGAAATTTAAACTGGAAGCTCACGTTAACATGTGTAAGGTCCTGCCAAGATTTGGGAATTTTGGAGTTAAACTTGAGGTAGCTAATTTCTTAAGGAATTAATTAGAAATTGATTTTTGAAAAATAGTAAATGAATTTTAAAAATTCCGAGAAAAATATATTTTCATTATGGGACTATATTATGCTAAATCCCAGAAAAGAAATATTTTTGAGACTAATTTGGTATTTTTCATGAAAATAGTTTAGTTACAAACATATGAGTTAAATATGTTATGTGAAGTAACAAAGTTGAAAATAGGATTTTATGGCTAGAGAATCCTATATAGAGTATATGCATATTTTTTTGATGAGGGATTTGATAATTGGTGATGATATTGTATGAGTATGGCATTTTTGAATGATTAAATGCATTATATGGTAAAGCGTAAACAATTGAGATAAATTGTTTATAAATTTAAGAAGTGATTAAAATATTGTTATAATATTAATGTTATTAGATTATGAGATTATTAAGTGATTGATAACATGGGAATATTCTTGAATCTGGATAAATTATATTATAAATGTTTAATATTTATCCTTTATCTCATTTGATTGATTCTTTATATCATTATCCTCATGTTTATATTATGTTGAAAGTCATCTCGTGGCTTTAGAATGCATAGATGGACTTGGTATGATTATGACCACGGATTATTCTAGTATAATCATAACCAGTAATTGAATACACAATTATCTTTGGCCGTAGTAGTGCATGGATAATTTGTGGTTGTGATACTAATGAATACACAATTATCTTTGGTGCGTAGTGCATGGATAATTTGTGGTCGTGATACTAATGAATACACAATTATCTTTGGTAGTAGTGCATGGATAATTTGTGGTCGTGATATCTAATGAATACACAATTATCTTTGGTAGTAGTGCATGGATAATTTGTGGTCGTGATATTAATGAATACACAATTATCTTTGGTAGTAGTGCATGGATAATTTGTGGTCGTGATACTTAATGAATACACGATTATCTTTGGTGCGTAGTAGTGCATGGATAATTTGTGGTCGTGATACTAATGAATACACAATTATCTTTGGTAGTAGTGCTTGGATAATTTGTGGTCGTGATACTAATGAATACACAATTATCTTTGGTAGTAGTGCGTGGATAATTTGTGGTCGTGATACTTAATGAATATCCTTGGCACAGTAGTGCGGGGATGATTCGATGATATGGATTAATTATTGAAATGAGTCTCGTGAATGAAATATTAATTCATGGATGTGGTAAAAGTCATCTTTGGTAGTAGTGCATTGATAGACTTGGTATGATTATGACCACGGATTATTCGGTATAATCATGGCCGTAATTGAAAACACGAATATCCTTAGCCGATTGGTGCATGGATAATTAAATGGTCGTGATACTATTAAGTGCGTCTCAAAGATTATTGGTTTTACTGATTTGTATATCTTTAGCTTTGTAGTGCGAAAAGATAAATTGTTAATGAATATCTTTGGTAGGATTGCAAAAATGAATTTAATGTTTTCAACGATAAAGGTATTCAAGGTATCCTCACCTCTTTATCATATCAGTATCGCACCCTAATTTCGAGGCGAAAATCCATAAGGAGGGAGATTGTGAGACCCCATTTTTATCAATAAAGATTTAAATTTTGTTGAAATAATTTTTAATATTATGGTGTGAATTTAAGATAATATTATAGTTGTGGGTAGTATTTATAAATTTTGCAAAGTATGCAGTGGTTATATTATATTCGATTGGTTGGGAGAATATTAGGTTTAGCGAGGGAATATTAAATGCATAACTACTCAATCATTGGTGGACCCTTACAATGAAATTATTGTCGGATTGAGAAAACGCACAAAAATATTTTATTGAAATAACGGCGAGAAGTTTTACTGGTAGTTCTTGTTGAACTACTTTCGGTAGTAAAAGTCTGAATGTCGTGTGGTTGCGTAAGTAAGCACCGGTATTGATTATTGATGCTTATGTGAGAAGTCACTCGGTTTGATTCCATTATTGTCGATTAATAATATGAATTATTATAGCGATAATGACGTTTTGTTTTATTAAGTATTATTAACGTAATAAAAGCGAAACATCTTTATATATAAATAGAATACTTTATTAAAGTTATTACATAAATATAATATATTATATTTTATTATGCATAGTGTTTTTGCGTAGTGTTTTTTTCAGTATTGCATAGTGTTTTGCATAGTAAAATGTTTTTATATAAATAGAATATATTATATTTTATTTAAAAGATTTTTCTTTAAATATGGACCGTCAGTTAAAGTAAATCAATCTGAATAGTTCATGGATTAATTCTTATGCATTCTATTTTCCTATAAATAGAAGCTCATTCCTTCATTATTTTCTTACGAATTCATTGAAACTCTGAGAGAGAAATTATAGAGAGAAGCTATAGAGAGAAAGTTATAGAAAGAAGAAGAGTATTCTTACTTACTTCACTACTT
The DNA here is from genome assembly GCA_020205615.1 of Panax quinquefolius. Classification (NCBI taxonomy): domain Eukaryota; kingdom Viridiplantae; phylum Streptophyta; class Magnoliopsida; order Apiales; family Araliaceae; genus Panax; species Panax quinquefolius. Next base: position 144,569,295 of record CM035155.1, on the reverse strand, counting down.
CTATATTCGGTTCTTTTACTTGAGGGGTGTTATTCTTTCTTCTTGAAGAGAACTTACATTATTCCATTCATTATTATTACATTGGAATAACTTTGTAAAAGTGGCATACCTATATACATAACTTTGTATCTGCCAGCATACCCTATACTTGGTGAAATCCTTATGTTATTCCATTGCTTATTATTACATTGGAATAACTTTGTATCTGCGATTTACCTATACTTGGTGACATTCTTCTATTATTACATTGGAACATCACATGCGTGTGTTTTTACACCGGACACAGTTCCGCTTTTTATTATTACATTGGAACATCACATGCATGTGTTTTTACAGGACTGGTTCCGCCTTTATCGATTCATTGGAATATCCTATCTGTGTGTTTTACACCGATGCAGTTCCATCTTTATTATTACATTGGAACATCACAGCCGGTGTGAATTTCACGACTGTTTCGTTTATTATTATTCTCATTGGAATAACTTTTATCTGTCTGATCGCATGCATGGTGATTTCTTTTGTTATTCCATTTTTATTATACCCAAATGGTTTAAAACTTTGACTTATATACTCCATGAAATTAGTAGAATATCCTTGATATTTGCGTTTCATCTAAAGTATCTTTCATGGAAATATTCTTGATCATTCTTGAATTTTACTCTCTGAAAGCGATGTCATGTTGACAATTTGGGCGTTAATAATTCATGGATTAAATAATTCTTGAACTTGTTTTATTGAATTACTATGTCATTGTCATCATCCTCATGTTATATTATGTTATCTTTGGCTTACGTGCGTAGATGAACTTAGTATGATTATGACCGAGGATCATTCGGTATAATCATGACTTGATATAAATGATGTGACAAAAGTCCTCGATGGCACAGTAATGCGATGATGGATAGTTTTGGTATGATTATGACCGAGGGTGATTCGGTATATAGTCGTGACCATTGATAATTTGATGAAAATCCTTGGCCAGGTAGTACGAGGGATGATTAGATGTGGTGGTTTATTTATTAAAATTTGAGTCTCGTGATAAAATTGATGAAAACCTTTTAAAACCTAAAAGATAGTAGACTTTATTCTCTACTTGACTCTTTTAATGGATTGCTTATTCATTGCAGTTAAAGCGGTTTATCTATTGTATTTTATCGGTTTAACAACTTGTTGAAAACTAATGATAATTTATTACGCATTATCTTAGTCATAATATTTCTTCTTGGGCTAGTTGAGCTCACCTTTTCTTTCACTTTATTCTTCGAGAAATGAGAACATAGCCGAGACGAGTCGGGGAACAAGTAATGGTCCGAGAGGATAGCATTAGTAGTCCTCACTATTACGTGAAATAGTGTGATAATAGTTGTAATGAGGACTCCTTTTGAGTTTGTATAATATCTAGTAGACAATATTTGTATTCAAACTCACGCTTTATGTCGTATTGTACCTACGACGCTTAGGTTAGTAAGTTATATTTGAATTTATGTACCATGTAAGTGGCGACCAAGATGGGTGGCGTATACCTAATTTTGGGGGCGTTACGGATATATCATCATCCATCTTGAGTCGTCGATATACATGAGTGCGAAATATAAAAAACAATCTTAAATATACAACAAAAGAATCGTGAGTTTTAATACAAATCTTTATCATCTAGATCATCATTTGGATCATCGATCCGCTCCCAGACTTTGTTCGGTATATTCTCATTTCCTGAAAAGAACAGTGAAGGAAAGGGTGAGTTCAACTAGCTCAGTAAAAAATATTATGACTAAAATAATGCAGAATAAATTATCATCGATCTTTCAACAATGTTAAACCGATAAAATACAATAGACATCAAGTTTAATCATGTATGAACAAACAATCCATTAAAAGAGTCAAGTAGAAATAAAATCTACTATCTTTTATGATTTAACAAGTTTTTCATCACTTTTATCGTTGAGACTCGACAATAAATAATCCACATCATCAAATCATCCCTGCACTACAGGCCAAGGATATTATTTAGTATCACGACCACGAATTATCCATACACTACGGGCCAAAGATAATCGTATTTTCATCAACGGTCCTAATCATGTCATAAAATAATTCATCTTTGCTCCCTTGGCCGAAGAAAATTCATAGCCATAATCATACCAAAAACTGTCCATCAATGCACTACGGGCCAATGATGACTTTTTACACATCATTTGTAAAATTACGGTCATGATTATACCGAATAATCCCTTGTCATAATCATATCAAGTGCATCAATGCACTACAGGCCGCAGATGACTTTCAACAAAATATAAACACGAGGATGATGATAATGATATAAGAATTTAATAAAACAAGTTCAAGAATTCAATTATTCAGGAACTAATAACGTCCAAATTGTCAACATGATACTTCTTTGTAGAGTAAAATTCAAGAATGCTCAGAAGAATATTTCCATGAAAAAATATTGGATGAAGCGCAAATATCAAGAATATTCCACTAATTTCATGGAGTATAGAAGTCAAAACTTTAATCAACTGAGTATAATAAAGAATGGAATAACAAAAGAAATCACTATGCATGCAATACTTCGCATAGACAGGTTATTCCAACAGAATAATAAATAACGGATCCGTGTCGGCGTAATACGACCGATAGGATATTCAACGAATAATAAAGAATGGAATAACAACAAAATTACCATGCATGCGGTACTTGGATGTAGGCAGATTATTCCAACGAGAATAATAAATAACGGAACCGTGTCAGAGCGTAATTACGCCGATAGGATGTTCCAATAGAATAATAAAGAATGGAATAACAACGAAATCACCATGGATGCGGTGCTTGCGATAGACAAAGTTATTCCAACGTAATAATAAATAACGAAACCAGTCCGGCGTAAAAGCGCATGAAGCGGGATATTCCAATGGAATAATAAAGACGGAACCAGTCCTAAATAAAAAGCGCGTAGTACGAGATATTCCAACGTAATAATAAAGATTTAAAACCCGAATCCGGCGTAAAACGCATGCATGGATGTTCCAACGAATAATAACGAATGGAATAACGAAGAATTTCACCAAGTATAGGGTGAGATCATTATATACAAAGTTATTCCAATGTAATAATAAAGAATGGAATAATGAAGTTCTCTTCATGAATATAAAAATAATAATACCCCTTACGAGTACAACAAATAATATCCCTTACGAGTACAACAAATAATATCCCTTACCTTATAGAAGAAACTGGATATAGATGTAGTGAAGTAGCATAATACTTTTCTTCTTTCTCTCTATAGTTTCTCTCTCTAGAGTTTCAGTGAATTCGTAAGAAATAATGAAGGAATGAGCTTCTATTTATAGAAGAGTGGATTTTATAGTAACTAATTCATGAACGGTCCAGATTGATTTACTTTTAATCGGACGGTCCAGATTTAAAGCAATTTTTTTTAAATAAAATATAATATATTCTATTTATAATCTAATAAAACGAATAACTTTATAAAAGTATTACATTTTATATAAAAAGATTTTACTATGTAAAATACTATGCGAGCACTATCTTGACACTATGCGTAATAAAATATAATATATTCTATTTATAGAATAACTTTATAAAAGTATTCTATTTTATATAAAAGATTTTACTATGCAAAATACTATGCGTAATAGAATATAATATATTCTATTTATAGAATAACTTTATAAAAGTATTACATTTTTATATAAAAAGCTTTTCATTTTATTATATTAATAATACTAATAAAACAAAACTTATATATAATATATATTATATATATATATATATATATATATATATATATATATATATATATATATATATATAACATCAACAATAATTGAATCAAATAACGTTGAGATCTACGTCAAGAATTCATCGTAGCGATAATTGAACAAAACCGAGTGACTTCTCACGTAAGCATCAATAATCAATACTGTAGTGTACTACTTGTCAACCCACGTATATTCGTATTTTTACTACCGAGTAGTTCAACAAAGATTAACGGTAAAACTTCCGTCGTTATTTTCATAAAAATATTTTGTCGTTTTCTCAATCTGACAATAATTCCGTTGTGGGGTCCACCAATGATTGTGCCGTCGTACGAATATTTCCCGACACAAAGAATATTCCCTGACCAATCGAATATAATATAACAACTTGAATACTTTGCAAAATTAATAAATATTACCCATAACTATAACATTATATTAAATCCACACCATAATATTCAAAAAAAAAAAAATCGAAAAATTTAAATCTTTATTCGTAAAATTTGGGATTTTACATGGAGTATTTAGTTATAAAAAATATAATTATAAAATTAATTAATTATATTTTTTGAAATGAATTATATCAAATTTTAATTTTAAAAATATTATTTTAACAATTTTAAAAAGTCAAACTTTATCTTATACTCCATTTGTCCCACAAAATTTGTTTAATTTGATTTTTCTTGTCAAAATGATCAATTTTAAAATTAATAATTAAGTAAATTTATTTATAGCTTTGACCTTTAAAAATTTGGATGTTATAGTAAATTAAAAGTAATTTCTTAGTGTTATAACTTCTTTACCTATTTTTAAAGAAAATTGGATAAATTTTTATTATAAATTGATCAATTTAACTTTAAAAATAAAATTTAGCCATTTTTATAAGAGAGATGGAGTATTCCATAAAGATAATGTAAATATTTATTTAGAATCAATTTGTTAAACAAATAAGTATTAGTTGATATTAATAAATGGGTTAGAATAGTGGATTACACAAAAATATGAATGATCTAATTTTTTCCTTTATCTACAAAATGAGTCTCACTTCATTTTTATAATTAATTTATAAATTTTAAAATTAATATGAATTTACTTGCTTTTTATTAACTCAATAAATTACTCAAATGATATTATTAAGTAAAAATTATAATTTTAGAAACTAAAAAAAAAATGTATGAGATTTAAATTATAAAATTGTATAAATTAATTAAGATGAGACTCAAAGTATAAAATTAATTGTATAAATTATAATTTTGATTTTTTTTTAAGATTTGTATATTTTAAATAGTTTGCTTTTGATCTAATCACATCCGCCACCGACCAGAATAGAAGAATAATCTATATGTGGGGGCCACTTTTTTCATTTTTAAATTTGAGAATTTGTAAGGCAATGTTTGGTTATGCTTTGAAAATGCTTATTTATTGGTACATTTGGTGATCACTGACCATAAAAAAGAAAAAGTAACACTTGGTCAAAAGACCCTTATGTCCCCCACTCAACCTCAATTTCAGTGATCTTTTTTTTTCTTTATTCCCTTTTTACCCTTTTTGTGGATTTGCGTTGTGACCATAATATTAAGGAACACAGTGTTGAAACGTATAGAGATCACTTTCCGACAAAACGACACTGTATTGATCAATTGACCAAAATTAATTTTATTCTAACAATCTCCTAATATTAACCCCCAAGTCCCAAAATTGTAGGTTGTATAGATTTAGCTCTAGGGATGAAAATGGGTCGATGCAGGCCATTTTGGGCCATGGGAAAGAGGGTCAGACCAAGTTGGGTTTTGGGCCGAATTACAGGATTGGACCAAATAAAAGACCCAATCCTTACTATAACCTAAAGTTTAGGCATTACGGTTGGGCCGACTTACAGGTTTGGACCAATTTGAGTATTATTTTTTTAATATAAAATTAATATAAGTGAAAAACGTAAAAAATTAGTACCCTCCTTTATCTAGATTTGGGAATTGGAAGACACAATATGCAAACATACATATGGAGTTAAATTATTTTTATCCTGATTAACTTAACAAATTAAGTTATTTTGAACCTAATTAATTTAATAAGTTAATATTTTCATCACATTTAATTATAACAAAATGTAAAACAAGCTTTCTACACAAGACTAAACATTTTGTTTACAAATACCCTACAAAACTATCCATTTATACAAGAAAAGCACTATTTAAGAATCTACTATATGAAAATAACTTCTACAATATATATAAAAAATTTGGTCTCAATTTGGGCCATTATAAATAAGAATAACCTCTAAATTATAATATGTTATATACTTTTTAAATTAAAATATTAAAAAACTATACCTCTATATATAATAATTATATATATATATATATATATATATATATATATATATATGAGAGAGAGAGACAATATTAATTTTAAAATACTACATTTTCTTTAAAAGACTATATTTTCTATAAAAATTACATTTCCTATAAAAGACTACATTTCTTATAAAAGACCACATTTTCCTATAAAACTACATTTACTATAAAAGACTACATTTTCCTAGTTTGAAAATCTAAATAATTTATTTTTTCTTTAATTTTTGTTATAAAATCTATACTTTTGTTAAAGTGGATATTTTTGAGTGCTCAAAAAATATTTTGTACCAATACCTCTATTTAGTAATAACCTCTCAATTAGAATACAAATAATTTGATTCCAAGTCTATTCTTAAATAGAGGTTTTACTGTACCTATTATGGGGTAAAAAAAAGTTATTTTAATTCATAATATTGGGGGTATTAAATTTTTTGTATCAGATGCATATCCACATTGAATAACACAAATACATTCACTTTATTAACTTTGATCTATATATCCTTGTAACCAAATTGAGTTGGAGTAATCAAGAATCATGAATCCAAACAACAAATATTAATAATCCAATCTTGCAGTCTTAATTACTGCCTGCCCGCCCGCCCGCCCGCCCGCCCGCCCCTAATAATTAAAAAAACAAACAAATTTTTTAAAAGTTTATCCCACAACCACAATCACATGCATATTACGGTCCTCTTTTCTGAAGAAACTTAAATAAATGACTCTATTATAGCGATGGTTCAATCATCGTCATAGTTATGTATCATGCATATATATGACGAAAAAAACTATCGCTATAAATGGATTAAGCTTTTGATTCGTTGTTTAAAGTTTACTTGGAGAAAGTAGTATATATATTCTATATGATGAGATCGATTCAAGGATTAGGACTTTATAAAATCTGGACCTTTTTTTTTTTTTTTTTTTTTTGAAACAACTAAAAAAAATAAAATAAAATTATGGAACTGAAATTTTTACATAATACAATGTTTTGGGTGTGATTTAGATACCTATAACAAAACATGTCTGTACAGTCTGTGCATACTTTTTTGGTATAGGTATCCAAATCACACCCAAAACACTGTATTATGTAAAAATTCCAGTTCCATAATTTTTTATTTTTTTTAGTTGTTTCAAAAAAAAAGAAGCCAAAAATAAAATAAAATAAAAATTGGGGTCCGTATTTTAGGTCCGGACAGGATCCTTATTCTATATATATATATATATATATACTTTGAATCATCAAAAGACATAAAGATCAGCCAAGTCTTCAAGAGAATCAGAAGCAAGAGCGGTAGGATCAGCATTTTCAAGCATCCACAAGAGGTGATCAAACAGCACCACCTCACATTTCTGATTTCACTGATATAACATGATCACAACATGGATTAATAATATTTTGGTTCTTCCTAATAAGAGCACTCAACAGAGGATGGCTCAAGAACTTGGTTTGAATGACGTATCGTCGCCTTGAACTCCCAACAAATATCGTCTCTTTATCATCAACAGCAGCAGTATCATGATGAGTACACCAGAATGGTTGTAGATCTCTAGTAGAATTGGACCTTAGGCTACTATACGACCAACTTTTCCCAACTCCCCTCGACAATGTCTTGCACTTCCTTAGCATCAAATTCATCTTCTTCATTTCCTTTTGGAGAATTTATTGGTGGTAAGAAAATATACATACTCGATCGGAGGCAGCACTAGCAAGATCATGTTTATATACAAGTAGGTAGGTGAAAGGTCAGTTGTTTTTTCGGTCGGAGTTTCTATTTCATTACATTCCCACTTGCAAGTGGCAACAAATTGTGTGTTTGCTAGCTTAGCTAGCTAATGACATAAACAGGCCATCTTCTTGTATGGCCTGGTTGTGGGGTAGGAACGAATATACTCGTAAAAACAAGACAAATATATGTCCATCGTCATCGAGACGAGACACTCACAAATTCACTTCATATATTTAACCAAAAATCCAACTTATAATTGTGACGCTATAAGTAGAAATTAAGAATATCTTCAGCCTAATTTATTTTATTTGTCGACATACGTATCATTTATTCTTAACAAAAATAGTTACATACAACTTCAATTATACTCGTATTCCACAAAAATTACATGATAATAAAATTATCATGTCATTTTTACAAATGAAACGAAACTATTTTTGTGGAACAGAGAAAGATATTATAGAAGTTGAGTTTAAATGCATGCTTTTTTATTTTAAAATCGATGGGAAATTCTCATTTCCAGCTTTAATATTTCTAATTTTACAAGGATCCCATCGTCACAATCTAAAACTAAATGAATTTATATCACTTTTGAACTTAAAAATATTTTAAATTAACTTTAAAAAGTCAAAATTTATCCTATATTTTAAAGAATTAAAATTTTTTGAACTGCCAGTGTATCACAAGCAGTCTTCAATCTTCATTACCTCTACATTTCTATATAGAAATGAGTCATACCAATAGATCAAGTAGTCATCGGTAGGATCATGACACCTTATTAATGAAATACTTATGTTGGACGAGTAATGCTAAGATAAAAAAAACAATTACAAAAAATTGAATACAAAATAATGTATCAAATTATAATTAGTTAATGTTCCAATATACATGAGAGAGTCCAGTAGTTATAACCAATTATTATCATACACATTATTTAATCTTTTGTTACCAAAAGATTGTTGTATGTTAGACACCATTATCTAGGACTGTTCATTAGTAATTAACCGACCTGTACCGAACCGGACCGGATCGATTACCGAACTCAACCAAAACTAGGTACCAATACTAGTACCAGTTGGACCGATACCGAACCAGTTAGCTGGTCCAGATTTTTACCTAGTTTTATACCGGTTATGAAACGTTTTAACAAAATTAACTAGTTGAATTATACATGTCTATTGTCTACGCCATCAGAAATCAGTCCACCATTAGCAGAAGATCCAGTACATAATATACATGTCTAGCAAATTAAGAAACAAACCCATTCTAATGGTAACCACTCTTTGCAATATCTATAATTCAATCCACTCAACTGAAATCACCATGGGTAATAGAAAAGCTAAGAAAACAAAAGAACTATAACCTATTCTAATGGTATCCAATCTTTGCAATCACCATAGTATCCACTGCAGAAGCCAAACTATTCAAAGGAAAGTTGATAATGAACAAATTAAGTTTATGTCCGAAAGATTTTACCCAAATTAAGAAACACTAGAAACAGAACTTAAATATATCACTTTCAAAGCTTAAACAAAGTTGATAACACTTTCACAAACAAATTAAGAAATAAATCCTAAAATAAAAACAAACTTAATTCAAGAAATTATGAACTAAAAGCCTAAAACTCAGGGAAAACAATCGATGCATTTTTAGAAAACAAATTAAGAAACAACGCTTAATTTAGTTAATTACCAAAACAAAATTATTTCATAACAAACCCTAGAATCTGTGGAGAAGAAGCTAATTTATCAAGTGTTAATCTTATTACCTAAAAAACAAGAAGCAACGCAGAGATTGATCGAAGACTGAGAAAGAAGATGGAGATGGAGACCGAGATGGAGATTGGAGTCGATCTATGAGCTGTCGATGATTGGAGATGGAGATAGAGATCGAGATGGAGATCGGAGGCCGAGATCGAGATGGAGATGGAGAGTAGATAGAGAGTAGCAGACTAACAGTGGAGAGGCAGTGGAGATGGAGTCTCTGAGTTTTGATTTGGATATAGGCAGAAGGCAGAAGGCTTACAATTAGGAAATAAATGGCTTAATTAAATTAATTGGTACAAGCGGTACGGTACATACCGAACGCCTAAAAACATCTCAAACCCGGTACCGAATAACTGGTATATACCGGTTATATGTACCATTATTGAACCGGTTTCACTTTGTCCCAAATCAGCCGGTTCGAACCGGTTTGGTTACCCAAAAAATCGAAAAAACCGAATTAAATGCCCACCCCTACCATTATCCTTATTTTAATGTCGTATCATGATCTTAACATCGCACGTGTATAAACTGTCAGTGTATCAAATTTTACTCTATTTTAAAACTAGAATAAGTAAACTTTATTGATGTTTCCTTCATAACCAGAACTCATCAATTAATGTACTATGCAGATGGCCCCAATTCTACCAAGAAAATAAACAGTAGTAAGGATGCCGCTGGGCAACTAGCCAACTACCATAGGATAATTATCATTTATAGTGCCAAGGAAAGAATAAAATGCTTGAGAATATGAAACACCAATGGCAGGATGCAAGTACAACAATTTTTTAGGTGGTACAATAAAATCAACAATGCAGACAAGTTGACACACATAATAAAGCAATACACAAGTGATCAAATAGTACATTTAACTTTCAATTATAATGTACCCACCACTTAATATTGATTGATTATCATTTGACAAAGACCACAAAGGAACATCCCACTAGTTGAGATAGAGTATATTTGGGAAGTAATGAAGATTGTTTCCAACTTAACTTTCAAGCAAAAATTGATTAAGTGTTAGCCTAGCGTTTAGTTGTGAATTTATTTCTTCCTCTTTTAGTGAGGTAATTAAATCCAAAAAACATTGAAATCCCGGGTCAAATCAAGCTCATTCTTCCTCTAATATACATAATACATACACACAACATATATATGTGTGTATATATAATGTATTATGTATATATGTATGCATGTATAAGCAAATATGTTGACCAAGATTCATTGCATCTGTACTCGGAATATGGTTTTCAGATTTTTATTTTTTCGCACAAGTTCTGTCTACAAATTATTTCACTACTGTCGTGAAGTGAACAAGAATATCAGTGACAGCGCAAGCCTGTGGTAGGGTTGGCAAGAGACTACAGGAAAACTAGTATATGCTAAGCTTAAAAAAACACAAGCCTTCACAAGAATTGAAGGCTGGAAATATAATTTTTAAACTTATCCAATTAATGATATACCTGTTTGATTATTTATGTATAACACAACAAACATGAATCATTGAAGTTTTCACTATAGAAGCAAAAAAATTATGATTTCAACTTTAACATGCTTTAAATATATGTGATCTTAATGAACTCAGCACCTGTTGAACTGTTCCGTCAGAAACCCCACTCCTCAAAATTTACTGAAACGCTGACCCGCATAATTGGAAGAATTAAACCTTCCGGTTGATAATGAATATTATTCCGATCAGACGTTGAAACGAAACAGCATTACATCTCCTTCTTGTACAACATAATCTTTTCCCTCTGATCTCAACTGCATAACACCACCACAGATCATGTAACCCATAAGGTCCTGGAGAGAAGATGATAAAATGTATGCGTTTGTGTTGTTTAAGTTACTAAATAATGTAGTGAAATTGATCGTATGCATAACTTTCATCTCAAGGCTTCTTTGCTCTAATCCCGTCATTTAATTACATGCATTGGAAAGAAAGATATCAAGATTCAAGCCTAGATAGATTAGTGGGGTTTATAAATATGTTGAGAAGATGAATAATTAATATATTTATATATGTTATCCTTATATAATACTCATGTAGCTAAAAAGTAATTATTATAAAATACATGGCTTCAAAATAAGTTTTTATTACATTCAAATTATAGTTATTTAATTTTTTGCTTGGACACATTCTACGTCATTTTTTTAAAATATTATGTAACACAGAATCTTATCAATCTTTGCCTTTATATCTCTTTCAAGTTTTACTGAATCTAATTAACAGCTTATGTTGATGTTAGCCTCACGAGAAGCTCTTTCAGTCCCATTCATTTATAAAGGAGCTGACCTTGACATAAGTTAAGTCTTGGTGTTGAACAAGCCAAGCTTGCACAAGAACTTCTCAACTTGGTTCGGCTCATGTGCAACCTCGCATGATACACTTGGCTTCCGATAAATAAGTACTCCCTCCGCCCCACATTATTTGCAACACTTTTTTTGGTGTTGCACGAATTCTAAGACGTGCCAAAATATATTTAAATATCATATTTTTAAAATATTTATAATATAACAAAAAAAATACTACTTTTGAATATATTAAAAATATAAATATATGTGTATAAATAGATATAAAATCTAAATATGCTTTCAACACGTCTTAAAATCCATGTCACTTTTGAAAAAGGGGTGCCAAAAATGTGGGATGAAGGGAATATTAATTAATCGTTGACCCATCCCAAGGCCTAGGTCAAGCCAAGCCTTTTGGGTTGCATTTAACTCGGTGTTAAAAGTACCAAACAAAAATCAAATATCCTTATTCTACCCTTGTCATGCAAAAATTGATGCAAAGAGCTAAAAATTTGCCATTGCGAGTTAAAGAAAACTAGTGCAACAAGTGTTTGTGTTCCCATAAACCAATTTCACCATAAATCAGCGTGGAAGGAAGGGCATCAACTTACAAGTCCTTTCTCCCTTGCAGATGCAAGTGAACCAGCAGCAACAAAATCATCATAGGCAACCTGATAAAACAATGGCATTAAAAAATCACATGTATAAAGTTATGAGGGGAAAATGCACTGGCTGGCCGATAGAAACATAGAGCATAAATAGCATAATAAATTTTGAAGAGCAACAAAAGGAAAAATGTAATATGCCAGATAATTTACAGTTTAATTCCAAGGATTCGGTTATTATAGGTAGAACAATTTACCATATTAATCTTTTCTTCTATAAGCTCACTGTGTGTGCTATTTGAAATTTGAATTGCATAATTCAAACTGCCTTTATCTTATCATTTCACAGACAAAAACGACTGTAAAAGGAAGTAAAAAATTTGAAATTAAAATACTCACTGTCTCTGCTCGAATGAAACCCTTCTCGAAATCGGAATGGATTACTCCAGCTGCTTGAGGTGCAGTCATACCTAACACGTCAACAAATATCAGTCAGAGCAACATTTAATACTGATAGTGTAAGCTTTTCAAGTTTATAGTATTGTTGGACTTTGCATCAACCTAGAAGGGGAAAGAACTCTAATATGTGTTTCTGTTTCTGCTTCCCTGACCTGGCGGTCAGATTCCCACCAACAGGTTTCCTGATCAAAATTTGTCCGTGCCCAACCAAGTAACTCCACTTATGACATTGCTTATTTAAATAAGTACTGTAATTACACTATGAGAAGGTTATATCTCGGTAATATAACATCCACCGTCAAAAAAGTAATGCAGACCTGAAAGTATGGTCCATGCTTTTGTTTCCTGTAAGAAAAATCAAAAGAATAATTTCATGATTGAGATTAATATTAAAAAATGAAGGAAGTGTTTATATTGTTTCACCTTTTCCCCCGAAGTGAAGTATGTACGAAGTCCAAGCAGGGCATACGTTGCCCTGATGAGATTTCCAAGGCCACTTTCATCCACACCAAGAGAGTTCAAAAATTCTATTCTCTCTTCTTTGGGAAGCTCGGTTAGCTCTGACTCAACCTGAAAGCAAAAACTCCCTACATAAGTAGCTTGTAGAAAGTTCATAAGACATCAACACAAATATCAGCAACACAGCTTATCCATAAACTCGCGCGACCTGAAAATAGGTTTCTCAAAAACAAACAACAAGAATCAAGATCAGTTTTGGGTCTGTTATGTGGAGATGTGTTGTTTGGGGAGCAGTTTCCAAACCTTCAAAGCATTGCGGTTGAACCAAAAGTTAGTCTTGCATATTATTGCACGAAGGTGGATATGGGAGCCAGTCCTGGAAACCAACTTAGGCAGAACTTCCAGGATTGGGAGTTAAAGGCGGTGATCGGGACAGGTGGTTGCAATTAGATGGAAGGAGCACAATAGTGGGATGTTCACAATAAAATCCTACTCCCAGATGCTACAAGGAGAAAGGCATGGCGAGCTACTGTGGAGAAGCATTTGGAGGATAGGGAGCCTCAGAAAGTGGATTTCTTTTATTGAACGGCTGTGTTTGGTGCGACTCTCACCAAAAATATTCTTTCTTATAAAGAGTACATTGTCTTGTTAATAGGCTTGTGATGTCCATTTTTGAAGAAGAGACGGTGAACAATTTACTTCTTCATTGTGTGGCAGCTCGAAGCTTAGGGACAGTTGTATTAGTATTAGGTTTATGTGGAATATCATGGGTGATGCCAAAATCAATAAACGAGATGTTGCAGACCTGAAAAGGGGTCAAGGTCCCAAAAAACATTCATTCATCTCTATCTTCCGCATCAACCACGACGATTAAAACGAAACGTAAAATCCAGTAAAAGGTTATATGAGTGCCTTTTGGTTTGGTAGGGGCATGAGTGCCTTTTTATCTCCCTTGTGCTTACTCCTCATGTAGGAGGGTTTGCCCCCTTTTTGGAGCTTTTATTGAAATTATTATCAAATAAAGAACGAAAAAGTTGTATATGGATACTTGTTGTAAATATGAAGTAACAGAAGTTCTAGTAAAAGGTTATCACCAACCTGTGCTGAGACAGTTACTATTCCAGATTGTAACTCAGAAGCAAGGTCCATCACGTCTTTGACATGAGGATTATTTTCAGGCACAGCTAAATCGGATTCTGCTACATTTGCCACATAAATGACAGGTTTCATTGTAAGTAAACACAAATGCTTTATGGCATCCTTTTCAAAGTCTGTTAAAGGCACCGATCGAGCTGGTTTCCCGTCCAGCAGAGCCTGCTGAATTCGTTCTAAAGCAGACTTTTCTGCTTCTTCCTGAAATTAGAATATTGCATCTTAAATTTTCATAATCACCATCACCAGTAGATAAAGTAATCATTAAAAGCTTTTAAAAAGGGAGCAATAAAAATAATTTGGAAGCATTTTACCTTAACTTTAGATTGTGAATCTTTGACTTTCCCTTTTTTAAGTTTCTCCATTCTTTTCTCAATCTGCATTTCTTGTAGAAATTACAATTTAGTTCCATTAGTTTGCCTTAGTTTAGCATGATACAGTGTAACGGTTACAGAAACACAAAAATCTAAAAGAATTTCAAGTTGTGTCCTAATGTAGTGGATAAAGGCATATTGGGTTTTAGGTAGCCAGTTAAACATACAACTAACAAGAAGTGTTTTATGGCAGGCAAAACAACAGCAATCCAGTACTTGTTAAAAAAGGATATAAGAAAGGAAAGTGCATCTGTAGCTAAATATGTTTATTAAAGTCAATGAAGAAGGTACAGACATGAACCAAGTAAATGCAAGATATTGCTTCTTTTTGAATTACTGGTATAACTGACAATTCATGTAATTAGCAAGTTGATCCGAAACCAAAATGCATGTGATCACTGACGAGGCTAAGTTGCATGACATATAGTCCTTCGAGGCAAGTACTTCTATAATTAAATTAACTCACCACCTTATAAACCTTTTACTAACCTAACTTCCTTTAAGATCTTTATAGATGATCAAGTGCAGGTCCTACATTCATAGGATGCTTGGAGAGGGTAGATCACATACAGACCTCATGTGATCACTATGGATGGGTACTCAGATATAGACCAAAGTTTAGGTAGCATTTGCATAAAGCAATATTTTCAGTTTCAGTTACTGCATCAATCTTCACATCTCGAGAGACCTATTATATTCCAGCAAAAAGTAGCTAACTTTCTCCATGCTCAAGTAAGACTCGTTTTGAATTTTGTCCCACCTGGGTACCAAGAGTATCCTTTGTGAAACATTTTTAAATGGTATAAAAAATTGAATACAAGGACTATTTATGATACTACAATAGCATGCTTTATAATTCATTAGACTGTATATTCTGTAGAGTGGTCTAAATGGAAATTGAACACCACCGAGCTTTTGCTAGGTTAGTTTATTGACAGAGGAGGTCTTAGATCCAACCCTGAATATAATTAATAAAAGCAATCTTGTCACTTCCACATAGTACATAAAGACGCAAATGCACATAACCCCACTCTTGACCAGCACTTGAATTCCTGACCTTGGGGGGATTGGAATGCACCTTATTAAACCACCAACGTACAAAGACTACTGGTGCAAAAAAAAAATACCTACATCCACTAACTTCTAATACATGGAACTAAAAAAAATCCCTTCTCAAACCATTAACAAAAGATCGGAAAAGAAGATCAACCATCTAAGCCAAATACAAAACTGAGATACAGATTAGATTTGCTATTTATTTGAACAGTTGCAAACAGTTGCAACAATGTTAGGGTCCACTTGCAATAGAAAGGACTTCCTTAACCGAAATGTACTTGGAATGTCATGTTCACAGACATATATGATATATCATAAACTATCCCAGTATGCTTCTTTCAAATTGAAAGAAAATTTTATGACTGCATTTTGGTCACTCAAACATTTGAGTTTTTGTATCACCGTGCTAATTTCAAATATAAGGAAATAAATTATAGAAATACAATAATGGAGAAAAGTTAGGCATGTCATAACACGCATACGTTCGTATCCCTTATACAATTGCAGAGAAAAATTCTAATAGCATACCTGGTCGACATCTGAGAAGACAAGCTCTAAGTTGATGACATCTATGTCAGACTTTGGATCAACTTTCCCATTTACATGAACAATGTCATTGTCCTCAAAACAGCGTACAACCTAAAACAATGATAGTCTTTAATAAAATTTAACAAGAGTAAAAATAAAAAATGCTCTTTCTACCAATGAAGATATGTAGTAGGGTTCTAAACATTAAAATAAGAAACTTCAAACAGTTGATACATTAACTTCAATACTGAGAGAAAACAAACGACAGAAAAAAGTTAAAGCAAGAACATGGTCTGTTACTCTGTTTAGTGTTTAGTATTAGTTCGTTGGCCATTAAAAGAAATACGCTAGAAGGATGTATATATGTGTATTAGGGAGAGTGTGTTATATCTTTGTTCACCAGAGTTCTACGTTTTTCAATCTCGCTTGATGTTTTTCGCACTAAATAAAAAGTGAACTGATTCCAGTGTGTGAACTGAATCCAGCATCTCTTGAATCATTTAGCGCTGCTCAGAATAAGCGCTATTATTTAATAACTTCCTAGAGCTAAAATAAATTCGCAACATCCAACTATTGAAGTCATTACCAAGCATGATAATAACCAAGACCAAAGTGCAATATGCATCTACGGTCCTATTTAGCTCTGAAAAGCAGTATAATTGAGTATAATATTGTTATAGCAATTGAACCCAAGCTCTGAATATTGGTTGAAACAAGAAACATCAGTTCAGCTCCTTAGAAGGAGAGCAGGACAATAAATATTGGCCCATTACCATGTTGGCCTTTCCTAAACTTTACAAATGCATGTGAAATTGTATATTATGAATATGTATTAAAGATGAGAAAACCATTAATTGAAAAAAGTATGCGCAGATGGTGCTCATCTTCTTGCGCACCTTTGAATTTGAACTGTTGTTGAGGAGACACGATTATATATGTAAAAGGATAGACAAAATAAGAATATGCAAAGTATACAACCGTTACTTTTAAGGAAATCTGATTACCATATTCATGGAAGATCACAATGACTCCCCTGATAAAACTCTAATTGTGTCTACCAACCCCACAGAGAGGGAGAGAGAGGGAGAGCAATCATGTATCTTAATGATCACGATAATAAATTTTATTTAAAAAAAATTCATTCTTAATTTCCAAAGAGGTATTGAAAAGTGAAAACTAAAAATATCTACATGAAGATATTTTAAACCTGAAGTATGGAGTCCACTTCACGAATGTGTGACAGAAATTTGTTACCCAATCCCTGCAATCAGCAAATATTGGCAGACCATATACCATCATTAACAAACTGACCGAATCACTTAAGAATCTAAAGGAATTTTAGCTGATACCAAAGAACATCGAGACAGTTAGATAAATAAAGAAATTTCACCTCCCCTTGACTGGCTCCCTTCACAAGCCCAGCAATATCTACAAATTCTATAGATGCCGGGACAGCTCGTTGAGATTTGCTGAGATCAGAAAGTACACTGAGACGTGGATCAGGAACACCAACAATTCCTACATTTGGTTCTATTGTACAAAAAGGGAAATTAGCAGCTTGAGCCTTTCCATTCTCGACCTGAAAAATATATATATATATGAATGTTAGTAAAACTGACAAGCATGAACCTTGAAAGCAAGTACCGAAACTAAGTTTAGCTACAGGGAAAGCTTTCACTTATAACATCCGAAGATAACAGTGTAAAGATGCAATATTGGTCCTTGATACCATACACAAGGATAGTTAATGCATATCAACAAACTCTAGTAATAACAAGAATATTCAGTAAATAGGATTCCTTATATCAAACTTTCAATTAAAAAACTTCAGGAAATCAAACACTACTCTACTTGAGCTATGTTTGGCACTCAATTCAAAGATTTAGAATTGGACCAAAAAGCACATTTGCAATTACATAGAATTGGAACATAGTTAAAACTTGGCGCTCAACTCCAAATCCTCACTTCCAAATCCAAGATTTGGAATTGAGTTTGCCAACCATAGCTTTTAAGCAATTCATCATTTCCAACCAACCAATGTTAATAAAATACTAACGCATAAACTTATTCATATAAGATATAAATAAGTTTCACATATGACTTGATTGCTTCAATTCACAGTTAAAACTAGTTCATATACTTGTATATGAGTGCGCGAAATTCCAATATAAATATTTATACGAGCAGGGAAGAACAAAATAATAAAGAAATTTCCACATGATGTCAAATTTGAAGAAAAAAACTCACAACGGCGTTGAACAGAGTAGATTTTCCGACATTGGGGAGACCAACAATGCCAGCTCTCAAGCTCATGGTAATTTTAGATGAGAATTGGCGCCGCCGTAAGCAGATGGTTTCTGCAAGGTTTGGCCATTGGAGAGGGGACTTCCTTAGCAGAGAAGACTTGAGAGGAAGAAGAGCCATAGACGGAGGAACCAGTTGATGGCATGCTATTCTCGCCATTTTAGACTCTGTGTTTTGGAGAGAAAAAGTGGGGGTTTATCTGCGGAACAATTAGAGGGAAAGAGAGAAAGCCACTCTTTTCTCGTAGGGGTATTTTCAGAGTCCAAATCTTCCGCCCAAATTTGGAATGGGCTTGGATTTAGCAACTTTTAGCTGGGCCAACAATGACCCATTAAGACACTAAATACTTCACTCAAAGCAGAAAAATAAAATAAAAACCGTCGTCGCTATAGATTCTAATTTTTACCGTCAATGTATATCTATAACAAAATCAATTTCTAAAAAAAAACATATACGGATTGCACCCAAAATTTTGTGTCAGTCACTATACACAGTGCTTTAAAAGGATAATTTTACTACTTTACCCTTCTTCATCATCTTTAAAACATGAGATGAGCCTACTGATTCTTTTTTAAAACACTAATTGCAATCCAAATACAATTAAAATAGAGAAGAGAAATGGAACGCAATTGCTACTGTAGGAAGAGAGTTGTAACAAAGACGGCATGAAGAAGCTCTATTAATTTTGGAAGAAGGTTTCTTGAATGTCCAAATTGGTGTTAAGATGAAAATGGCGGATGTAATTTTTTTTGTTTGGGTTGATCCACCCATGTGTGAGCGTTTAAGGGTTGTGATTCTTGGATTACTAAGACCAGATGCGGAACTAGGGGGCGGGGGGGCAACTGATCCTGGTATCGAAGAGTCACTTATTCTTTGCAGGTCTTTGCCCACCTTGACCGAGAATTGATGTCACGACGACTTGGGTCTAGCCCTTAACCACGTCTTTGTATGTTAGCCTCGTCTTAGTCGCCTTGTTGTGTTCAATGACGGCGAATTTTTTTTGCCAACCGCCCAAAAGTGGGCCTCTCAGGCCACCCACTACGGCAGAGACATCCGAAAAAAGGAAAACAATACAGAGAGTGAGAAGATAGTAGATGTTTGTAGAAGGTTGGAGAGGGAACGGTGGTTTTTAACTTTTATTTAGGTGAGTGTGCTGGACGGTAAATTTTTTAATATAATTGGCGAGTGTGCTAGCTAGTAATATAATATAATATAATATATTGAAGATTCGCACCAGAAAAGATAAGTACTTACTAAACGTCGAACACTCTTTTTGTCAACAGGGGTAATAATTAATATGGAAATATGGGAGAGTTCTTTTTTTTTTTTTTTTAACTCACTTTATTTATTTATGAATTTTGGAAATATCCGATTGATCTTTGTGGGCAAGGAAATCGTACCTTACTAGGGTTAGGGTTTCGTGTTGGCTGAGGAAGAGAGAAATCCACGAAAAGTACGGAATTGATTGATTGATTGAAGAGGGGAGAACGACAGGTGGGCGATTACTCCAACGACGCGTGGCAGAACCCCTAGAATCCGGGAACCGTGTTAGGGTAACAGGGATTCCAAGAGCCTTCTTGAGTCCTTCACGTTGAGAGAATGTCCAAACCCCTTTGGTGCTTTTAGGTGGAATCTCCAAGTCTTTAAGTCACCAAAAGGGTCCCTTTGATCTTCCAAGAGTCCAAGTCTTAAGTCTCCAGAGAAGTCCCTTTCCAAATGGAATGGAAAGGGTATTTATAGGGTTTTTTGGAAAGTAGTCATGTGCAAGGCACATGCCTTCAGGAAAATTCCAGAAATACCCTTTAGTCCTTCGAGTAATGCCCATATTGCCCTGTCCTTCTAGCCACCAATCCAATCCCTCAATCAATTCTCAAAATGAGTCACCTCCACGTGCTTCTGCCTCGGGACACGTGAAAGATTCTCTCAGATCTTGCTTCTTTATTTTCGGCTCTTCCGTCTTTCCATTTAATCATAATACGAACCTTAATTTGTGCATTTAATTCAATTAGGTCAATTGAACCCTAATTTGCACTTGGGCCCACATTTGCCCCCTGCGCGAGAGTCGCGTCCTTGGAGTGACAATTGTGCAAAATACTTTTGCGTCTTTGAGTCCTGTTTCAAATTTCTGAACGATCCGCAAAGTTCGATTATGCAAGTCTTTAAAAAACGAAAATCTTAGCAAAAACAACTCCCGAGGAGCTCTCCCAAAGATATCTTGGACATCTTTTATTAAATCTTTTCAAATATTGATCAAATCATTTTTAATCAAATTATCAAATAAAATTTTATTTTAGAAATAAATTTTTTTAATTTTATTTTAGAAATAAAATCAAATCTTTCCTTATTTTAATTGGGAATAAGATCAATATATATATATATATATATATATATATATATATATATAATCAAAAGTCCAAACCTCAAATTATGCAACCCCTAGTATTGATTGAATGCATGTGTAAAATATGTAAATACTTAAAATATTGCCTTATAATTATAATCTTTATGTGTGAATGGAATCTATATGCATAATTGGTTGATTAGAACCATAAATTAAGGCAATTTGATTTTACCTCCTACAGTCATGGATACGGATGTTCTCAAAATCTTGAAGAAAGAAAAAAAAAATTAATTAAATTAGCAAACAAAGTAATAAAAATTTTACCAGGCGGAAACCATTTTTGTCCATTCTCCTTCTGAAGCCAATAACTAACAGAGTGAGCAGGAATCCTTGGTCCAATCAAATCAGTGATTGAAACGAGTGGTATGCTGTGCTCCAAGGCTAACTTTCGCAAATTAGTCAACGAAGACATAGAACCATCATCTACATCAACAATAACCGAAAGTACAGAAATTTACTGCAGCCCAGCTAGAATAACCAAATCCACTCATGCCTCAATATGACCAGCTCTCCTTAGAACCCCACCATTTTGGTACTGGAGAGGAAACACGTGGCCCGCCCTTCTAAAATCTTCTGGTCTCGAATAAGGAGATGGGAGAGCCATGATTGTTTTATTTATTTATTTTTATTATTATTATTTATTTTAGTTTATTATTATTATTATTATTTATTATTTTATTTTATTTTTTGGAGCCGATACTCCAGTAGATGTGCCAAATTTTGCATCCACTGTGATTGTGAAGGAGGGAGCGGAAGAGTCTATCTTCATTTTCAGGTGACATTAAAGGGATGCTTAGTCTCTCCAAATCTTCTTCTTTCATTCCAACAGATACAATTTCTGAACCTTGCTTAACCATAAAGGCCACACTCTGGACTTGCCAAGGATGAGTGGATTTTGAAATGCTACACCTGTTGTGCCATGTTCATAACATAACCGTGAACCTTTAGTCGTGTTTATTTTTCGTTTGATTAATTCTTTGTGATTACTTCATCCGCTTCTCTTTTCAGGTGATTGTAGTATTTATTTTTCGGGCCATTTCACCTTAACAAGGATATTGGCTCGGATATTCTCAAAGAAAGGACAACACCGCAAGGAGAAAGGATCTATTCCGAGCCATTTCACCTTAACAAGGTCATTGGCTTGGATATTCTGGAAGAAAGGAACACCGCAAGGAGGAAGGATCTATTCCGAGCCATTTCACCTTAACAAGGTCATTGGCTCGGATATTCTGGAAGAAAGGAACACCGCAAGGAGGAAGGATCTATTCCGATCCATTTCACCTTAACAAGGTCATTGGCTCGGATATTCTGGAAGAAAGGAACACCGCAAGGAGGAGAAATTTATTCCGAGCCATTTCCCTTTCACAAGGTCCTTGGCTCGGATATTTTGAAAGAAAGGACAACCCCGCAAGGAGGAATAATTTATTCCGAGCCATTTCACCTTAACAAGGTCATTGGCTCGGATATTTTGAAAGAAAGGACAACATCGCAAGGAGGAAGAATTTATTCCGAGCCATTTCACCTTAACAAGGATCTTAGTTCGGATGTTCGGTGAAGTAACATCCATTCCAATCGATTGATTCGACGAGTAAGGAGAAGTTAAATGTAAGAGGAGAGCTCCTTAGGGTGGCTAAATCCTACGGGTTAACCCTTAGGGGCACCGACCTAATGGCCTCTTTTTTCACATTTCCCGTTCTTCTTTTACCCTTTTTATTTGAATGGCTCCCAATGCTTGTGCTCTTTTCTTTCTTTCGGTGTTCGTGATCTTCCTTTCCGAATCCAAGGTGTCCGTGATCTTCCTTTCCAAAATCCAATCTTCTTATTTAAGTTTCATACCCTCTCTCTTGTTATGGTAAGCACTTAATTTCAAATGCTCATTCACTTTCTTTCCTTGTTTCTAGAATTCTCATGTTATATTTTCTTGTTGCGAGCCAACTCCGATGAACGCTTTCACGGAATCTCAAAAACTACTAAGGAGGTTCCTTTCATCATTGATCGGGGAAAGGCTCCCTTTTATGGGTCTTCCGGCGTTTTCAGGGAGCAAGTGAAGAATTATGATCGTCTGACCTTTCCTCCTCCCGAGAAAGCGGGCTTATTTCTATATCTTTACGGCTTGCATGCCAAGTTTAGATAACTTTCCTCGCTCGCTTTCGCATTCCTCGTATGTGTATAGAAAAAACAGAATACCCTACAGGTGTAAGACCCAAACTTTTATAAATAAAGATGAATTTTCTATAAATATTATTTTGAATATTATGGAATAAATTTGATATAATGTTATAGTTGTGGGTAATATTTATAAATTTTGCAAAGTATGCAAGTTGTTATAAAATTTTTAGTTTGGTGGGGAATATTCTTTTTGTTAGGAATATTAAATACAATGGCTCAATCATTGGTGGACCCCATACAATGTAATTATTATCCGGATTGAGAAAACGACAAAAAATATTTTATAAAAATAACGGCGGAGGTGTTACTCTGTTAAAAGCTGTTGAACTACCCGGTGGTAAAAGTACAAGAATATGTCTGAATAGTTGCATAGTAAATACACGGTATTGATTATTGATGCTTACGTGAGAAGTCACTCAAATTATGCTCAATTATTGCTCACGATAATTCTTTGCATCATATCTCTTATATTATTGATTCAATTATTGTCACGATATCATCCGTATAATATGTTATAGTATTAAATCAATAATTGAGACGACAAGTTATAAATGATTAATAATTGTTGAAAGATTAAATATGTATTGATGAAAAAAAAAATGATGATTTGTGGTAAGTTTGATTATTTTATGGGGGCTCATATGTCATCATCTAAGAGTCTCTTCGTCGATAGTAATTACCTTCGTCGATAGTAATTACCCTTGTGAATAGTATTTACCTTCGTCGATAGTATTTACCTTCGTTAATAGTAATTACCTTTACTAGACGTCGAACCACTTGTCGTTTCACATTACGAAAGGCCGAACCACTTGTCGTTTCACATTACAAAAAGGCGTCGAACCAACAAATCGAGCCACTTGCCTTTTCACACCAAGAAAAGCTAAGCTAGAAATCTTCTATAAATAGAGGCCTGAGGGCTTCATTATTTTTCACGAATTCATTCAAGCTATAGAGAGAAAGTATAGAGAGAATAAGAGAGAAAAGAAGAAGAGTATTTTGTTACTACAACTGCAGCGATATTCAATCTCCTACCAAATGTAAGGGGTGTTATTCTTTCTTATTCATGAAGAGAACTGTTGTTATTCCATTGCTTATTATTACTGTTGGAATAACTTTGTATAAGTGGTTTACCCTATACTTGGTGACATTCTTCTATTATTACATTGGAACATCACATGCGTGTGTTTTACACCCACTGGTTCCGCTTTATTATTATTCATTTGGAACATCACATGCATGTGTTTTTTACACCGACTCGGTTAAAATCTTTATTATTCTCGCTGGAACATCCATGCATGTTTTTACACCGACTGGTTCCGCTCTTTATTATTCTGTTGGAATATCCTATCTATGTGTTTTACACCGGATGCGGTTCCATCTTTATTATTACATTGGAACATCCCGCTTGCGGTGTAATTTCACCCGACACGGTTCCGTTATTTATTATTCATTGGAATAACTCATGCATGCGATACCTATCGCATGCATGGTGATTTCTTTTGTTATTCCATTCTTTATTATACCCAAATTGGTTAAAACTTTGACTTCTATACTCCATGAAATTAGTAGAATATCCTTGATATTTGCGTTTCATCCATATCTTTTCATGAAAATATTCTTCCGATCATTCTTGAATTTTACTCTACAAAACAATGATCATGTTGACAATTTGGGCGTTAATAATTCCTGGATAAAATAATTCTTGAACTTGTTTTATTGAATTCTTATATCATTGTCATCATCCTCATGTTTATATTTTTTGAAAGTCATCTGTGGCTTTTGTAGTGCATAGATGGACTTGGTATGATTATGACCGAGAGACTATTCGGTGTAATCATGGCCGTAATGTTACAAATGATGTGATAAAAATCCTCGATGGTAGTAGTGCATTGATGGATGAGTTGTTGGCATGATCATGACCATTAATGAATACACAAATATTCTTGGCCCGTAGTGCATGAATAATTGTGGTCGTGATACTAAAGAATATCCTTGGAGTAGTAGTGCGAGGGTGATTCGATGATGTGAAATATTTATTAAAGTTTCAGTCTCATTATAAACGATGATGAAAAACCTTTTAAAACCTAAAAGATAGTAGACTTTATTTTCTACTTGACTCTTTTAATGGATTGATATTCATTGCAGATTAAACCGGTTGTCTATTGTATTTTATCGGTTTAACATTATTGAAGACTATTGATAATTTATTCTCGCATTATCTTAGTCATAATATTTCTTCTTGGGCTAGTTGAGCTCACCCTTTCTTTCACTTTTTCTCTTGAAATGATAAAATAGCCGACGACGAGTCGGGAAGCGAGTGATGGTCCGAAGATAGCATTAGTAGTCCTCACTATTACAGCAAATAGTGTGATAATAACTCGTAATGAGGACTTTTTATTTGAGTTTGTATAATATCTAGTAGATTTATATTTGTATTTAAACTCATAGTTTATGTCGTATTGTTACCTACGCTTATGTTAATAAGTTGTTTTTAAATTACATACCATGTAAGTGTCGACCCAAGATGGGTGATGTATACCTAATTTTGGGGCGTCACAGTTGGTATCGAGCTTAGGATATGATCCTGGCTAAGATGTGAGAATAGTACTAGGAGGGGAGAGACGGGGAATACCTTCGCTAGTATGACTACCTAAGTTTATGTGATATTTTATTGGTTGGTCGGGAAGATAGGGATAATTTGTTACATGTCAATTAACCTTTTATTTTGTGGCGATGTCTGAAAATGACATCCGAGAATGTTGAGAATAAAGAATGGAGCTTGAGCGATTGTTGATTCACCATATCAATAATCGGATAATGTGCATCGTGAAGGCGACAATCCTCATGGAAACAACAACACCGACCAAATGACGAATGATCAAATGTTCGAGGCTTTATGCAATTTATCTGACGGCAAAGCAGAGCGACTCACATCCAAAAACGTGGGGTGGAAACACGGAAAACTCTCGGTGCGGTCACCGCTAAACAATTTAAGGAGCTGGGACCACCGGAGTTTAAGGGAGAGCCAAAACCACTTCGGTGGAAGCATGGATAAAGCGAGATTACCAAGATATTTGATGTCTTGGGATGCTCCGAGGAGCAAAGGTTCCTTTCACGCCTTTATGTTATGCGGAGAGAAGCGGATTCTTGGTGGGAATCGGTAAAACGTACTCAACCAAATTGTCTTCAAGATATCTTGGGAGAAGTTCCAGAGTCGCATTCAACGACAAATACTTTCCCGAAAGTATTCGCCACATGAAGGAGGTGGAGTTTATCAAGTTGGAACAAAACAATATGACCGTGTCGCAATGATCGAGGCAAAATTTGCGGAGTTATCACGGTTCATATCCCACTTGGTGGATAATGAAGAGAGAATGGCGCGAATGTTTTTAAGAGGTTTGAAGCGGAGATACGCCAACATCTTATTTCTCATAAACCGTGTTTGTATTCGGATGTTGTAAATAGGGCTCGATTAGTGGAGCGCGATAATGAGTCAACGCAACTAAAAGAGAGAGCGGTAATGGCAAAATTATAATACCAAATGAGAATAGTCATCGAGGCGGTGACAACAAGCGTGGAGAATCAACGGGCGGATATGGTAACCACTTTGGTGGTAATCGGGGCCAAAACAATAAGAATGGACATTTCAAAAAAGGAGATTCAACAATGATGGAAAGACGTCAAAGACCAAAGACCCATTGTTAAGGAAGGAGAAAGACCACCTATCATATGCTTCAAATGCGGAGGAGAGGACACATCGATCAAATCTGCGTCATGCCAGTCAAAGCATGTTATAATTGTGGAAGAGAAGGTCACTTAGCTCGATTTTGTTGCCATCAAGACAAATTGACTAGGATGGAGGCACCAAAGGCCATCCCGGAAAATTCAAAACCGGTAGTGCAAGGAGAGCATTTGTTGTGACCTCCCAAAGAGCAAGGAATCCGAATGAGGTCATCACGGGTAAGCTTATCATAAACTCTAATGAAGTCTATACTTTATTTGATACCGGTTCTACCCATTCTTTTATTTCTCCTACTTGCGCTCATCGATTAAATTTGACTCCGGAGAAATTAGACTTTGACTTATCTGTGAAACTCCGTTGGGAGAAACCTTCATTACATCCACTTTGTTTATAAGTCTTGTTTGGTTCAAATCGGTACCCTCACATTACCCTGTCGATCTTATTTCATTAAAAATACTTGCATTTGACGTGATTCTAGGGATTGATTGGTTAACTACTTATCATGCAAAAATTGATTGTTTTCGTAAGGTTGTTAGCTTTCATATTCCTAATCAACCTATTATGCGAATTCAAACGACCAAACCATTAAAATCAATCACGGTCATCTCAAGCCATAAAGCTATTCGTTTATTGAAAAAGCGGATGTCGAGCTTTCTTAGCTCATGTCACAGATTTAAATAAAAATACTTGAGCTTTTAAACAATATTCCTATTGTTAATAAATTTCTGACGTATTCTCAAAGAACTTCCCCTGCCTACCCCAGGCGTGAAATTGAATTTTGTATCGACCTTGAACCCTAAGATAAAACCCTATTTCCAAAGCCCCATATCGAATGGCTCTATTGAACTTCGTGAGTTAAAGACCCAACTGCAGGAATTGTTAGACATTGGCTTTATTCGTCCTAGTACTTCTCCTTGGGGTGCTCTGCTCTATTCGTGAAGAAGAAAGATGGGAGTATCGACTTTGTATTGATTATCGGGGAGTTGAATCACGTCACCATCAAAAATAGGTATCCATTGCCACGTATTGATGACTGTTTGACCCGATTCAGAGGAGCCAAA
This sequence comes from Panax quinquefolius, assembly GCA_020205615.1. NCBI lineage: Eukaryota > Viridiplantae > Streptophyta > Magnoliopsida > Apiales > Araliaceae > Panax > Panax quinquefolius. The sequence continues at coordinate 144,541,064 of CM035155.1, read as the reverse complement.
TTCTTTTCAAAGATTGATCTTCGTTCCGGATATCACCAATTGAAGATTAGAACCACCGACATTCCAAAGACGGCTTTAACTCCTCGATGCGGGCATTATGAATTCCTAGTCATGTCCTTTGGATTGACTAATGCTCCTCGCCGCCTTCATGGATATGATGAACCGAGTATTCAAGGAATATTTAGATCACTTTGTGGTCGTCTTTATTGATGACATCCTTATTTATTCCAAAAGCCGTGAAGATCATGAGCAACACTTGAGGTGACACTCCAAAAGCTTCGTGAATATAAGCTTTATGCCAAGTTGAAGAAATGCGAGTTCGGCTTGAAGAAGTAGCATTCCTTGGGCACGTGGTATCAAGTCATGGAATATCTGCTGACCCAAAGAAAGATTGAAGCTATTCAAAGTCGGGAACAACCTAAATCGATGGCCAAAGTCGTAGCTTTCTCGGTTTAGGCTGGTTATTATCGGAGATTCGTGGAAGGATTTTCTCGAATCGCTATTCCATTAACTCACCGACTCGGAAGATACAAAGTTCGGTTGGAGCGAAGAATGTGAGAAGAGTTTTCAAGAACTCAAGAGGAGACTTATTTCAAAGACTGCTCGACAATACCATCCGCTCGGAGGATTTGTCATCTACAAAGATGCTTGAGCAAAGGGTTGGGATGTGTTCTCATGCAACATGGAAAAGTAATAGCCTTATGCCTCGCGACAACTCAAAGAATATGAGAGGAATTATCCTACTCATGATCTAGAGTTGGCATTTGTTGTCTTCAGCACTTAAAATTTGGAGGCATTACTTGTATGGGGAGAAAGTGGAGATCTTTACGGATCATAAAAGCCTCAAATATTTCTTCACTCTCAAAGGAACTCAACATGCGACAACGACGTTGGCTTGAATCTGATGAAAGATTATGATCATACCATCCAATACCATCCTGGAAAAGCGAGCGTGGTAGTAATGACGTTGAGTAGAAAATCATATGCAAGTACTGAAAAGCGATATTGTCAACGCAAAGGCCCATTTTGTGTGACTTGCAAAAGGATGGAGATAGAATTAAAGACTCGAGGGGACGCGTGTGATGATAGCGAGTATCTGAGTAGAACCGACTTTTAATTGATAAAGTTAAAGTCGCTTTCGAAGCTACTGACTGACACAGGTGATCGTATGAGGAAGAAAGTGCAAGAAGGTGCTATCTTAGGAAGCAAGAATCGATGAAGAAGGAATACTTGAGTCAACTCCGGACTTTGTGTTCCTAACGACCGATTTAAAGTATAATATCATGATGGAGGCACACAACACACCATTTGCAATCCATCTCAGGAGTACCAAAATGTATCATGATATTCGCCATACATTTTGGTGGAGCAATATGAAGAGAGATATATATTTTTATCTCAAGGTGTCTAACTTGTCAACGAAGTTAAAGCGGAGCATCAAGTACCAAAAGGTCCATTGCAACCACTTGAAATTCCGTAATGGAAGTGGGAGCACATTACCATGGATTTCGTTCTGGGCCTTCCTAAGGTTTCTCAAGGCATTGATGCGATTTGGGTCATTGTTGATAGGTTGACCAAGTCCGCTCATTTCTTCTGCGATCGAGAAACTTATACACTTGAACGCCTTGCTTTCGTATGTACATAAACGAGATTGTAAGATCGCATGGTATCTGGGGTATCCATAGTTTCTCGATCGAGACCCAAGATTCACTTCACGATTTTGGGTTAGTTTGCAAAAAGCTATGGGCACGGACTTCTACGATTTAGCTCGGCGGCATATCATCCTCGAGACGGACGGACAATCGAGAGGACTATTCAAACTCTTGAAGATCTATTAAGACTCCGTGTCCTTGATTTCAAGGGGAGTTGGGACAAGTTCTTACCATTGGTGGAGTTTTCCTACAACAACAGCTTATCAAGCAAGTATTGGCATGGCTCCATTCAAGCGTTGTATGGAAGAAAGTGTCGTTTCTCGGTATCTTTGGGATGAGGTGGGTGAAGCAACGTTGTTGGGACCGGAGTTGAGTACGTATGACTACTGGAAAAGATTCAAATGATCCGACAACGATATAAAAACCTCACAAAATCGACAAAAAGAGTTATCTTGATCTTCATCGAAAGGACGTGGAATTCGATATAGGAGATCATGTGTTTGTTAAGAGTTGCTCCATGGAAAGGAGTTACAAGATTTGGAAAGAGAGGAAACTTAACCCTCGATTCATCGGTCCATTTTAATCCTCGATCGAGTAGGAATCGTGGCTATAGACTGCTTTTCTGCCAAAATATGTCTCGTGTTCATAACATTTTTCACATATCTATGTTACGTAAATATGTGAAAGACCCGAACCATATTATTGAGTTAGAACCGGACGAAATAGCGGAAGATTTGACGTATGAAGAGGTTCCTGTTCAAATTTTGGATAAGAAGGAACATATTCTACGCTCCAAGGTTATACCTCAAGTCAAAGTTTTGTGGAGGAACCACGATGTTGAGGAAATGACTTGGGAGTTAGAATCTGAAATGAAATCAAGGTATCCTTACCTCTTCGACATACCAGGTACGTACCCTAATTTCAAGGGCGAAATTTCATAAGAAGGGGAGGTTGTAAGACCCCAGCTTTTATAAATAAAGATGAATTTTTCTATAAATATTATTTTTGAATATTATGGAATAAATTTGATATAATGTTATAGTTGTGGGTAATATTTATAAATTTTTCAAAGTATGCAAGTTGTTATAAAATTTTACGTTTGGTGGGGAATATTCTTTTTGTTAGGGAATATTAGATACAATGGCTCAATCATTGGTGGACCCCACAATGTAATTATTATTTGGATTGAGAAAACGACAAAAATATTTTATAAAAATAATAACGGCGAGGTGTTACCGTTAAAACTGTTGAACTACCCTGGTAAAAAGTACGATGTCTGGCGTGAGTTGCGTAGTAGCACTACAGTATTGATTATTGATGCTTACGTGAGAAGTCACTCACCATGCTCAATTATTACTTACAATAAATCTTTGCGTCATATCTCTTATATTATTGATTCAATTATTGTCACAAGATCATCATCGTATAATATGTTATAGTATTAAATCAATAATTGAGACGACAAGTTATAAATGATTAATAATTGTTGAAAGATTAAATATGTATTGATGAAAAAAAATGATGATTTGTGGTAAGTTTGATTATTTTATGGGGGCTCATATGTCATCATCTAAGAGTCTCTTCAATCGATAAGTAATTACCTTCGTCGATAGTAATTACCCTTGTGAATAGTATTTACCTTCATCGATAGTATTTACCTTCGTTAATAGTAATTACCTTTACTAGACGTCCGAACCACTTGTCGTTTCACATTACAAAGCGTCCGAACCACTTGTCGTTTCACATTACAGCGTCGAACCCGATTAAGTCGAGCCACTTGCCTTTTCACACTGGCGAAAGTGCTAAGCTAGAAATCTTCTATAAATAGAGGCCTAGGGCTTCATTATTTTTCACGAATTCATTCAAGCTATAGAGAGAGAAAGTATAAAGAGAATAAGAGAGAAAGAAGAAGAGTATTTTGTTACTACACTGCTGCAGTATTCAATCTCCTACCAAATGTAAGGGGTGTTATTCTTTCTTATTCATGAAGAGAACTGTTGTTATTCCATTGCTTATTATTATGTTGGAATAACTTTATAAAGTGGTTTACCCTATACTTGGTGACATTCTTCTATTATTCTGCTGGAACATCCTGTCATGTGTGTTTTACACCTGACTGGTTCCGTCTTTTTATTATTATTACGCTGGAACATCCTGCATCATGTGTTTTACACCCACTGGTTAAAATCTTTATTATTCTCATTGGAACATCCTGTCTCGTGTTTTTACACCGGACTGGTTTCCGCCTTTATTATTCTGTTGGAATATCCTATCTCATGTGTGTTTTACACCGGATCCGGTTCCATCTTTATTATTCTCATTGGAACATCCTGGTTGTGAATTTCACCTAACTCGGGTTCCGTTATTTATTATTACATTGGAATAACTTTGTCTGCATGCGATCTATCGCATGCATGGTGATTTCTTTTGTTATTCCATTCTTTATTATACCCAAATTGGTTAAAACTTTGACTTCTATACTCCATGAAATTAGTAGAATATCCTTGATATTTGCGTTTCATCCAAAGATATCTTTCATGAAAATATTCTTCCGATCATTCTTGAATTTTACTCTACAAAACAAAGATCATGTTGACAATTTGGGCGTTAATAATTCCCGGATAAAATAATTCTTGAACTTGTTTTATTGAATTCTTATATCATTGTCATCATCCTCATGTTTATATTTTTTTTGAAAGTCATCTGTGGCACTGTAGTGCATAGATGGACTTGGTATGATTATGACCGAGACTATTCGGTGTAATCATGGCCGTAATGTTACAAATGATGTGATAAAAATCCTCGATGGTAGTAGTGCATTGATGGACGATTGTTGGCATGATCATGACCATTAATGAATACACAAATATTCTTGGCCCGTGAGTGCATGAATAATTGTGGTCGTGATACTAAAAAGAATATCCTTGGTCAGTAGTCGTGAGGGTGATTCGATGATGTGAAATATTTATTAAAGTTTCTAGTCTCAAATATAAATGATGATGAAAAACCTTTTAAAACCTAAAAGATAGTAGACTTTATTTTCTAACTTGACTCTTTTAATGGATTAGATATTCATTGCAGCTTAAACCGGTTGTCTATTGTATTTTATCGGTTTAACATTATTGAAGACTATTGATAATTTATTCTCGCATTATCTTAGTCATAATATTTCTTCTTGGGCTAGTTGAGCTCACCCTTTCTTTCACCGTTCTCTTCAGAAATGATAAAATAAATTGGGACGAGTCTGGGAAACGAGTGATGGTCCTGAAGATAGCATTAGTAGTCCTCACTATTCGTAAAATAGTGTGATAATAATCGTAATGAGGACTTTTTATTTGAGTTTGTATAATATCTAGTAGATTTATTTGTATTTAAACTCACGCTTTATGTCGTATTGTACACGACAGCTTATGTTAATAAGTTGTTTTTAAATTCTGTACCATGTAAGTGTCGACCTAAGATGGGTGATGTATACCTAATTTTGGGGGCGTCACATACAGTCCCATTCATTTCATATCCGACACATCCAATCGTCTTGAGGGTGGCAACATTGACCCCAAGACGAGGTTCTCGCAAATTTCGATTATGTGGATATATCAAGAGGGCTGACATTTTATGCGTTGCATTCAATTATCGCAGGATCTTCGTGTCCCGATGGACCAAGATGCTCTTACTGTCTTGATTTCACGCCGGTGTTCTTCCACCAGTACATTTGTCACACCGCTGGGGAGTTCACCCCAACTCTGTAGGACGTTTATGCCATTTACCAAGAATCTTTTATTTTTATTTTATTTTTTTATTTCGTTCATTTTCATTTTTTATTTATTTATTTATTTTTATTATATTTATATATATATATATATATATATATATTTTAGAGTATGAACTCATTCTAGATTATATCTTGTAGCATTCCTGCTGTTGCATCGGCTTCCTGTAGCATATCTAGCTTGTCTCCTAGAGATGTTGAGTGCATTGCTTATTTAACAGAAGCTTCCAAGCGAGCTCCCAATTATATCTCGCGATTTCAGGGTGACATGCTCCTCCCAAACTTTGAGACTTCTAACAGGTAAAAGAATTCCTGGTTATCTTGGGTGCTTACTTCTTCTTGTGGGATTACCAAATTTTACACCTAAATAGTTCTCACTATAACAAGTCTGTCCTCACTTTCCATGAAGAGCCTTGCCCTTTTCCCTTAGCTGCTTATTTGGCTATGTGGTTATCCCGCTTCATTTTTCCCGGGTCTCCTGTAGATGGTCCTTCGACTTGCATGTTTGGTTTAGCTTCTATGCTATCTCGAGGTCTAAATGTTCCTCTCGCTCCTCTCTTCTTAGGAACATTGTATCGTCGTTTGGACGAAACTATTCTCGCTATGAAGGAATCAGTTGGGAGGTATCCATTTTCGTATTTTTATTAACCTGCCTTTCACAATCGCAATTTTTCTTATTAATCTTTTTGTTTCTTTACTCGTGTATGACGTAAATTGCTTCGCTCCCTGCTCCTTTCTTTAAATCTTTCTCTTCGAGTACTTTTTGAGATATTCTACTCCTGCACATTTTCCTAAGAAAAAAAGCAGATTCGGATCCTTCTTCATTTACCACAACATTGTCCCTCGCACAACTACATTTGGATTGATCACCGATCTAATTGATTCTGACATTTTATCGATGATTCTTCATGCTTTATAAATTTCGTCCATACACTATTGTTTCGAGATACGGTGGCGGTAAATGTCCCCCCCCCTTTATAGGCATCACTTTCGCCTCCTACTCGAGATATCAAATAATTGAGTGGTTCTTCGTTGTCTTGGTTCGTCTTCCTTCTGGTCATGGCGCTTCCTTACTTCGTCGAAGATAATGGTTTTCGCATCGTGCTTTATTCTCCTCACAGTGTCACGAGGCGCTTTAGATTTGACCAGAGCGTCCTTTTGGCCAAACTTGTCGGGAGACTTATGAGGCCGCCTTCTCAACTTTGTCTCTACCTCTTCCTCTTTTACGTGGGCATTTCTAAGGCCTCCAAATGCTCCTCATAAATCCCTTCCTTTTGTTATCATCGAATGATTCTCTTGATTAGGCGATATATTACCGGTGCGTAATTATTGGCGGTCAATCTTAAAAGATGGGGGGATGATACTTGATTTGTTCTCTACCGCTTTCTATTCCCGAACGTCTCCAATGGGCGGTTTGCTATGTTCTCCTAAGACCACTATCCGCTTCGAACGTTGGTCAACCAAGATGGCCGGCTCATTGAGCGTGAGGCTCTCGATGCTTAAGTCTTCTCATCCTCGGTCGAGGCATTCATCCTCGAAGTGACCCAACTATTCTTCGACACATATCCCTACTACCTCCGTGAGTCTTCCACCACTGCTTCGTCTCATGCATCTCTATCACGATACCTCCTTCGGCCTCCTCCCCAAAGATCCTCCGGTGCCGAGGAAATGAGAATCACCCGTTCTAAAGCAAAAACATCTACCACTCTATCGATTACGAGGTGGATCCTCCTATTACTTCTATCGTGGTTCCAAGTTAGTCGTCCCGTTATTAGGCTTCGGCTTAAAGCCATCATCGAAACGTCCTCTTGATGATGCTAGTTCTAGTATCTTAGGCGGTAGAGGGTCCGGTCGAAGCAACGTAGAATTTGGTAAATTTTTTGTGACATTTCCATTTTTTTTTATCCCTCGTATAGTTGCTTTCGTGTTTCCTTATGTATTTATTTTCTTGATTTTCAGATTGCAGAGGTCAATGAAGAGGATTATGATGTTCCTCTTGGGTTTATTTCTCGTACTACACATGAGGTAGTCAGCGGCGGTTTACGCCAAATCGTGAGCCTTCTCAATCTATCCTTATTGGTGTCGAGTCGTCTTCTTCGCATAATGATTGTGTTAGCCTTGATGCTAAAGACACTTTATCTGATGTAAGCCCAAGTCCTGCTGTGGGTGATACACCGATTTCTTTGAATCCTTCCTATGACTTCTCCATATGATGGGTCTAAAGATGCTAATAAGGCTCCTACCTCCTCGAGGGGGAATCCTTCCGAGACTATTGCTCATGTGTTTATCCTCCCGGAAGGAGTCTCTTAGAAGTTAGTGATCGATCGGGAGGGCATTATTGATAGTACTTTGGGTGGATTAAATGACATTTCCGCCTCGTGGCATCTCCCGACTCCTTTTCCATTGGCTATATTGTGAGTATCTTTCTTTCAATATATTGTGAGTATCTTTTTTTTTTTTAATAATATATTATGCTTTTACATTTTTTGTTTTCGGTGAGAAGATGAAAGATTTGCCTTTTTTGTTGAGGCCTCGGCTTTGTTTGATGTTCTCCATCCTGGATGTCGCCCACTCGCCTTATAGTGACCTTGGTTATCCTCCGGTGGCCAAGGCTTCGAGGAATCATCACCATACATACAAGATCTTTCGATCCTCCATCTCTTGTCTTGTCAAATTCTATGGTGGCGTCTAAAGTGGCTTCTGCCAGAGCTTCCTTTAATCCAAGTGGGGATCTTATTCCGTGGAGGGGTTTTCAGATATCATCTCCTAGTCAGGACAATCTGGAGCGTCTCCTGGCTCGGTTTCCGCAGATATTTGACCGATTGATTATTAAGACGACTTCCACCCAAACCTTCTTCCTGAATCAAACTTGCAAGCCTTGTTCTTGGGTTGCACACTCAGTCTTTATATTCCTTGCGAGCCGAGGACTTGAAAAGGTTTAGTGATGATGTGAATGACCTTGAAGCTGTGGGTGTTGACATGTCTCCTTTTCGTTGTTAAATGGATCTTCTCAAATCAAGTTTTAATCTTGTTTCACTACGTTCGGAGGTTGCTGTACGTAAGTGTGAAGATGATTCCTTTTCAGTGCAGCTTTCTGAGCTTGATGAAGCCGCGCAAACAAATGAAGATCCAGTCTCAAGATTTAGAGGACCAGCTTCGGGATCTAAATGCTAAATTTTAGGATGTGGAGTGCCAGCGACGGGACTTAGAAGTAACTACCCAACAAGTTAAGGAGCTGAAAGCTGCAAATCTTAAGGTTCGAGATGCGGCCATTGCTGACTTGGAAGCTTTAGCTATGCCTCCTCTTCAGTTTGATATGTCTTGGCCTTTAGATCATAACTTGTTGTAGTAGTTTTTTTTCGATTTCCCGTTTCGGAAACTCATTTACACATGTTTCATTTATCAAAATGTAGTTTCTTCAACCTTGTTGATTGCTTTTAATTTGAATGATTCCTTAAAATTCAATATTTATCATTGAATCTCAAGTTATTCAAATTAATATTAAAAGACAACCACAAGTAAATATGAATTTTATCAAAAACATGTATATATAGTTTTCACAAACCAAAACTTGACTTTATACTCTTTTTTCTTAAGAAATTTAAAAATAATATTCAAATATAAGTGAAAGTTTGTAAATTTATTGATAATAAAATTGCTTTGAACGAAAAGCATAACGTTTCATTAGTAAATCTTGCTTTTTTGTCGAAGAAAGCATAACGATTGCCACTTTTAGAGGTAAAGTGTAACTTTCTTGCTTTTTGTCGAATAAAGCATAAAGTTTGTCACTTTTAAAGATAAAGTGTAACTTTCGGTCGAGGGCTTAAACTCAAAAAGCCTCACCACTTTTGAAGTTGAAAGTGTAACCTCACGAGAGGGTCATTAATCGTGTTCCTCGATCACTTTTGAAGTTTGAAAGTGTAACTTCCAAGGGTCAGCATACTTAGTCAGGTGCCTCGATTACTTTTGAAGTTGAAAGTATAACTTTTTGTGATGCTCTTCTCATGTGTAATATTCTTTACCCACTTCAAGTTCAATGGGCCTGAGACAGCATCTGATCCCACACGAGATATCTTGCAATACCCGCTTTTAGAGATCTCTCGTACCCTATACGGGCCTTCCCATTTGGGGTAAAATTTGGTGGTTGGGGTCCCCCTCATGACTTGAGTTGCTTGCTTTTGAGTGTGTCCCCCACCAAAATTAAATGTCGTGGTACTTCTTTAGCGGTATTCAGATTGTCATCGCAATCTTTCATGGTACTGCTTCAAGCTTTTCTTTAGCCTTATCTCGAAAGTCAACTAAGGCCTCCAGTGGTCACTGCTCGGTTTTCTTCCTCGACCAAGCTTCAAAGTCTCATTCGAGCCGAAGGTATTTCTATTTCAGCGGGCAAAACAGCTTCTTCACCATAAACCAAAGCATATGGGGTCTCGCCTGTAGGCTTCCTTTTTGAAGTTCGACATGCCCATAACGCTATTGGTAATTGTTCTGCCCATGTCTTCGGATGATCGTCTAGGGTTTTTGATAAAATTTTTATCAAGGTTTTGTTTGTAGCCTCTGCTTGTCCGTTGCCTTTCGGGTAATATGGTGATGACTTGTAATGTTTCACCCTGTATCTTTCCATCAGATTTTTGACATCCCTATTGATGAAGGGAGTTCCATTATCTGATAAAATTATCTTCGGGATTCCGAAACGACAAATGATGTGCTCCTTGATAAAATTGGCCACTGCTGGTCCCGTGGCCTTCTTCAAGGGTATTGCCTCCACCCACTTTGTGTACATCTCGGTGGTAGTTAAAATCCATATGTTACCCTTGGAATTAGGGTGAACAGGACCTATAAGATCCATTCCCCATGTATGAAAGGGCCATGGTGTAGCCAAGGTTCGCAAATCCACGGCGGGAGCATGGATTAAGTTTCCATGTATTTGACAAATGTGGCACTTTTTAACAAATTCTAGACTATCTCCCTCCATCTTTGGCCAGTAGTAACCATGATCGATAAGTTGTTTGTACAACTTGGCTCCCCCTTGGTGTTCATCTTTGTGCATTTGGTAAACCAAATATTTGGCTTCACCTAGTTCCAGACACCGTAGGGGCTTGCCATTGAATCCCCTTCTAATCAATTCTCCATTCTGCAAGAAGAAACGTTGTGACTTCCTCTTGATTATAATCAAGTCCCTTCTTTTCTATTTCTAAGAGTCCCGCTTTGCAAGAACTCCACATAAGGGATTCGCCAATCCACTATATCTTTAATGAAGGCGCATTCATCCTCCCCAGGGTATTCTTGGGATGAAACACATTGGCATTGTAGGGCATCTGCTTCCTTCTTCATTTCAGGCCAATAATACCCTTGACGCTGCAGCCTCACGATACAAGCTTTATATCCGCTAATCCACGCTTCTCGCATGCACTGCTGTTGCAAGACTCTATCTCGCTTCCCCGCCTCCCTAAGCATCGTGTCAACACACCATCTCGCTTTTTGTGATACAAGACACCTTTGATGATGTTGTATTTCAGAACTTTACGGTAGGTATTGTTCCTCCTTTGTTTTCAATTGATTGGAGATGTCGGTATCCCAAATCATCTATCATGTTTTGGGGAAAAAATTTTAGCATTGTGGTTGGGAGGGTTCTCTTCATTACCTTTACATCCAAATTCTCACCTTGACATAGACTCGAGATGCTACTGCTTCTAGCTGCATCAAAGTTGTTTATTCTGTCCTCTCGCACATATTCAATCACCACCTTCTTGAAAGCCTCCATCACCTTTTTGTGCTACAGATTCGATATAAGCGCCAAGATAGGTTCCTTCACTCCAAATTGGCCTCTTATCATTTTGCTATGAGGTTTGAATCTCCCTTTACTTTAAGATATTTGGCTCCCAATTCTTGAGCTACCAACAATCCTAGTATGAACGCCTCATATTCTGCTTCATTGTTTGTGCAAGGGAAATCCAATTTGTATGACAAGGCCACTTCATTTCCTTCTTTAGTGGTCACACCACCACCTCCTGCTCCGCCTTTACCTTCGCGATGATCCATCAAAAGCCAAACTCCACCATTCTGGGTCCTCATTTTTCAACTCGATTTATTCTACTTCTTCACCCTGAAGATCCTCAGAAGGGGGTTCATATTCTCCATTTGGAAATTGAGCCAGCAGGTCTGCCAAGGCTTGACATTGGATCGCCTTCTTGTTACACACATTTGATGTCGTGACTCTGAAGAATCATCATCCATCCGCGTGTGTCTTCCTACTAATGTCAAGCTTAGTTAATAGGTATCCGATTGGATCAATTTTTTTTGCAAGCTTTATTTCGTGTGCTAAAAATAATGCCGCATTTTCTCAAAAGAATGAATACCAATGCTAGGCAATGCCTCTCCACTTGTGAATACCTGGTTTCCGGTCCTCGGATTATCCGGCTAATGTAATATACATGTTTCTCTTCTCCGTCCACCTCCTGCGTGATCAATCCACCTATGGACTTCTTGGTAGATGTGATGTACAAATCGCAATCGGTATTCCTCTTTGTGGGCACTACCATTGTTTGTCTTTGAAGCCAAAATTCTTTTCACCTTCTCAAACGCTCTGTTGTTGGTCTTGCCCCATCCCCATTGTGCCTTTTCCTTTTAGCAATTTGCCAAAAGGTTCGTGACTTCGCTAATCGCCGCATGAATCTTCTCATGTATGAAACTTTCCTAAAAGCTCTTCAACTGCTTTCGCATTTTTGGTGGGGGCATCTCTCGTGATTGCTTTCGCCTTGCTTGGGTCCACCTCTAAGCCTCTATTGTGCACCAAGAAGCCCAAGAATTTTCCAAATAGTCATCCCAAAGGCGCACTTCTTCTGATTCATCCTCAACTTATACCTTCTAAGACCGCCAAACACTTTCCTCAGTCCTCCACACGAAGTTATCGCTTCTTGGATTTCACTACTATGTCATCTACGTAGTCCTCCACTATATCATGAATCATGTCATGAAATATGGCGTGCATTGCCCTTTTTGATAAGTTGCCCCCACATTCTTCAACCCGAATGGCATTACTACATAGTAGAAATTCCCAAACCAGGTGTACGAAAAGTCATCAACTCAGATCTTCTACTTGACATCTTTATCCGATTGTAACCCACAAACCCGTCCATGAATGACATCATCTCTCATGATTAGCCGTTGCATCTACCAAAGTGTCTATGTTGGGTAATGGGTACATGTCCTTTAGGCATGCCTTGTTCAAATCTCTGAAATCCACACATATTCGTAGCTGTCCATTTGACTTCTTTACCGGTACAATGCTGGATAGCCATATTGGATGTTGAATTGGCTTGATGAACCCTACTTCCAGCAACTTCTTGATTTCTTCCTTTATTTGAGTTTCTACTTCGGGTGCATAGTTGCGAGGTGCTTGCTTTACTGGCTTCATTCCCGGACTTATGTTTAGATTGTGCTCCACAAGATCCTTGTCAATTCCGGGCATCTCGTCGTAATTCCAAGCAAAGACATCCCTATATTCTCGCAATAATTGTACGAGCTTCTCCTTCTGTTTAGCATCCAACTCCTTGTTGACATAAGTCGGTCTTGGCGTTCCTTCCTCTGTTGCCAAATTAACTTCCTCTAATTCATTTTGTTGAGGTTTTGGCTTATCCTCGAAGCATTCTGGAGCTGGTTCTACCTTCTGTTGTACAGCTTCTTCTTCTTCATTATTGCTGGAGTGGGGGACACCTCCTGAGCCGTTGGGTTCACACACTTCCAAGGGCTCTTCCCCCTTGCATCGTTACAATCGAAACACCACCTTTCCGTCAGGTTTAACAACCCTCTCCCATTTTGTCTTCTAGCCCTCCTCAGATTGTGCCATCCGCTTGACATTTATTATATTTCTGGCATCTTCAGGATCTGCTGGCCTTTTCTTTTCTTCTCTTCCTTCTTCCACTGGCTTCTTGTTTTTAGAACATTCTCCGCGTTTCGAGGTCTTCTTCTTTTCTTTTTCTGCAGGCACAAACTTATCTTCCTGCACTTCCTCCCAGCTTGCTAGTCTTAGGGAATCAGGTCTTGCAATCTGGTTCTCTCCCTCTTCAAATGACATCATCAAAGAAAGTTGCTTCATGATGTGTGCCTCTCTCCGTCCAAAGGGATTCCGAGTTCTTTGGTACCTTCACTTCTCTCCTTTCCAAATAGCTTTAAGGCATTGATGAAAGACCGAGGATACCACCCCGTAGTCGCTTTTGCCAAACCCTTCCCAAAGAAGACATGATATGATGCATCCACCTCGGCAACATGGAACATTACAGCCCTCAATCTTCCCACTCGCATGTCCACCTTAACGTGTCCTAGGGTTCTCGTGCTTTGATTGGCGAATCTGGTAATGTTCATTTGTTCCTTCACAATCTTCTTCTCCGGCAGCAGCTAACCGCTTTGAACACGGTGTAGGGCATAATATTTACGACGCCCATTGTCAATAAATGCCCTCCGACTTCAATGCCGCTGATTATCATTGTCACATACAACTACCGTTATGCGGGTATCTTATCTCTCTATCGACTTTTAGAGAAAGATATCTTATTTTCTTCTTCCTCCATCGCCTTCATAAATCCTTTGCTTATGGCCACGCAAGTCTCCTGCGTTTGGCAACCTTGATAATTGCCCCGGTTGCCTCAATCCTTGCTTCTCTCGCCAATCCTATCTCGATCAAAAAAATTTTGAACTTGGCTCTGCTTCATCAATGCCGTCACCGCAGTCCGGATCACACTCCTCCTTTTCTTCCATCATCATCTCCACTTCGGGCCTGTGTTGTGAATAACAGTGTTGCACGTTTCCTTCCCTTTGTGGTTTGGCAGCGGCTTGTTATGAACACTACTTTCTTTTCCAAGTTCAATCTCCCTATTTGCCAGCTTCTCGTGGAATATCCTCCGCAGGCTATAACAATCCATTGTTGAGTGTCCCGCGATTGGTGGAATACACGTAAGTCCGGTCTTCTTTTATTTCTTCCGTCACCGCAAATCTAGGCCTCGGGGTTTCACCACCCATGTACAACCCATTGTTCATACAAACCCCTCAATGCTTTCTCACTACATGTGATAGCCTCCGGATCGGCTTTCTTGCATATTTGTCTCTGTGCTTTCCTCCTCGCTTCACAAAATTTTTCTCGTGTTCTCCTTCTTCGCTTCTTGTGGTTTTGACCGAGAGTCACCAAAGCCCACGATTCTTTCCCTCTTGCCCTTCCATGTAACCGCATGGTTAGTGGGCAATGTCACGATTCCTCCCAAGTCTTGTGCAAAAGATGAGAGGGTCGCGAAGGAATCACAAGCCTTGGTGATGAGGTGGGGCTTGAAAGAATCCAAGGCACCATTGTTGCAAATGCTGACTAAGTTCTTTTCTTCAATCGGTTCTACGCACTTCTGTGCCTGGGCCCTGAACCTGTCAACATAATCTGACAACTCTTCATTCGGTTTCTACTTGAACCGCATAAGCTCCACAATGGTTACCTGTTTCTGCACATAGAAAAATTTCTTGAAAAATTGTAATTTTAAGTCATCCCAATCATGGATCAATTCCTTCTCCAAATTGTAGTACCAACTAAAGGCACTATCCACAAAGTCTTTTTGAATTCCCGCATCAACAAGTTGTGGTTGTTCACTTCATCATATCCGAGCCACGGAGACATCGACTTTCTACAAACTCCGCAATATGTTCCCTAGCATTTCCTTTTTCCCCACAGTATTTTGGAAATCATGGGTGCTCAATATACCCCGTTGGGTAAGGTTGTCTCCGAATGTGTGCGGGGTAAGGAGGAGTAAAGTCCAACTCCGAGGGTCGAGGCGTGCATCGTCTGCTGGTTGATTAATCACGCCAATCACATCATCCTTCGTCACATACAGGCTTGTAGCGTGAACTCTCTGGGGTGTTGTGATATACTGCTGCATCGGCGGTGTGTATGGTAGAGAAATTGGTTGATGGACACTTGCATCATGAATCGCCGCAATCGGGTGGAAGTTCTTTGGCTCATTCACCGGACATTGCTTGGAATGGTTGGCATTTGCACTGTGAAAATGATGGAATAAGAGTGAGATGATGTTTGCCTGAGGTTGGCTTGCTTCCATCCTAGGTTGTGGCACGTCACCACTGTTCTGGGCTTCTAAGTTGATTATTGGAACCAATTGACTTTCCGTTAATGGAGGTACAATGTGGTTCTCTTTGTTGTTGCTACCATTATTGTTGTCTTCCACACCGCTTGTCCCCATGCAAACTTCCCGGGAACATGGCCTTGAAAGTGGGAATCAGATCAATCTAACGGGCGGAAATTCCCCATCTTCTTTTTGCTTCCTCTGCATTTCCAAAGATCATGGCCATCATCATTCTCTTGCCCTTCTCGTGCTTCCTTCAATGCCTTGAGCATCTCCAACAGACATCATTCGCTTCTGCCCACACCTTCATCCTCGCCTTGCCTTCTTGCGTTGGTTTGTTGTTGATTGGCCATATGTGGTGATGTCGAACTTCCTTCTGAAGCGTCTTCAATAAGTGGTTGGTCAAAATCCAGGTTTGCGCCTTAGAAAGCTTGAGTGGCTTGCCTTAGAACTGGATCCGGTGAGGTAATGCTGTTTGTTGGTGAAGCAGCTCTTCCTGTAACTCTCCCACTTCGAGTTGTGGGCATACCCTTCACGAATTCTACACCTCCCCTGCAGAGTCGCCAAATAAATGTGGGCAAGGAAATCGTACCTTGCTAGGGTTAGGGTTTCGTGTTGGTCACGAGGAGCAGTAGAAATCCACGAAAAAGTACGGAATTGATTGATTGATTGAAGAGGGAGAACGACAGTGGGCGATTACTCCAACGACGCTGCGTGGCGTAACCCCTAGAATCCGGAACCGTGTTAGGTAACAGGATTCCAAGAGCCTTCTTGAGTCCTTCACGCTGAGAGAATGTCCAAACCCTTTGGTGCTTTTAGTGGAATCTCCAAGCCTTTAAGTCACCAAAAGGGTCCCTTTGATCTTCCAAGAGTCCAAGTCTTGGGCCTCCAGTAGTCCCTTTCCAAATGGAATGGAAGGGTATTTATAGGGTTTTCGAAAGTAGTCATGCAAGGCACATGCCTTGAGAAAATTCCAAATACCCTTTAGTCCTTCGAGTAATGCCCATATTGCCCTGTCCTTCTAGCCACCAATCCAATCCCTCAATCAATTCCCAAAATGAGTCACCTCCACGTGCTTCTGCCTCGGGACACGTGAAAGATTCTCTCAGATCTTGCTTCTTTATTTTCAGCTCTTCCGTCTTTCCATTTAATCATAATACGAACCTTAATTTGTGCATTTAATTCAATTAGGTCAATTGAACCCTAATTTGCACTTGGGCCCACAATCTGGATTAGTTATTTCGTTTATAAATACTAATAAATGGGAAATAATTTTGTTTTGTTCAATATAAAATTATTTTGAATTTTTTAAAGTCAAATTAAGATATTTTTAAACTCTAAATTAATATATTTTTTTAATTTTAAAGATTTTGAGGCACATATTCTCAATAGTCAAAATCAATTAAAAGTCCCATGAAAACACAATTTCTTTCTTATTTGATGCATTAGAAACTCCAAATTAACCTTTAATTTAATTAATGGGTGATATATTAAGCATCTCAATTTTTACATGCATTCTTCAGAGGAGAAACTCCAAGAAATTTTGTAAAGAGATTCAATCAAATATGCTCATTTCTATATTCTCACAATTTTGCAAACACATTGAATTATTATATTTTTTTTAACAATTGAAAACGAACAAATTTTGAGACGTTTTCAAACTATGCAGACTCGCAGGATACAATTGCCTCCTCTTAGTCGTACAACTGAAAGAAGCACTTCAAGCGTCAATAAATAAAAAAAATTTACTGATATATTTTGACCCCCTTATAAAAATATTCTGATTCCGTCACTGATTAAGACGACCGAAGAAATTGGAAGTTGAGAGCAAAGCCCTCACAGATAAGTTAAAGAAGACTGCATTTAGGTTTATGGCATCAATGGTGGTCCTGCTTTTGAACTGGGCCATTTTTTTAATCATTTATATGTAATGAGTTGTAATGACAACTAATTAATGAACATTTTGTGATTAAACATGAGAAAATGCTATTTATGATAAAAAAAAAATTTACCACCAAACTCATTAAACTTCCAACTTCATTGACAAATAAAAAAAATAAACAGAGATCAAGTTAATACCATTAAAATCCAATTGCATTCAATTCCCATGTTCTGTTCAGTCTCTAAAGATAAAATAATCACCTGTCAATTATAACAATAAAAAATTCCATCGACCAACCATCATACACAAAAGAGTCTTATTACAGCATTATCCACTACCAACCATTTACACCAAAAATAATTTAGAAGACTTAACTTATCGGCATATACACTACCATCCAACACAATAATAATTTACCTCAAAAGACATATCTAATCCATCAACAAGTAACACTAACCAAAGTATACAGAAGTACACTACAAAAAAAGGGTCGTTGCTGACGGATAAGTCTGTCGCTAATGATCCATGTGTCGTTGACAATGAGATTATTCGGGCATGCCCGTCTCCCTATGCTTTCGTCAATTGTCGTCGATATTGATGTCATTCACGACGAGGTCAGTGGCGACAGACTGTCCATCGCTAATGGGTATTGGTGACAGCAGTAACAATGGACAATATGTCGCCAGTGACTATTTTATTTTATTATTAAAATGGTCATTGGCGACGGACTGTCCATCGCCAATGACTGATGTTCCATCGGTAATGGTTGTTTAATTTTATTATTAAAAGGGTCATTAGCTACGCCAATGATTTTGACCGTCCATCGCCAATAACATTTTTTTTAAAAATAGAAAATTGTAAAATCTCATGTTCATTTACATATACATAATTGTACATGTTATAAACAATAAATAATTCTCCACTAACGCATACCAATAACCATCAAATATATATAATCAACCATCAAATGCGTACACAACGCAATCACATAAATTATCAGATGTTAATAGATACAAAATGTAATCAATATACAACTCATCAACTAGTTAGATACATAAACCATCAACCTAACTAGATATAAAACCCTAGTTTGTACAACCAAAAACTAGGTATTTACATACATGAAATAAAAATATAAACATAAACTAGCTACATCCACCGATCAACATTAACATCATTATGGGCAGAAAAACAAACATCGTCCATCATGCCACCACTAGTCCTGTTGTGTTTTTTGTTAAATAATATATTACAAAGTTAAATAAAAATAAATATATTCTTTGGTGATGTACCATTAAAAGAGTTTAATGAGTAAATTAAATGAGTTATAATACATATTAATTTATGGAGATTTATAATTGCTATTATATATTAATAGCATTATTGGAATATTAATATTTTATTTACCTTTGAAGAGATTTTAATTATATTAGTAAGAGTGTAGCTGGGTCGAGCGGAGATAACAGAGAAATAATGTGATGGCCCGAGACTGTGGAAGTTTCTCAATATATTATAAAATAGCATGACAATATATAATTGTATTGAGGACTTAAGATGTATGTGTCGTATTTTATACGTCACTTAATAATTGATTTTGGTGAACAACAATAGGGTGAGGTGAACTCGAATTTTGAAGCGTCAAAAATACACCCCATTAGAATGAGGAGGACATAAATCTTTGTGTGTTCCGTTGAAGACTTGAAATATTTGTTGCTGTATTTTACACGACATTGCAATAATTTAAATGTGTATATTGTCATATTATATTCAGTACAATATTTGTATTGAAACTCACAGCTTATGTGTTGTCGTATTTTGCACGACAGTTGTGACGCCCCCAAAATAGGTATACATCACCTATTCTGGGTCGCCAAATACATGGTACAAAATTTAAATACAACTTAATTATACAACAGTCGTGTAAAATACGACAAAACATATGTTGTGAGTTTTAATACAAATATTTTCATCTAGATAATATCCACACTCAATTTAGTCCTCATTACACTTATTACCACATTATTTAACAGAATAGTGAGGACTACTAATGCTATTATCTGGACTGTCACTCCGCTCCCCGACTAGTCCTCTCGCACGCTTCATTTTCTCAAGAGAACAATGAAAGTAAAAGGGTGAGCTCAACTAGCCCAGTAAGAAATATTATGACTAAGATAATGCAAAATAAATTATCGTTAGCCTTCAACAGTGTTAAACTGATACAATATAACAAACATCAAGTTTAACTGCAGTGGAACAAGCAATCCATTAAAAGAGTCAAGTAGAGAATAAAATCTACTATCTTTTATGATTTAAAAAGTTTTTCATCACTTTTAGCGCTGAGACTCAACTTAATAAATAATCCACATCATCCTTGCACTACGGCCAAGTATATTCATTAGTATCACGACCAAAAATTATCCATGCACTACGAGCCAAGGATATTCGTGTATTCATCAATGATCATGATCATGCCAACAACTGTCCATCAATGCACTACGGGCCAAAAAGGACTTTTACCATATCATTTGTAACATTACGGTCATGATTATACTGATAAATCCATGGTCATAATCATACCAAGTCCATTTATGCACTACAGGCCACAGATGACTTTCAACATAATATAAACATAAGGATGATGACAATGATATAAGAATTCAATAAAACAAGTTCAAGAATTAATTTATCCAGGAACTAATAATGTCCAAATTATCAACATGATACTTCTTTGTAGAGTAAAATTCAAGAATGCTCAGAAGAATATTTCCATGAAAAGATACTGGATGAGCGCAAATATCAATGATATTCCACTAATTTCATGGAGTATAAAAATCAAAACTTTAACCAACTGAGTATAATAAAGATTGGAATAACAAAAAAAATCATCAGGCATGCGATAGACTGTGCAGGCACTATGCAAACACTATGCATAATAAAATATAATATATTCTAATTATTATCTAATAAAATGAATAACTTTATAAAAGTATTCTGTTTTATATAAAAAGATTTTACTATGCAAAAACACTATGCATAATAGAATATAATATATTCTATTTATAGTCTAATAAAATGAATAACTTTATAAAAGTATTCTATTTTATATAAAAAGTTTTCTGCTTTTATTACATTAATAATACTAATAAAACAAAACTTCATCATCATTATTATAATTCACACTATTAATCGACCGTGTCGCTCTTGTGAAAGAGGGGCTTTTCTAATAAGGATTTCTCCCTATCATGCCGCAATTAGGTGACCAAACCTCTCCTCGCGTAACTTCTGACATCGTTAATATTGCAAATAATAATATTAATAACTCGCTATCTCAATTATTGATTTAATAATTTAAAAAAATATCGACAATAATTGAATCAAATAACGTGAGATACTATGCAACAATTACTGAATTAATAATTGAACAAAACTGAGTGACTTCTCACGTAAACATTAATAATCAATACCATGTGCTACTATGCAACCACGCGTATTCCTGTACTTTTAACACCGGGTGTTTCAACAGTTAACGGTAAAACTTCCGCCGTTATTTTCATAAAATATTTTTGTCGTTTCCTCAATCCAACAATAATTCCGTTGTGGGGTCCACCAATGATTATGCCGTTGTACGAATATTCCCTATTAAAACGAATTTTCCCTGACCAATCGAATATTATATGACAACTTGCGTACTTTGCAAAATTTATAAATATTACCCACAACTATAACATTATATCAAATTCATTCCATAATATTCAAAAATAATATTTATAGAAAATTCATCTTTATTCATAAAAGTTGGGGTCTTACAATCTCCCCTTCTTATGAAATTTTGCCTTCGAAATTAGGGTACGTACCTGGTATGTTGAAGAGGTAAGGATACCTTGATTTCATTTCAGATTCTAACTCCCAGATCATTTCTTCAACATCGTGGTTCCTCCATAAAACTTTAACTTAAGGTATAACCTTGGAGCGTAGAATATGTTCCTTCTTATCCAAGATTTGAACAGGAACCTCTTCATACGTTAAATCTTCCGCTATTTCATCCGGTTCTAACTCAATAATGTGGTTCAGGTCTTTCACATATTTACGTAACATGGATATATGAAAAACGTTATGAACACGAGACATACTTGGCAATAAAGCGAGTCTATAGGCTATAGTCCCTACTCGATCGAGGATTAAAAATGGGCCAATGAATCGAGGATTGAGCTTTCCTCTCTTTCTAAATCTCGTAACTCCTTTCCATGGAGCAACACGTAACAATACATGATCTCCAATATCAAATTCCTCATCCTTTCGATGAAGATCAGCATATCTCTTTTGTCGGTCTTGTGAGGTTTTTATACGTTGTCGGATCGTTTGAATCTTTTCTGTAGTCATACGTACCAACTCTGGTCCCAACAACGTTGCTTCACCCACCTCATCCCAGCATACTGGAGAACAACACTTTCTTTCATACAACGCCTCGAATGGAGCCATGCCAATACTTGTTTGATAACTGTTGTTGTAGAAAAATTCCACCAATGGTAAGAACTTGTCCCAACTTCCCTTGAAGTCAAGGACACAGAGTCTTAATAAATCTTCAAGAGTTTGAATAGTCCTCTCTGATTTTCCGTCCGTTTGAGGATGATATGTCGAACTAAATCGTAAATCCGTGCCTATAGATTTTTGCAAACTAACCCAAAATCGTGAAGTAAATCTTGGGTCTCGATCAGAAACTATGAATACTGGTATACCATGCAATCTTACAACCTCGTTTATGTACATACGAGCAAGACGTTCAAGTGTATAAGTTTCTCGTATAGGTAAGAAATGAGCAGATTTGGTCAATCTATCAACAATGACCCAAATTGTATCTATGCCTTGAGAAACCTTGGGAAGACCAGTAACGAAATCTATGGTAATGTGCTCCCACTTCCATTCTGGAATTTCAAGTGGTTACAATGGACCTTTTGGTACTTGATACTCTACCTTGACTCGTTGATAAGTTAAACACCTTGAGATAAACATCGCTATCTCCCTCTTCATATTGCCCCACCAAAATGTATGTCGAAGATCATGATACATTTTGTTACTCCCAGGATGGATTGCAAACGGTGTGTTGTGCGCCTCTATCATGATTTTATACTTTAACTCAGGGTCGTTAGGAACACAAAGTCTAGAGTTGACTTGAAGTATTCCTTCTTCATCGATTCTTGCTTCCGGCATAGCACCTTCTTGTACTTTCTTCCTCATACACATCAACTCCAGGTCTGTAGCTTGAGCAGCTTTAACTTTATCGATTAAAGTCGGTTCTACTCGTATATTCGCCATCATCACGTGGGTTCCTGGAGTCTTTATCTCTATCTCCATCCTTTGCAAGTCATACAAAATGGGCCTTTGCGTTGACAATATCGCACTCGTACCTGCATATGATCTTCTACTCAATGTGTCAGCTACCACGTTTGCTTTTCCTGGATGGTATTGGATGGTATGGTCATAATCTTTCAAATGCTCAAGCCAACGTCGTTGTCGCATGTTGAGTTCTTTTTGAGTAAAGAAATATTTGAGGCTTTTATGATCCGTAAAGATCTCCACTTTCTCCCCATACAAGTAATGCCTCCAAATCTTTAGTGAAAAAATGACTGCTGCCAACTCTAGATCATGAGTAGGATAATTCCTCTCATATTCTTTGAGTTGTCGAGAGGCATAGGCTATGACTTTCCCATATTGCATGAGAACACATCCTAACCCTTTGCCCGAAGCATCACTGTAGATGAGAAATCCCTCCGAGCCAGATGGTATTGTCAAAAACAGGTGCTGAAATGAGTATCCTCTTGAGTTCTTGAAAATTCTTCTCGCATTCCTCACTCCAACCGAATTTTGTATCTTTCCACGTCAGCTGAGTTAATGGAGTAGCGATTCGAGAAAACCCTTCTACGAATCTCTGATAATAACCAGCTAAGCCGAGAAAGCTACGTACTTCGGTCACTGATTTAGGTTGTTCTCAGCTTTGAATAGCTTCAATCTTTGCCGGGTCAACATATATTCCATGACTTGATACCACGTGCCCAAGGAATGCTACTTCCTCAAGCCAGAACTCGCATTTCTTCAACTTGGCATAAAGCTTATTTTTACAAAGCTTTTGGAGTATCGCCTTTTGCTTTTCATGATCTTCACGGCTTTTGGAATAAATAAGGATGTCATCAATAAAGACGACCACAAAGTGATCCAAATATTCTTTGAATTCTCGGTTCATCATATCCATGAAGGCAGCAGGAGCATTAGTCAATCCAAAAGACATAACTAATTCATAATGCCCGTACCGAGTTCTGAAAGTCATCTTTGGAATGTCATCGGTTCTAATCTTCAATTGGTGATATCCGGAACGAAGATCAATCTTTGAAAAGAATTTGGCGCCTTGCAACTGGTCAAACAGGTCATCAATACGTGGCAATGGGTACCTATTTTTGATGGTGACATGATTCAACTCCCGATAATCAATACAAAGTTGCATACTCCCATCTTTCTTCTTCACAAATAGAGCAGAGCACCCCAAGGAGAAGTACTATGATTTAATAAAGCCAATGTCTAACAATTCCTCGCAGCTTGGGTCTTTAACTCCTCGAAGTTCAATAGAGCCATTCGATATGGGGCTTTGGAAATGGGTTTTGTACTGGGGTTCAAGGTCGATAAAAAATTCAATTTCACGCTCTTGGGGTAGGCCAGGAAGTTCTTCAGGGAATACGTCAGGAAATTTATTAACAATAGAAATATCACTGAAAACTGACGTATTTTTGTTTAGATCTATGACATGAGCTAAGAAAGCTTGACATCCGTTTTCAATAAATGAATAGCTTTATGGCTTGAGATGATAGTGGTTGATTTTAGTGGTTTGGTTGCTTGAATTCGCATAATAGGTTGGTTAGGAATATGAAAGCTAACAACCTTACGAAAATAATTAATTTTTGCATGATGAGTAGCTAACCAATCAATCCCTAGAATTACGTCAAATACAAGTATTTTCTGTAAGACCCCAACTTTTATGAATAAAAATGAATTTTCTATAAATATCATTTTTGAATATTATGGAATAAATTTGATATAATGTTATAGTTGTGGGTAAAATTTATAATGTAAAGTACGCAAGTTGTTATATAATATTCGATTGGTCGGGGAATATTCGTTTTAACAGGGAATATTCAATGCGACGACACAATCATTAATGGACCCCACAATGTAATTATTATTTGGATTTAGAAAATGACAAAAATATTTTTATGAAAATAATCGGAAGTTTTACCATTGATACTTGTTGAACTACTCGGTAGTAAAAAAGTATAAAGAATACGCTGTGGGTTGCATAAGAGCACACCTGAATTGATTATTAATGCTTATGTGAGAAGTCACTCATTTGATTCAATTATTATATATTTTATATGTTATTAAATCAATAATTGAGATGATTTGTTGTTAATATTATTATTCGTGCATTATTAACGATGTCTAAGTTCTGCCAAGGAGAGGTTTGGTCACCTAATTGCGCTACCAATTGGGAGAAATCCTTATTGAAAGCCCTCTCTTTCTTGGGAACGACACAGTGGAATTAATAGTGTGAATAATAATAATGATGATGAAGTTTTGTTTTATTTGTATTATTAACGTAATAAAACAATGTAAAAACTTTTATATAAAAATGTAATACTTTTATAAAGTTATTCATTTTATTAGGCTAATTGTAAAATCTTTGTATAAAAATAGAATACTTTTATAAAGTTATCTATTTTATTAGACAATAATTAGAATATATTATATTTTATTATGCATAGTATTTGCATAGTGCCTGCATAGTGTTTGTATAGTAAAATCTTTTATAAAGTTATTCATTTTATTAGATTATAAATAGAATATATTATATTTTATTTAAAAGATTTTGCTTTAAATATGGACCATCCGATTAAAGTAAATTAATCTGGACCGTTAATGGATTGGTTACTATTCATTCCATTCTTCTATAAATAGAAGTTTATTCCTTCATTATTTCTTACGAATTCGCTGAAACTCTAGAGAGAGAAACTATAGAGAGAAAGAAGAAAAGTATTCTGCTACTTCACTACTCCGATATCAAGTTTCTTTTACGGTAAGGGCTATTATTTCTGTTGTTTTCATGAAGAGAACTTTTGTTATTCCATCTTTATTATTCTGTTGGAATAACCTGTATACGCGGGCTACCCTATACTTGGTGAAATTCTTCTGTTATTCCATTCTTTATTATTCTGTTGGAATATCCTATATGTGCTTTTACGCCGACCGGTTCCGCCTTTTTATTATTCTCGCTGAATATCCTGTTTTGTACATTTACGCCGACACGGTTCCGCCTTTTATTATTCTCATTGGAGTATCCCGTCTGCTGCAGCGTTACGCCGGACCGGGTTCTCGCTCTTTATTATTCTCGTTGGAACATCCCGCTTGGCCCGACTGGTTCTTTTTTATTTATTATTCTGATGGAATAACCTGTCTATACAAAGTACCGCATGCATGGTGATTTCTTTTGATATTCCATTCTTTATTATACTCAGTTGATTAAAGTTTTGACTTCTATACTCCATGAAATTAGTGGAATATTCTTGATATTTGCGCTTCATCCAGTATCTTTTCATGGAAATATTCTTCTGAGCATTCTTAAATTTTACTTTACAAAGAAGTATCATGTTGACAATTTGGACGTTATTAGTTCCTGGATAAAATAATTCTTGAATTTGTTTTATTGAATTCTTATATCATTGTCATCATCCTCATGTTTATATTTTTTGAAAGTCATCTGTGGCCTGTAGTGCATAGATGGACTTGGTATGATTAGGACCAGGGATTATTCATTCTAATCATGACCGTGATGTTACAAATGATGTGGTAAAAGTCCTCATTGGCCCATAGTGCATTGATGGACAGTTGTTGGCATGATCATGACCATTGATGAATACACAAATATCCTTGGCCCGTAGTGCATGGATAATTTGTGGTCGTGACCCTAATGAATATCCTTAACCGTAGTGCAGGGATGATGTGGATTATTTATTAAGCTGAGTCTCATCGAAAAAAGTGATGAAAAACCTTTTTAAATCATAAAAGATAGTATATTTTATTCTCTACTTGACTCTTTTAATGGATTGCATGTTCCGCTGCAGTTAAACTTGATGTCTATTGTATTTTATCAGTTTAACACTGTTGAGGACTAATGATAATTTATTCTGCATTATCTTAGTCATAATATTTCTTACTAGGCTAGTTGAGCTCACCTTTTCTTTCGCTGTTCTCTTCAGGAAATGAGAACGTAGCCGGGACTAGTCGGGGAACGGAGTGATGGTCCGAGATGGTGTCTTAGTAGTCCTCACTATTCTATAAAATAGTGTGATAATAAATGTAATGAGGACTTATTCTGAGAGTGGATATTGTCTAGAAGATAATATTTGTATTAAAACTCACAGCATGTATTTTGTCGTATTTTTACACGACTGTTGTATAATTAAGTTGTATTTGAATTTTGTACCATGTATTTGACGACTCAAGATGGGTGATGTATACCTATTTTGGGGGCGTCACATTTTCAATGAGATAAGATCGACAGGTAATGTGAGGGTACCTATTTGAACCAAACAAGTCTTATAAACAGTGGATGTAATGAAGGTTTCTCCCAACGGAGTTTCAACAGATAAGTTAAAGTCTAATTTCTCCGGAGTCAAATTTAAATGTTGAGCGCAAGTAGGAGAAATAAAAGAATGGGTAGAACCGGTATCAAATAAGGTATATACTTTGAAAGTAGTATGCACACAAGCCAATCATATTTGATGATAAAGCATATACTTTGTAACAATCTTATTCATTTATTAATAAAAAGTATTAATTTATTAAAGGCTTTTAATTATCTACATGATGCTGTTTTATAATATGTGATAAACCCATAGTTTTAAGCAATGCTTTTAGAATAATGATGATGATCATTCTAATGAGATCTAAATTCTTTGAAAGCTTAAAATCAAATAGTTCCCAATCGTTGATTACTAAATTGGGGATTAGTGAATCCGGATAGATTGGTACATACGTTGCTTGCTCATCGGATGAGGATGATTGATCTCACGATCATTTGTGTGGAGACACTAAAGCAAGTATGTAGGTGCTTATTGGAGAATAAGTTCACCGAACGTGGCTCGCTAAGGAATACCTAATGGAGTTTTATTTGCTGTCAATAGGAATTCTCAGAGTGATAGTAGTATAAGTAATCCTTGGACTTGAGATCATCATAGTATCTTGTGTATGATGAGTTATACTTTGACTTATTCCTTAAGACCCTTAGGGTATATCAAAGGGTATGCTTGGGTATAATAAGTTGTACATGGAGATAATGTATGATCAATAAAGAATCTACCACTTCTAATAAAAGAAGAGAAATGTCCTATGTGATTCGATAAATGACAACCCAAAGAGTCCTCGGGTTATAAGCGTAATGAAATTAGAAAGGAGTTTCTAATTTGCATTATTTGAGTTGTGCATTTAAGAGTCGAAATACATATAATTAAATAAAATAAGACTTGACAAGAATTCCATGTCTTATATTTAATTGGGACATCAGATGGTGGAAGGATTGAATTGTACGGTAAATATTTACTCAAAGGTTCTTTAATGATTAATGTTGAAATCTATATTATCCGGAAAGTCGTTGATCGCTAGGAGGCTTATCCCTATTGTAGAATAAATATTATTTAAATAAATTAATTGTTTAATTTATTTATTTAAATAAGATTAGAATTGTTCTAATTGATTTATTCACAACCTGGGTTTAATATGGAGAACCTAAAGGGTCACACCATAAAAGGGAAGAATAATTATTTAAGAAGTTAATGGCATAATCGTAATAATATGTTAAGTATATTTAATTTAATCTATGGTGATAGAATAAATTAAATAGCTTAATATTTATTATTTAATATTTTAGAAATATTAAATATAAATTAATAAGAGGAGTCTTATTAATATTATTACAATTATTATTATTTTAATTTCTAAAAGAGTTTAGGAATTAATTTAATATAAGTACTCTCATTTATTCCTGATTAGATTAGGAAGGAAAATTAGTTAAAGGAGTTTAATTAATTATCCCTAATAAGATTAGGGAGCTTAATTAATTAAAAGAATTTAATTAATTAAATAAAACTCAATTCCTTAATTGTTAAGGTGGGTTGCCCACATCTATAAATAAGAGGAGTCTTATTATGGGTGGGGGTGGTTGTTGATTTTTCAACATACGTAATAATTTCAATTGTTGGGAGAGTACACCCTTTCTCTAGAGATAGAAAAACAAGGGTTTAGCCAACCACCCTTCTTCTTGAATTTTCTTCTTCCTTGGTGGATCACCTCTGAGGCCAAACATTTGGGTGGCTAACGCCGATCAAAGGAAGGAACCAAACCCTATGGATTCAAGATTGAACGCGAAAGGATTTGAGGTGAACTTGTACCGAGGGAAGCTCGATCTTCAAGGGTATGATTTATTCTTTATCTTTTCGCTTAATTAATAATTATGCATAAAGGGTGATCCGGGTATATGGTTTGTAAATTTTTAAACTCGATTTTTACACGCTCAAGACTTTTTATGCAATTTGATTGCGTTATAAATATTACAAACCTAACATACTTCGCTAGAGTTTATGATAAGCTTACCCGTGATGACCTCGTTCGGGTTCCTTGCTTTCTGGGAGGTCACGACAAACGCTCTTCCTTGCACTACTGGCTTTGACTTTTCTGGGATGTCCTTTGGTGCCTCCATCCTAGCGGAACATAAAGGTGGCGAATGGAACCTTCTGTTCCTCCATGCATCCCAAGACATCGAATATCTTGGTAATTTGTTTGACCCATGTCTTCACCTTAATCGGATCCAACTTTCCCCAAAATTCCGGTGGTCCCAACTCTTTGAACTGCTTGGCAGTGACAAACCGTGCGTTGTTATCATTTCTACATGTATTTTGTGCACAAGTCTCCCTCGTCTGATTTTGCATGAACTGCAAAAAACTTCTAAACATTCCGTCGTTCATCATCTACTCAGTGGTGTTGTTCACAGGAGGAACATTGCCAGCCTGTTGCACGTTCTCCTCATTGGTGAGCAAAGGTGTCTCCACGCTCTCATTTACTCCACTGTTAACATTCTCAGTCGACATTCTCAAATACTGCCATAAAACAAGGGTTAATTAAGAAAATCAACATATCACATAATATCCCTATATACTGACCAACTAACAAATAAGCTTAGGTAGGACACACTAGCGAAGGATTTACTCGTCTCTCCCTCCTAGTTCTATTCCACGATCTCCGCTAGAGATCATATCCCTAAGCTTTGATACCAACTGTGACGCCCCCAAAATAGGTATACATCACCCATTTTGAGTCGTCAATAACATGGTACAGAAACAACTACAACTTTATTAATACAACATAAAAACTATGAGTTTAAATACAAATATTGCCATCTAGACAATATTAACACCCAAATAAGTCCTCATTATAATTATTGGTACATTATTTTACAAAAATGGAGAGGACTACTAAAACAACTTTCTAGAACCTTCATTCCATACCCCGACTAGTACTCGCTACATTCTCGCCCCCTGAGAAGAAAAATGAAAGAAAAAGGAAAAGGGTGAGCTCAACTAGCCCAGTAAAGAATATTATGACTAAGATAATATAGAACAAATTATCGTTAGTCTTCAACAGGGAAAAATCTGATAAAATACAATAGACAACAAGTTTCAGATCAATATTCACAACGGAAATAATAATTCATAGAAGAGTTACGTAGAGAATAAAATCTACTATCTTCTATGAATTTAAAAGTCCATCATCAATATTTTATCCCTGTAACATCAATCAATATACATCTTGAATCAAATATTCTTCTTTGCACTACAGGCCAAAGATATTCATCAGTCGGTCATGTTCATCTCAACACCTGTTCATCTTTGCACTACGGGCCAAAGATATTCATAATAAAATCAACCATCTTTGCACTACAGGCCAAAGATATTCAGTAATACCATCATTTAGGACTGAGGATGATAAAAAATATTTTAAAGAAAACGAATCCAATGAAACAAAAGAACAAATATTAAGGATTCGTACTTTAAACAATCCGAGTTCAAAAATACTTCATTAATAATCATAGTGAAGTAAAATTCAAGAATGATCAAAACATGGATAGAATCAAAGCTAGTATTCATAATAGATATTTTGAACAAAAAACAAAAATTTAATTTTTCTGTGAATAGTGCCGTATTCGTGAATAGTGCCGTATACGTGAATAGTGCCGTATACGTGAATAGTAACCCCAACACTAAAAGACAAGAATTTCACAAGAACAATCTTACCAATATTCCAGCATAATGATATTAGAAGAAATAATATCATTTTTAAAAAAAAAAAAATATCCCTTACCTCGAAAAGACTAGATTTCGATCGAATACTAGATTTAGTCTTTGAAGGGAACTTGCAATCATAACAACACTCAAAGTATCAAAATACTCACAAGAATACGCTCGATAATATAGAGAGAGAAAACTTCAGTTTCTAGTGTGATTTTGAATTCTAACCTAAGCACCCTATTTATAGAAAAATGCTTAGAATACCAAAGTAGAAAATTTAATATAATAATAATATTTTCAAAATATTTTTCCTACGTACACCATCAGTTCAAACATTAGCCACCCACCTCACAAAAGATGAAAAAAAACGTTTTTCTTATTAAAATCATTTAAAACTCCAAAAATCAATTATTTCGGAACTTCGGAACTTCAATAATTCATAATAAATAGTCTTTTATCAGAAAAATTCAAACCTTATATCCTTTCCATAGGAAATTTCATTCTCTACAACTTTGCAGAAGAAAATTTTTCTAAATTCCAAACAGAAATTGACCGAAATTCATAAACGGACGATTTTACAGGCTATAATCAAATTTCAGTCAAGAAATGGGGTCCACAAACATGTTTAACATGTTTTAAATATTTTTAGTAACAAAAATACTCCTCCTCCTCATATACTCATATATCCCACATTCATTGCAAAAATATCACCATTATTATATTATTAAAATATAATAATATATTTAAATGAATTATTTATCAGAAAAGATAAACTATCAATTTTTCCACAATTGTCACTTTAAAATTTTCTCCATCTATATCCACATAAAATGAATATTTTCCTTATCATATAAATCAATAATTAATTATACACAAATAATATTACGAAATCACAATCTTTGACTAGGCCGCTCCTCAGAAAGAGGGGCTTTCCAATAAGGATTTCTCCTTACTGGCGCGCAATTAGGTGACCAAACCTCTCCTTAGACAGAACTTTCTAGACATTGCCAATAATGTTATCTAATAGTATTATTCAAATAATATGAATTATTGATTTGATTGAGGAAAATACTGTGTAGTGACAATTATTGAAACAACAATAATATAAAATATCAACGTAGCAATTATTGAATCAATAAAATAAAATATTGAACAGTAATTATGGTAACAA
Source organism: Panax quinquefolius (assembly GCA_020205615.1). Lineage (NCBI taxonomy): Eukaryota > Viridiplantae > Streptophyta > Magnoliopsida > Apiales > Araliaceae > Panax > Panax quinquefolius. Next base: position 144,509,096 of record CM035155.1, on the reverse strand, counting down.
TTATTGAGTAGTGCCTTCTTACGTAAGAAATAATAATTGGTGCAATATCGTGTTCTACTGTGTTTTAACCACCGGGTATTCTAACAGTATTAACGGTAACTACTACGCCGTTATTTATAAACAACTTATACTTGTCATTTTCTTCATCCAATCGCTTTCCGTTATGGGGCTCACATAAGGTCAAGCTACTGTCAGATGAATATTCCCCGACAAAGAAGAATATTCCACGACCAAACGAAACGAATATTCTCTCGGTAAAAATGAATATTTTATAACCACTTGCTTATTTAAAATATTTGCGCATTTTACCCATAACTAACCACATTAATCAAATCAACCCTTACTATTTCAAAATAATATATAGAGAAAATTTAATTTCATTTATAATAAGTTGGGGTCTTACAACCTCCCCTCCTTATGAAATTTCGTCCTCAAAATTGACACGGTGTTTCGAAAAGGTGAGGATACCTCGTTTTCATTTCCGTTTCCAACTCCCAGGTCATTTCCTCAATAGCATGGTTCCTCCACAAAAATTTGACTTGTGGTATGACCTTTGTACGTAAGACATGCTCCTTCCTATCCAAGATCTTGACGGGTACCTCTTCATACGTTAAGTCCTCGGTTATCTCGTCCAGTTCTAACTCAATAACGTGGTTCGGGTCTTTCACATATTTACGTAGCACATATATATGAAAAATATTATGAACACGAGACATACTTGGAGGTAACGCGAGTCTATAGGCTACATTTCCTACTCGGTCAATAATTTGAAATGGACCAATAAATCGTGGATTGAGCTTTCCCCTCTTTCCAAATCGTGTTACTCCCTTCCATGGAGCTACACGCAATAATACATGATCCCCAACACTAAATTCCACGTCCTTTCGATGAAGATCTGCATAACTCTTTTGTCGATCTTGTGCCGTTTGTATACGTTGTCGAATCATTTGGATCTTTTCTATAGTAATACGTACCAACTCTGGTCCCAAAAATGTTTCTTTACCCACCTCATCCCAACATACTAGAGAACGACACTTTTTTCCATACAATGCTTCGAATGGAGATACCCCTATACTTGCCTGATAACTGTTGTTGTAGGAGAATTCCACCAATGGTAAATACTTATCCCAACTCCCTTTGAAGTTTAGGACACAGAGTCTTAATAGATCTTCAAGAGTTTGAATAGTCCTCTCTGATTGTCCGTCTGTTTGAGGATGGTATGCCGAACTGAATCATAAATCCGTGCCCATAGCTTTTTGCAAACTAACCCCAAAATCTTGAAGTGAATCTTGGGTCACGATATGAAACTATAGATACTGGCATGCCATGTAATCTCATAATCTCATTTACGTACATACGAGCAAGATGTTCAAGGGAATAAGTCTCCCGTATCGGCAAGAAATGAGCAGACTTATTTAATCTATCAACAATAACCCAAATAGCATCTATGCCTTGAGAAACTATGGGAAGACCCGTAACGAAATCCATGGTAAGGTGTTCCCACTTCCATTTTGGGATCTCAAGTGGTTGCAATGGACCCTTAGGTACTTGATGCTCCGCCTTTACACGTTGACAAGTTAAACACCTCGAGATAAACTTTGCAATCTCTCTCTTCATATTGTTCCACCAAAATGTATGTCGAAGATCACGATACATTTTGGTACTTCGAGATGGATTGCAAATCTGTAATATGTGCCTCCGTCATGATCTTGTACTTCAAATCAGAGTCGTTAGGAACACAAAGCCTGGAGTGGACTCGAAGTATTCCTTCTTCATCGATTCTCGCTTCCGAAATAGCACCTTCTTGTACTTTCTTCTTCATACGCATCAACTCCGGGTCGGTGGCTTGAGCAACTTTAACTTTTTCTATTAAAGTTGGCTCTATGCGTATACTTGACATCATTGTACTCGTTCCTGCATATGATCTTCTAGTCAACGCATCAGCTACCACGTTTGCTTTTCCAGGATGGTATTGAATGGTGTGGTCATAATCTTTTAACAGCTCGAGCCAACGTCGTTGCCGCATGTTGAGTTCCTTTTGGGTGAAGAAATGTTTGAGGTTTTTATGGTCTGAATATATCTCCACTTTCTCCCCATATAGATAGTGCCTCTAGATCTTTAGCGCGAAAATGACTGCTGCCAACTCTAGATCATGAGTAGGATAATTCCTCTCATATTCTTTAAGTTGTCGCAAGGCATAGGCTATGACTTTCCCACGTTGCATGAGAACACATCCTAACCCTTTGCCTGAAGCATAGCTGTAGATAACAAATCCATCCGAACCAGATAGTATTGTCAGAACAGGTGCTGAAATGAGTCTCCTCTTAATCTCTTGGAAACTCTTTTCGCATTCCTCGCTCCATACAAATTTTGTATCTTTTCGAGTCAGCTGAGTTAACGGAGTAGCGATTCATGAAAATCCTTCCACAAATCTTCGATAATAACCAGCTAGGCCCAGAAAGCTACGTAATTCGGTCACTGACTTTGGTTGCTCCCAACTTTGTATTGCTTCAATCTTCGCCGGGTCGACAGATACTCCATGTTTTGACACCTCGTGCCCAAGGAATGCTACTTCCTCAAGCCAAAACTCGCATTTCTTCAACTTGGCATATAACTTGTTTTCACGAAGCCTTTGGAGTACCAGCTTCAAATGGTGCTCATGATCGTCACGACTTTTGGAATATATGAGGATGTCATCAATAAAGGCAACAACGAACTGATCCAAATATTCTTTGAATATCCGGTTCATCATATCCATGAAAGCCGCAGGAGCATTAGTCAATCCAAAAGACATGACTAAAATTCATAATGCCCATACCGAGTTCTGAAGGCAGTCTTTGGAATATTCTTAGTTCTAATCTTCAGCTGATGATATCCAGAACGAAGATTGATCTTTGAAAAGAATTATGCTCCATGTAACTGGTCAAACAGGTCATCAATACGAGGTAGCGGATACCTATTCTTGATAGTGACATGGTTTAATTCCCGGTAGTCAATAAAAAGTCGCATACTCTCATCCTTCTTCCTTACAAATAAAACAGGAGCACCCCAAGGAGATGTACTAGGACGAATGAAACCGATGTCCAACAACTCCTGTAGTTGGACTTTTAACTCCTGAAGTTCAATAGGAGCCATTCGATATGGGGTTTAAGAAATGGGCTTTGTACCAGATTTAAGGTCAATAAAGAATTCAACTTCACATTCTGGGGGTAGACCGGGAAGTTCTTCAGGAAATACGTCAGGAAATTTACTAACAACAGGAATATTATTCAAATCTGACGTGTCTTTATTCAAATCCATAACATGGGCTAAGAAAGCTTGACATCCGTTTTTCAATAAACGAATAGCTTTATGACTTGATATGACAGTGATTGATTTTAGTGGTTTAGTTGCTTGAATTCGTACAACAGGTTGGTTAGGAATATGAAAACTAACAACCTTACAAAAATAATTAATTTTGGCATGATGAGTAGTTAACCAATCAATCCCTAAAATCACATCAAAAGAAAGAATCTTTAAAGAGATACGGTCAACAGGTAATGTGATGGTGCCAACTTGGATCAAATAAGATTTATAAACAGTGGATGTGATAAAAGTTTCTCCTAACGGAGTCTCCACAGATAAATCAAAGTTTAATTTCTCCGGAGTTAAGTTTAAACGTTGAGCACAAGCAGGAGAGATAAACGAATGGGTAACACCGGTATCTAGTAAGGTATAAACTTCGCAAGAATTTATGATTAACTTACCCGTAATCACCTCGTTTGGGTTCCTCGCATTTTGACCAGTTACGACAAACGCTCTTCCAGGAACCGTTGACTTTGACTTTTCTGGGATAGCCTTTTGAGTCACCATCCCCGCTGGACTTGGTTTTGCTACCATACAATCTCGAGCGATATGTCCTTCTTTTCCACAATTATAACATACCTTGAACTGTTGTGGGCAGTTTGGGCTGATATGTCCCTCTTTTCCACATTTATAGCATACGACCGCGGGTCGCGTTCCCTCCTTAGAACCGATTCTTCACTTTGGTGTTGACATCTTCACATGGTCGTTGTTGAATCTCCTCTTTTTAAAATCTCCTCCCAACTCGCTTCTTCTATTCTTATAGCCATGATTACCACCAGAGTGGTTGCCGCTTTTGTTCGTATTTTTCTTTCTCCATTGGTTATCGTTGTTCTGATGACTGCTGTCACCGGTATGATCCTGGTTGTGGTCCCTCGGTTGAACGTACTCGTTATCTCGCTCTAATAATTGAGCCCTGTTGATAACATCTGAATAGAGAGAAAATTTATGAGAAATGAGATATTGACGTATGCCCGATTTTAAACCTCTAAGAAACATCCGCGTCATAAGTTCCTCATTCTCCACCAAATGAGGTGCAAACCTGGATAACTCTGCAAACTTCGCCTCGTACTGGGACACCGTCATATTGTTTTGTTCTAGCCTAATAAACTCCACTTTCTTTATATGACGAATACTTTCAGGAAAGTACTTGTCATTGAACAGTTTCTGAAACGTTTCCCAAGACATGCTTTGAAAAGCAATACCGGATGGGTACACTTCACAGATTCCCACCAATGTCGCCTCATTACTTTAACATAAAGGTGGCGAATGGAACCTTCGTTCCTCCATGCATCCCAAGACATCGAATATCTTGGTAATTTGTTTGACACACGTCTTCGCTTTAACCGGATCCAAATTTTCCCGCACTGCGGTGGTCCCAACTCTTTGAATCGCTTGGCGTTGACAAACAAATGCGTTATTATCATTTCCACCGTATTTTGTGCACAAGTCTCCTCGCTTGATTTTGCATGAATCGCAAAAAGCTTCTAAACATTCCGCTGTTCATCGCTCTACTTTCGGTGGTGTTGTTCACAGGAGGAACATTTCCACTGTTGACGTTCTCTCCTCATTGGTGAGCAAAGGTGTCTCCACGCCTCATTTACTCCATCATTAACATTCTCAATCGACATTCTCAAATACCGCCATAAAACAAGGGTTAATTAAGAAAATCAACATATCACATAATATCCCTATATACCGACTTAACTAACAAATAAGCTTAGGTAGGACACACTAGCGAAGGATTTACTCGCCTCTCCTCCTAGTTCTATTCCCCGATCTCCGCCAGAGATCATATCCCTAAGCTCGATTCTTAATCAATGACGCCCCCAAAATAGGTATACATCACCCATTTTGAGTCACAATAACATGGTCATGTAAACAACTACAACTTTATTAATACAACATAAAAACCATGAGTTTAAATACAAATATTGCCATCTGACAATATTAACACCCAAATAAGTCCTCATTATAATTATTGGTACATTATTTTACAAAATGGGGAGGACTACTAAAACAACTTTCTAGAACCTTCATTCCATACCCCTTACTCTAAGACTCATCGCACATTCTCGCCTCCCGAGAAGAAAAATGAAAGAATAAGGAAAAGGGTGAGCTCAACTAGCCCAAGAAGAATGTTATGACTAAGATAATATAGAACAAATTATCGTTAGTCTTCAATAGGAAAAATCGATAAAATACAATGTATAATAAGTTTCGCATCAATATTCACAACGAAATAATAATTCATGTAAGAGTTACGTGAGAATGAAATCTACTATCTTCTATGAATTTAAAAGTCCATCATCAATATTTTATCCTCGTAACATCAATCAATATACATCTTGAATCAAATATTCATCTTTGCACTACACAGCCAAAGATATTCATCACCATACATGTTCATCTCAACACTGCTCATCTTTGCACTACGCCCAAAGATATTCATAATAAAATCAACCATATTTGCACTACGTGCCAAAGATATTCAGTAATACCATCATTTAGGACTGAGGATGATAAAAAATATTTTAAAGAAAACGAATCAAGTGAAACAAAAGAACAAATATTAAGGATTCGTACTTTAAACAATCTTAGTTCAAAAATACTTCATAAATAATCATAGTGAAGTAAAATTCAAGAATAATCAAAATATGGATACAATCAAAGCTAGTATCCATAATAGATATTTTGGACAAAAAATGAAAATTTAATTTTTCTGTGAATAATGTCGTATTCGTGAATAGTGTCGTAATGTGAATAGTGTCATATACGTGAATAGTAACCCCGACACTAAAAGACAAGAATTTCACAAGAACAATCTTACCAATATTCCGACATAATGATATTAGAAGAAATAATATCATTTAAAAAAATAATAATATCCCTTACCTCGAAAAGACGGTGCTTTTGACTGGAATACTGGATATAGTGCTGAAGGGAACTTGCACCGTATAACAACACTCAAAGTATCAAAATACTCACAAGAATACGCTTGATAATATAGAGAGAGAAAACTTCAGTTTCAGGTGTGATTTTGAATTCTAACCTTAGCACCCTATTTATAGGAAAATGCTTAGAACACCAAAGTAAAAAATTTAATATAATAATAATATTTTCAAAATATTTTTTCTACGCACACCATCAGTTCAAACATTAGCCACCCACCTCACAAAAGATGAAAAAAACGTTTTTCTTATTAAAATCATTTAAAACTCCAAAAATCAATTATTTCGAACTTCTAACTTCAATAATTCATAATAAATAGTCTTTTATCAGAAAAATTCAAACCTTATATCCTTTCCATAGGAAATTTCATTCTCTACAACTTTGCAGAAGAAAGTTTTTCCAAATTCCAAACAGAAATTGACCGAAATTCTTAAACGGACAATTTTATAAGCTATAATCAAATTTCAGTCAAGAAATGTGGTCCACAAACATGTTTAACATGTTTTAAATATTTTTAGTAACAAAAATACTCCTCCTCCTCATATACTCATATATCCCACATTCATTGCAAAAATATCACCATTATTATATTATTAAAATATAATAATATATTTAAATGAATTATTTATCAGAAAAGATAAATTATCAAATTTTCAACAATTGTCACTTTAAAATTTTCTCCATCTATATCCATATAAAATGAATATTTTCCTTATCATGTAAATCAATAATTAATTATTCACAAATAATATTACAGAATCACAATACTGGCAACTAGGCTGTTCCCAGGAAAGAGGGGGCTTTCCAATAAAGATTTCTCCTTACTGGCGCGCAATTAGATGACCAAACCTCTCCTTAGACGGAACTTTCTAGACATTGCCAATAATGTTATCTAATAATATTATTCAAATAATATGAATTATTGATTTGATAGAGGAAAATAATATGTAGTGACAATTATTGAAACAACAATAATATAAAATATCAACGTAGCAATTATTGAATCAATAAAATAAAATATTGAACAGTAATTATGGTAACAATTATTGAGTAGTGCCTTCTTACGTAAGAATCAATAATTGGTATAATACCGTGTTCTACTGTGTTTTAACCACCGGGTATTCTAACAGTATTAACGGTAACAACTACGCCGTTATTTATAAACAACTTATACTTGTCGTTTTCTTCATCCAATCGCTTTCCGTTATGGGACCCACATATAATATCAGCTACCTAAATGCATTTAATATTCCCCGACAGTAAAAATATTCCACGACCAAATGAGTATTCTCTGGTAAAAAATGAATATTTTATAACCACTTGCTTATTTAAAATATTTGCTCATTTTACCCATAACTAACCACATTAATCAAATCAACCCTTACTATTTCAAAATAATATATAGAGGAAATTTAATTTCATTTATAATAAGTTGGGGTCTTACAACTACGGCCAAGGATATTCATTAGTATCACGACCAAAAATTATCCATGCACTACGGGCCAAAGATATTCATGTATTCATCAATGGTCATAGCCAACAACTGTCCATCAATGCACTACGGGCCAAAGAGGACTTTTACCACATCATTTGTAACATTACGATCATGATTATACCGATAAATTCCTGGTCATAATCATACCAAGTCCATCTATGCACTACAGGCCACAGATGACTTTCAACATAATATAAACATGAAGATGATGATAATGATATAAGAATTCAATAAAACAAGTTCAAGAATTAATTTATCCAGGAACTAATAACGTCCAAATCGTCAACATGATACTTCTTTGTAGAGTAAAATTCAAGAATGTTCAAAAGAATATTTCCATGAAAAGATACTAGATGAAGCGCAAATATCAAGGATATTCCACTAATTTCATGGAGTATAGAAATCAATACTTTAACCAACTGGGTATAATAAAGAATGGAATAACAAAAGAAATCACCAGGCATCCGATAGATCGCATGTGCATGTGTTATTCCAATGTAATAATAAATAAAGGAACCAGTCATGCGTAAACACACGCATAAGATATTCCAATGAATAATAAATAACGGAACCAGTCAAAGTAAATTTGCACCGACAAGTTGTTCCAATGAATAATAAATAACGGAACCAAATCATGTGTAAACGCACGCATGTGATGTTCCAAATGTAATAATAAAGAATGGAATAATGTAAGAATTTCATCATGTATGCGGTACTTGTGATAGACAAAGTTATTCCAACATATTGATAAAGAATGGAATAATGTAAGAATTTCACCAACTATGCGGTACTTGATGTAGGCGTTTATTCCAACATAATGATAAAGAATGGAATAATGTAAGAATTTCACCAAGTATAGGGTGAGATCATGATACATACATGTATTCCAATGTAATAATAAAGAATGGAATAATAGAAGTTCTCTTCATGAATATGAAAACTTGCACTACGCTCAAAGCTTTCTTAAACTCTAAAGAAATACGCTCAAGATTATAGAAGAAGAATTCTCTCTACAGTTTCTCTCTCTGGAGTTTCACTGAATTCATAAGAAATAATGAAGGAATGAGTTTCTATTTATAGAAGAATGGACTAAACAGTAACTAATTCCTGAAAGGTCCAGATTGATTTACTTTTAAACGGACGGTCCAGATTGGTTTACAATAAATTATAATATATTCTATTTATAATCTAATAAAACGAATAACTTTATAAAAGTATTTTGTTTTATATAAAAAGATTTTACTATGCAAACATTTATGCATAATAAAATATAATATATTCTAATTATTATCTAATAAAACGAATAACTTTATAAAAGTATTATGTTTTATATAAAAGATTTTACTATGCAAAAACACTATGATAATAGAATATAATATATTTTATTTATAGTCTAATAAAACGAATAACTTTATAAAAGTATTATGTTTTATATAAAAGATTTTCTGCTTTTATTAAATTAATAATACTAATAAAACAAAACTTCATCATCATTATTATAATTCACACTATTAATCGACCAGTGTCGTTCTTGTGAAAGAGGGGCTTTTCAATAAGGATTTCTCCTATCAAGCGCCTTGAATTAGGTGACCAAACCTCTCTCGCGTAACTTAGAGACATCGTTAATATTGTAAATAATAATATTAATAGCTCTGTCATCTCAATTATTGATTTAATAATATAAAAAAATATCCACAATAATTGAATCAAATAACGTGAGATACTATACAACAATTACTGAATCAATAATTGAACAAAACTGAGTGACTTCTCACGTAAGCATTAATAATCAATACTGTGCTGTACTTCAACTAACGCATATTCCTCGTGCATTTTTTAACATCGAGTGTTTCAACAGTTAACGGTAAAACTTCCGCCGTTATTTTCATAAAATATTTTTCTCGTTTTCTCAATCCGACAATAATTTCGTTGTGGGGTCCACCAATGATTGTGTCATCGTACAAATATTCCCTGTTAAAACGAATATTCCCCGACCAATCGAATATTATATGACAACTTGCGTACTTTGCAAAATTTATAAATATTACCCACAACTATAACATTATATCAAATTCATTCCATAATATTCAAAAATGATATTTATAGAAAATTCATCTTTATTCATAAAAGTTGGGTTCTTACAACAGTTAATAGTTTTATAAATGAAGTTTATATTTGGATTCTGTAGTGTGTATTTTGAGATTCAGAATGGGTTGTGTGGACCTATTTTGGAGGCGTCACACGAAACACCTCTTTGATATTTTAAACATGTTACAACTTAAGGAACTTGATTTCGAGCTTTAGTGGCCGAGTTATATGTTCGTTTGATTAACTTATATAAAGAACACTTAGAAAATTTTAGGAAAAGTATACCAAAACAGGCACCGGGCGTCAAGACGATGCGAAACCATAGGCAAAACACCTCTTAGATATTTTATACAAGTTGTAACTTACAGGACTCAATTTTGAGCTTCGGTGGCCAAGTTATCTGCTCGTTCACTTTACTTGTATAAAGAATACTTGGAAAATTTTTGGAAAAATAGACCAAAATGGGTCCCAGACATCAAAACGACGCGAAACCATAGGCGAATCACCTCTTAGATTTTTTCGAACTCGTTACAATTTGAGGGACTCGATTCCGAGCTTCAATGGCCAAGTTATCTGCTCGTTTGCCTAACTTGTATAAAGAACACTTAAATTTTTGTTAGGAAAAGTTGACTAAAACGAGCCCTGGGCGTCGAAACGACACGAAAACCTCTTAAGTATTTTGAACATGTTATAATTTTTGGGACATGATTCCGAGCTCCGGTGGCCGAGTTATCAGCTCGTTTGTAACTTGTATAAAGAACACTTGGAAAAATTTAGAAACAGTAGACCAACACTCGCCCTGGGTGTCGAAACAATGTGAAACCATATTCGAATCACCTCTTAAATATTTTAAACAAGTTAGAACTTATGAGACTCGATTCCGAGTGAAAGTTCAATAATAATCTAAAAGGGGGGTTGAATAGATTATTATAAGTTAAAAATTATATTTAGGCCTTTTAGAATTTTTAGTTATTAGTTAGAATTTTAGCAATTAGCATGCAAGATAATAAAAATTCAGTCACAATGCACTGAGATTTATCTAGTTCACAACATACACCCCTTGGTATGTTTCTACGTCAAGTCTCAAGTCCCTACTTGGAACTTGAGATCCTATTATTATCAATAATAAACACTCCTTCAACAGACGGAGAAGCCTTTACAAAGTTTTATAGACAAACTTCAAACTATTCAACTATTCTATCTTGGACAACAAGCTCCCCACTCCTTCGTCAAGTCTAGTTGTACCACCTTTTGAGTTTAGTTCTATTCTATGATCTGGTCCTAAAATAACAGCCTCTTCCTCACCCCACAAGTACACTAGAGATCCAACTTCCTGCTAACCTCTCTAAGACTCCGGTCTTGGTCAAAGAATTAATTATCTTTCTCACAGGTACATAAAATAAACTAACTCTGACTCTTTCTTTGTTTACAAATAAGTTTACAACAATGTGCTTCTTCAAAAAGCTGATAAGTGATAAGTACAGATTAATGCTTCTCAAATATGCAGATAGAAAATTAAGAACAAATATATATGTATAAAAGTTCAAGGACTTTTATATTCAACAATGAGCTTCTTGAAAACAGATAGAAATTTTGTTTAGATCCACTGATGCTTCTGATTAAGAAAATATATGATTTTAAGGCACTTTATAAAGAATTAGCAATTCTTTAAAATAAAGAAGGTTTTTCTATGGATAATATAGAATTGTTTCTTAGATAGTCTTTATCAAGTATTATATGAATTATTTTTATGAATCAATACTTATATAAAAGAATAAATCAAATCAAATAATATTTATCAAGTGTAATATTTAAATCAGTTAAGCACAAACTGATAAAACAAATATTACTGTTTAACTCAAATAATATATAAGAATATTTTATCTATTATGTGAACTTTTATAGATAATGTCACTTAGTACTATAAGGAATCGTACGGTTTGAATTCCTCTTGGTAGAGGTGTATCTCCGTAGCCTTGTGTCGTCTAAGTTTGACAAAATTTATAATTTTCACAATTGATATTTATATAAATATTTTCAATAGATCACTAGGATTCTCAAATCCAGTTCGGATGACTACTCTTTTTGGAGCAGTATCTCAGTGTCGTTTTGAGCTATCAAGTGCGTATCTATTTTACGATATTTATATAAATAATGTCGATAAAAGGTTAATGGAGACTATAAGGAATCGTACGGTTTGAATTCCTATTCGTAAAGGTGTATCTCTGTAGCCTTGTGGCGCCCAAGTATCCTTTTATTTGACAAATAGATGAAATAAAGATATATAAAATTGTGTAGAATAATGTGTATTTGTATATCTATAGATATACTACAAGTAAGAAATAATTCAATAGAAATTAAACTTATCTTAATATTTGAACCAATTTTTCTCTTCAAAAATTCAGACTTTTTTTAAGAAGAGATATAAAGCTTTTTAGAGAGAATGTAGGCAAGGAGAGTATGCTTTTCTTTTCACTAAATTGGTAAAAACCAAAAGAATGAAATACTCCATATTTTAACGTCAATTACTTTTTTTAAAGGAAGGTTGCAATTTTAATATTTTAGTTAGTTTAGTCAGTTCATTACAAGTTTTTTTTAGTTTGTGGTCTATTACACAAAGTGGACCAACTCATTATTTAACGAGATAAATGTAAGTTGTGATGCCCCCAAAATAGGTATACATCACCCATCTTTGATCGTCAAATACATGGTACAGAATACAAATACAAACTTAATTATACAATATGAGCTGAGAGTTTTTACACGAATATTGTCATATAGACAATATCCAAACTCAAATAGAGTCCTCATTACATTTATTGGCACACTATTTTATAGAATATTGAGGACTACTATAACACTATCTCGGGCCATCACTCCGTTCCCCTACTAGTTCCGGCTATGTTCTCAATTCCTGAAAAGAACAATGGAAATAAAAGGGTGAGCTCAACTAGCCCAGTAAGAAATATTATGACTAAGATAATGCAGAATAAGTTATCATTAGCCCTTCAACAATGTTAAACTGATAGAATATAATAGACAACAAGTTTAACTACATCGGAACAAGAAATCCATTAGAAGAGTCAAGTAGAGCATGATATCTACTATCTTCTATGATTTAAAAAGTTTATCATTAACTTTATTGCTGGGACTCAGCTTAATAAATAGATCACATTATCGAATCATCCCTGCACTACGGCCAATGATATTCATTAGTATCACGTCCACAAATTATTCTTGCACTACGGGCTAAGAATTATTCGTGTAATCATCAATGGTCATGACTATATCAAATTATCCCTGATCATAATCATACTAATCAACAATCCATCTATGCATGTAAGCCAAAGATGACTTTCATCATAATATAAGCATGAGGATGATGACAATGATATAAGAATTCAATTAAAAGAAAGTAAATGATAAATTTTTAAAGATTTATAATTTAATTTATACAGAATTCAATAATGTCCAAATTTTCAACATGATACTGCTTTGTAGAGTAAAATTTAAGAATAATGTCCATGAATCAAAAATAATTTGGACAGCAAAGAATAAATTTTTCGATGAATAATACCCTATGAATAGTACCCTGTGAATAGTACTTCGGGAATAGTACCCCGTGAATAGTAACCCGACATTAAAAGTGCCCCAAATACCCGAGTGAATAATATTTGAGTGAATAGTAATCGGGTAAATAGTAACCTGTGAATAGTACCCCGACATAAAAAGTGCCCCGAATACCTGAGTGAATAATATTATAGTGAATAGTAACCAGGTGAATAGTAACTCGTGAATAGTATTTTAGTGAAAATATTGATATTTAATAAGAAAGTTCATATCAATATTCCAATAAAATGATACTGGATGAAGCGCAAAACTCACGGATATTCCACTAATTTCAAGGATTACAGAAGCAATACTTATCATAGTAAGTTTAGATTTAAGAATATGAAAAGAATTATCATACGAAAACTACAAATGAATTTTCACCTGGCATACGGTACGTAATCCGCGTAGACAGGTTATTCCGACATACTAAAGGATGAATATGAAAAATAGTATTCCTTATGAATACGAAAGAAATAATATTCCTTACCTTAGTAGAAAGCTGGATACTACAAAAGTGAAGTAGCAGAATACTCTTCTTCTTGCTCTCTATAGTTTCTCTCTCTATAGTGTATCTTGTGAATCTCAATGAATTGGTGAGAATGAAAGAAGAATTAAGCATATATTTATAGGAGAATGGACTAAATAGTAACTAATTACGAACGGTCCAGATTAATTCACTATTAGAACGGACGGTCCATATTGATTACTATTAAAACCATAACCGACGGTCCAGATTGATTTTCCAAATATTACCCACAACTATAACATTATATCATATCCACACCATAATATCAAAAATATATTTCGAGAAAAATTATTCAAAGTATTCCTTCTTCATCAATTCTTGCTTCCGGAATAGCACCTTCTTGCACTTTTTTCTTCATATGCATTTGCTCTAGGTCTGTAGCTTGAACAACTTTAACTTTATCGATTAAAGTCAGTTCTACTCGTATATTCGCCATCAACACATGGGTCCCTGGAGTCTTTAACTCTATCTCCATCTTTTGTAAGTCATACAAAATGGGCCTTTGCGTTGACAATATTGCACTCGTACCCGCATATGATCTTCTACTCAATGCATTAGCTACTACGTTAGCTTTTCCAGGATGGTATTGAATGGTATGATCATAATCGTTCAATAGCTCAAGTCATCGTCTTTGCCGCATGTTGAATTCCTTTTGAGTGAAGAAATACTTGAGGCTTTTATGATCCGTATAAATCTCCACCTTCTCTCCATACAGGTAATGCCTCCAAATCTTAAGCGCTTAAAAATGATGTTACCGCCAACTCTAGATCATGAGTAGGATAATTTCTCTCATATTCTTTGAGTTATCGTGAGGCATAGGCTATGACTTTCCCATGTTTCATGAGAACACATCCTAAACCTTTGTCTGAAGCATCACTGTAGATGACAAATCCCTTCGAACCAGATGGTATTGTCAGAACAGGTGCTGAAATGAGTCTCCTCTTGAGTTCTTGAAAACTCTTCTCACATTCCTCGCTCCAACCAAATTTTGTATATTTTTGAGTCAGTTGAGTTAATGGAGTAGCGATTCGAGAAAATCCTTCCACGAATCTCCGATAATAACCACCTAAGCCCAAAAAGCTACGTACTTCAATCACTTACTTAGGTTGCTCCCAGCTTTGAATTGCTTTAATCTTTGCTGGGTCAACAGATATTCCATGATTTGATATCACGTGCCCAAGAAATGCTACATCCTCAAGCCAAAACTCGCACTTTTTCAACTTGACATAAAGCTTATTTTCACGAAGCTTTTGGAGTATCAGCCTCAAGTGTTGCTCATGATCTTCACGGCTTTTGGAATATATGATGATGCCATCAATAAATACGACTACAAAATGATCCAAATATTTCTTGAATACTTGGTTCATCATATCCATGAAGGCAGTAGGAGCATTAGTCAATCCAAAAGACATGACAAGGAATTCATAATGCCCGTACCGAGTTCTTAAAGCAGTGTTTGGGATATCATTGATTTTAATCTTTAACTGATGATATCCGGAACGAAGATCGATCTTTGAAAAGAATTTGGCGCCTTAAAACTGGTCAAACAGGTCATCAATACGTGACAATGGGTACCTATTTTTTATGGTGACATGATTCAACTCCCGATAATCAATACAAAGTTGCATACTTCCATCTTTCTTATTTACGAAGAGAACTTGAGCACCCCAAGAAGATGTACTAGGACGAATGAAACCGATGTCTAACAATTCCTGTAGTTGAGTCTTTAACTCTTGAATCTCAACAGGAGCCATTCTATATGGGGCTTTGGAAATGGGTTTTGTACCGGTTTCAAGGTTGATACAAAATTTAATTTCACGCTCTGGGGGTAGGCCAGGAAGTTCTTTAGGGAATACGTCAAAAAATTTATTAACAATGGAAATATCATTTAAATCTGACGTATTTTTGTTTAAATCTGTGACATGGGCTAAGAAAGCTTGACATCCATTTTTCAATAAACGAATAGCTTTAAGACTTGAGATGACAGTAATTGACTTTAATGGTTTGGTTGCTTGAATTCGCATAATAGGTTGGTTAGGAATATGAAAGCTAACAACCTTACGAAAATAATCAATTTTAGCATGATTAGTAGTCAACCAATCAATTCCTAAAATCACATCGAATGAAAGTATTTTTAAAGAAATAAGATCGACAGGTAACGTACGGTTACCGATTTGAACCAAACAAGACTTATAAACATTGGATGTTATGAAGGTTTCTCCCAACGGAGTTTAAACAGATAAATTAAAGTCTAATTTCTCCAGAGTCAAATTGAAACGTTGAGCGCAAGTAGGAGAAATAAAAGAATGGGTAGAACCGGTATCAAATAAGGTATAAGCTTCACAAGGCTTTTTGGGAGTTTACAACAAACGCTCTCCCTTGAACTACCGATTTTGTCTTGTCTGGGATGGCCTTTGATGCCTCCATCCCAGCAAGACTTGACTTTGGTGCATGACAAAATCGGGCTAGGTGACCTTCTCTTCCATAATTGTAACATGCTTTGGAATGGTGCGTACAGTTTGGACTGATGTGTCCCTCTCCTATGCATTTGTAACATACGACCGACAGTTGTTCTCCTTCCTTATTGAATCTCCTCTTCTTAAAATTTTCAATTCTATTATCTTGGCTATGATTACCACCGGAGTGGTTACCATTTCTTGCATGTTGATTCCCTCCACGTTTGTTGTCACCGCTTTGATGACTGCTACCACTGGTATTATCGACTTGTTGGCTGCTCTCCCTTGGTTGGGTTAACTCATTATCACGCTCCAATAACTGAGCCCTATTTACAACATTTGAATACAAACACTGTTTATGAGAAATGAGGTATTGACGTATTTCGGGTCTCAAACCTTGTAGAAACATTCGCATCATTGTCTCCTCATTATCAACCAAATGGGATGCGAACCGGGACAACTCGGCAAACTTAGCCTCGTACTGCGACATGTTCATATAGTTTTGCTCCAACTTGATAAACTCCACCTCCTTCATGTGACGAATACTTTCGGGAAGGTACTTATGATGCCCCCAAAATAGGTATACATCACCTATTTTAAGTCGTCAATAACATGGTACAGAAATAACAACAACTTTATTAATACAACCCATAAACTATGAGTTTAAATACAAATATTATTATCTAGACAATATTCACACCCAAATAAGTCCTCATTACAATTATTGATACATTATTTTACAAAAATGGTGAGGACTACTAAAATAACTTGTAGAACCATCATTCCATTCCCCGACTAGAACTCGCTACATTCTCACCTCTTGAGAAGAAAAATGGAACAAAAAGGAAAAGGGTGAGCTCAACTAGCCCAGTAAAGAATATTATGACTAAGATAATATAGAACAAATTATCGTTAGTCTTCAACAGGGAAAAATCTGATAAAATACAATAGACAACAAGTTTCAAATCAATATTTGCAGCGGAAATAATAATTCATAGAAGAGTTATGTAGAGAATGAAATCTACTATAATCTATGAATTTAAAAGTTCATCATCATTATTTTATCCCTGTAACATCAATCAATATTCATCTTGAATCAAATATTCATCTTTGCACTACGCACCAAAGATATTCATCACCTATTATGTTCATCTCAACACTGTACATCTTTTTCTACGGGCCAAAGATATTCATAATAAAATCAACCATCTTTGCACTACAGGCCAAAGATATTCAATAATACCATCATTTAGGACTGAGGATGATGAAAAATATTTTAAAGAAAACGAATCCAGTGAAACAAAAGAACAAATATTAAGGATTTGTACTTTAAACAATCCGAGTTCAAAAATACTTCATAAATAATCATAGTGAAGTAAAATTCAAGAATGATCAAAACATGGATACAATCAAAGCTAGTATACATAATAGATATTTTGGACAAAAAACAAAAATTTAATTTTTCTCGTGAATAAGGTCGATTCGTGAATAATAGTCTTATATATCGTGAATAGTAATCCCGACACTAAAAGACAAGAATTTCACAAGAAAAAATCTTACCAATAATCTGGCATAATGATATTGGAAGAAATAGTATCATTTTTTAAAAAAAATAACATTCCTTACCTCGAAAAGACTGTACTTCTAGCTGGAATACCGGATATAGTGCTGAAGGGAACTTACACCGTATAACAACACTCAAAGTATCAAAATACTCACAAGAATACACTCGATAATATAGAGAGAGAAAGAGAGAGAAAACTTCAGTTTCTGGTGTGATTTACAATTCTAACCTAAGCACCCTATATATAGGAAAATGCTTAAAACACCAAAGCAGAAAATTTATTAAAATAATTTATTTATTAAATATTCAAGCCCACCACCAAAGAATCTGAATTCAGCTCATTTACCACACATGTGGGATTGTAAAAAAACATTTTTCTTGAATAAAACAATTAAAACTTCTAAAAATCAATTATTCCTGAACTCCTGAACTTCGAAACTTTAATAATTCATAACAAATAGCCCTTTTATCAGAAAAATTCGAACCTCATGTCATTTCCATAGGAAATTCCATTCTCTACAACTTTGCGGAAGAAAGTTTTTCCAAATTCCAAACAGAAATTGACCAAAATCCACATACGGACGATTTTACAAGCTATAATCAAATTTCAGTCAAGAAATGGGGTCCACAAACATGTTTACCATATTTTAAATATTTTTTTGTAACAAAAATACTCTTCCTCCTTATTTATTCATATATCACCATTATTATATTATTAAAATATAATAATATATTTAAATGAATTATTTTATCAAAAAAGATAAAATATCAATTTTCAACAATTGTCACATTAAAAATTTTCTCCATCTATATCCACATAAAATGAATATTTTCTTTATCATAATAATCAATAATTAATTATTCATAAATAATATTACGTAATCACAAGATCTTGTAAACCAGCCGCTCCTGGAAAGATGAGGCTTTCCAATAAGGATTTCTCCTTACTGGCGCACAATTAGATGACCAAACCTCTCCTTAGACAGAACTTTCTAGACATTGCCAATAATGTTATCTAATAATATTATTCAAATAATATGAATTATTAATCTGATAATAAAAATAATGTGCAGTGACAATTATTAAAATAACAATAATATAAAATATCAACGTAGCAATTATTGAATCAATAAAATATAATATTGAACAGTAATTACTGTAATAATTATTGAGTAGTGCCTTCTTACGTAAGAATTAATAATTTGTGCAATACTGCAATACTATCGTGTTTTTTAACCAACGGGTATTCCAACAAGATAATTCTTGATATAACTTCTGTGAGTTATTTATAAACAACTTATACTTGTCATTTTTTTTATCCAATCACTTTCCGTTATGGGGCCCACACAAGGCTACGCCGTCGAACGAATATTCCCCGACAGTAAGAATATTCCACGAACAAACCAATATTCTCCGATAAAAATGAATATTTTATAACCACTTGCTTATTTGAAATATATGCGCATTTTACCCATAACTAACCACATTAATCAAATCAATCCTTACTATTTCAAAATAATAAATAGAGAAAATTTAATTTCATTTATAATAAGTTGGGGTCTTACAACCTCCCCTCCTTATGAAATTTTGTCCTTGAAATTTACGTACGTACCCGGTGTTTCGAAAAGGTGAGGATACATCGCTTTCATTTCCGTTTCTAACTCCCAGGTCATTTCCTCAATTGCATGGTTCCTCCACAAAACTTTGACTTGTGGTATGACCTTTGTACGTAAGACATGCTCCTTTCTATCCAAGATCTTGACAGGTACCTCCTCGTACGTTAAGTCTTTGGCTATCTCATCCGGTTCTAACTCAATAACGTGGTTCGGGTCTTTCACATATTTACGAAGCACAGATATATGAAAAATATTATGAACACGAGAAATACTTAGAGGTAACGCGAGTCTATAGGCTACATTTCCTACTCGATCAAGAATCTAAAATGGACCAATAAATCATGGATTGAGCTTTCCTCTTTTCCCGAATCTTGTAACTCCCTTCCATGGGGCAACACGCAACAATACATGATCCCCAATACTAAATTCCACGTCCTTTCCGTGAAGATCCGCATAACTCTTTTGTCGATCTTGTGCCATTTTTATACGTTGTCGAATAATTTAGATCTTTTCTATAGTAATACGTACCAACTCTGGTCCCAACAATATTGCTTCACCCACCTCATCCCAACATACTGGAGAACGACACTTTCTTCCATACAATGCTTCGAATGGAGCTACCCCTATACTTACCTGATAACTGTTGTTCTAGGAGAATTCCACCAATGGTAAATACTTATCCCAACTCCCTTTGAAGTCTAGGACACAGAGTCTTAATAGATCTTCAAGAGTTGGAATAGTCCTCTCTGATTGTCTGTCCATTTGAGGATGGTATGCCAAACTGAATCGTAAATCCGTGCCCATAGCTTTTTGCAAACTAACCCAAAATTGTGAAGTGAATCTTGGGTCACGATCCGAAACTATGGATACTGGCATACCATGCAATCTCACAATCTCATTTACATACATATGTGCAAGACGTTCAAGGGAATAAGTCTCCTGTATCGACAAGAAATGAGCAGACTTGGTTAATCTATCAACAATAACCCAAATAACATTTATACCTTGAGAAACCATGGGAAGACCCGTAACGAAATCCATGGTAATGTTTTCCCACTTCCATTTCGGAATCTCAAGTGGTTGTAACAGACCCTTAGGTACTTGATGCTCCTCCTTTACACGTTGACAAGTTAAACACCTCAAGATAAACTTTGCAATCTCTCTCATCATATTGTTCCACCAAAATGTATGTCAAAGATCACGATACATTTTGGTACTTCTAGGATGGATTGCAAACGGTGTATTGTGTGCCTCCGTCATGATCTTGTACTTCAAATCAGAGTCGTTAGGAACACAAAGTCTGGAGTGGACTCGAAGTATTCCTTCTTCATCGATTCTCGCTTTCGAAATAGCACCTTCTTGTACTTTCTTCTTCATACGCATCAGCTCCGGGTCTGTGGCTTGAGCAACTTTAACTTTATTTATTAAAGTTGGTTCTATGCGTATACTTGACATCATCACACTCATTTCTGCATATGATTTTCTACTCAACGCGTCAGCTACCACGTTTGCTTTTCCAAGATGGTATTGAATGGTGTGGTCTTAATCTTTTAACAGCTCGAGCCAACTTCGTTGCCGCATGTTGAGTTCCTTTTGGGTGAAGAAATATTTGAGACTTTTATGGTCTGAATATATCTCCACTTTCTCCCCATATAGATAGTGCCTCCAGATCTTTAGCGTGAAAACGATTGCTGCCAACTCTAGATCATTAGTAGGATAATTCCTCTCATATTCTTTAAGTTGTCGCAAGGTATAGGCTATGACTTTCCCATGTTGCATGAGAACACACCCTAACCCTTTGCCCGAAGCATCGCTGTAGATAACAAATCCATCTGAACCAGATGGTATTATCAGAACAGGAGTCGAAATGAGTCTCCTCTTGAGCTCTTGAAAACTCTTCTCGCATTCCTCGTTCCATACGAATTTTGTATCCTTCCGAGTCAACTGAGTTAATGGAGTAGCGATTTGAGAAAACCCTTCCACGAATCTCCGATAATAACCTGCTAAGCCCAGAAAGCTACGTACTTCGGTCACCGTCTTCGGTTGCTCCCAACTTTGTATTACTTTAATCTTCGCCGGGTCAACAGATACTCCATGTTTTGACACCACGTGCCCAAGGAATGATACTTCCTCAAGCCAGAACTCGCATTTCTTCAACTTGGCATATAGTTTGTTTTCACGAAGCCTTTGGAGTACCAGCTTTAAATGGTGCTCATGATCTTCACGGTTTTTGGAATATATGAGAATGTCATCAATAAAGACAACAACGAACTGAACCAAATAGTCCTTGAATACTCGGTTATATCCATAAAAGCCGTAGGAGCATTAGTCAATCCAAAAGACATGATTAAGAATTCATAATGCCCGCATGGAGTTACGGGCGGTCTTTGGAATATCCTCGCCTCTAATCTCCAAATGATGATATCCGTAATCTAAGATCGATTTTAAAAGAATTGTGCTCCTTGCAATCGGTCAAACAGTCATCAATACGAGGTAATGAGATACCTATTCTTGATGGTTACATGGTTCAATTCTCGATAGTCAATACAAAGTCGCATACTCCCGTCTTTCTTCTTTACAAATAAAACAGGAGCACCCCAAGGAGATGTACTAGGATGAAAGAAACTGATGTCCAACAACTCTTGTAGCTGGACCTTTAACTCCTGAAGTTCAATAGGAGCCATTCGATATAGGGTTTTAGAAATGGGCTTTGTACCCGGTTCAAGATCAATAAAGAATTTAACTTCACGCTACGGGGTAGACCAGAGAGTTCTTCAATCGTACGTCGGAAATTTTCTAACAACAAGAATTTTATTCAAATCCGAAGTGTCTTTATTCAAATCCTTAACATGGGCTAAGAAAGCTTGCCATCCATTTTTCAATAAATGAATAGCTTTATGACTTGATATGACAGTGATTGATTTTAGTGGTTTAGTTGCTTGAATTCGTACAACAGGTTGGTTAGGAATATAAAAACTAACAACCTTACGAAAATAATAAATTTTGGCATGATGAGTAGTTAACCAATCAATCCCTAAAATTACATCAAAATCAAGTATCTTTAAAGAGATAAGGTCAACAGGTAATGTGATGGTGCCAACTTGGATCAAACAAGATTTATAAACAGTGGATGTGATGAAAGTTTCTCCTAACGGAGGCTCCACAGATAAATCAAAGTTTAATTTCTCCGGAGTCAAGTTTAAACGTTGAGCACAAGCAGGAGAGATAAATGAATGGGTAGCACCGGTATCTAGTAAGGTATAAACTTCACAAGAATTTATGATTAGCTTACCCGTGATCACCTCATTTGGGTTCCTCGCATTTTGACCAGTCACGACAAACACTCTTCCAAGAACCGTTGACTTTAAGTTTTCTGGGATAGCTTTTTGAGTCACCATCCCCGCTGGACTTGGTTTTGTTACTGTACAATCTTGAGTGATATGTCCTTCCTTTCCACAATTATAACATACCTTGAACTGTTGTGGGAAGTTTGGGCTGATATGTCCCTCTTTCTCGCATTTATAGCATACGATCGGTGGTCGTTCTCCTTCCTTAGAACCAGTTTTTGCTGGTGCTGACGTCTTCGCATTGTCATTGTTGAATCTTCTCTTTTTAAAATCTCCCCCCGACTCACTTCTTCTATTTTTATGGCCATGATTACCACCAGAATGGTTACCGCCTTTGTCCGTATTTTTCTTTCTCCGCTAGTTATTGTTGTTTTGATGACTGCTGTCACCAGTATGATCCTGGTTGTGGTCCCTCGGTTGAACGTACTCGTTATCTCGTTCTAATAATTGAGCCCTGTTGAAAAAATCTTAATAGAGAGAATATTTATGAGAAATGAGATATTGACGTATGTCGGGTTTCAAACCTCCCAGAAACATCCGCGTCATACGTTCATCATTATCCACCAAATGAGGTGCAAACCTGGATAACTCTGCAAACTTCGCCTCGTACTGAGACACCGTCATGTTATTTTGTTCTAATCTAATAAACTCCACTTCCTTCATATGACGAATACTTTCAGGAAAGTACTTGTCATTGAATAGTTTCTGAAACATCTCCCAAGACATGTTGAGTGCGGCTGGATGGGTACGCTTCATAGATTCCCACCAGTAATCTGCCTCATTACGGAACATAAAGGTGGCAAATGGAACCTTCTGTTCCTCCGTGCATCCCAAGACATCGAATATCTTGGTAATTTGTTTGACCCACGTTTCTGCCTTAATCGGATCCGACTTTCCCCAGAATTCTAGTTGTCCCAACTCTTTGAACTGCTTGGCTGTGACAAACCGTACGTTGTTATCATTTCCACCTGTATTTTGTGCACGAGTCTCCCTCGTCTGATTTTGCATGAACTGCAAAAAGCTTCTAAACAACCCGTCGTTCATCATTTGCTCAGTGGTGTTGTTCATAGGAGGAACATTGCCAGCCTGTTGCACGTTCTCCTCGTTGGTGAGTAAAGGTGTCTACACGGTCTCATTTACTCCACTTTTAACATTCTCAGTCGACATTCTCAAATACTGCCATAAAACAAGGGTTAATTAAATAAATCAACATATCACATAATATCCATATATACTGACCAACCAACAAATATGCTTAGGTAGGACACACTAGCGAAGGATTTACTCGTCTCTCCCCTCCTAGTTCTATTCCTCGATCTCCGCCAGAGATCATATCCCTAAGCTCTGATACCAACTGTGATGCCCCCAAAATAGGTATACATCACCCATTTTAAGTCGTTAATAACATGGTACAAAAACAACTATAACTTTATTAATGCAACCCATAAACTGTGAGTTTAAATACAAATATTGTCATCTAGACAATATTCACACCCAAATAAGTCCTTATTATAATTATTGATACATTATTTTATAAAAATGGCGAGGACTACTAAAACAACTTCTAGAACCATCATTCCATTCCCCGACTAGAACTCACTACATTCTCGCCTCCTGTGAAGAAAAATGGAACAAAAAGGAAAAGGGTGAGCTCAACTAGCCCAGTAAAGAATATTATGACTAAGATAATATAGAACAAATTATCGTTAGCCTTCAACAGGGAAAAATCTGATAAAATACAATAGACAACAAGTTTCAAATCAATATTTACAGCAGAAATAATAATTCATAGAAGAGTTATGTAGAGAATGAAATCTACTATAATCTATGAATTTAAAAGTCTATCATCATTATTTTATCCTCAGAATATCAATCAATATTCATCTTGAATCAAATATTCATCTTTGCACTCTGAGCCAAAGATATTCATCGATCGGTCATGTTCATCTCAACACCGTACATCTTTGTACTTCTACGGGCCAAATAGATTCATAATAAAATCAACCATCTTTTGCACTTCTGAAGCAAAGATATTCAATAATACCATCATTTAGGACTGAGGATGATGAAAAATATTTTAAAGAAAACGAATCCAGTGAAACAAAAGAACAAATATTAAGGATTCATACTTTAAATAATCCGAGTTCAAAAATACTTCATAAATAATCATAGTGAAGTAAAATTCAAGAATGATCAAAACATGGATACAAACAAAGCTAGTATACATAATAGATATTTTGGACAAAAAATGAAAATTTAATTTTTCTATGAATAGTGCCGTATACATGAATAGTAACCCCGACACTAAACGACAAGAATTTTACAAGAAAAAATCTTACCAATAATCCGACATAATGATATTGGAAGAAATAATATCATTTTTAAAAAAAAATAACATTACTTACCTCGAAAAGACTGTACTTCTAGCTGGAATATCGGATATAGTGCTGAAGGGAACTTGCACCTTATAGCAACACTCAAAGTATCAAAATACTTACAAGAATACGCTCGATAATATAGAGAGAGAAAAAGAGAGAAAACTTCAGTTTCTGGTGTGATTTTCAATTCTAACCTAAGCACCCTATTTATAGGAAAATGCTTAGAACACCAAAGCAGAAAATTTATTAAAATAATTTTATTTATTAAATATTCATGCCCACCACCAAAAATATTCATGTTTTTCTTGAATAAAACAATTAAAACTTCCAAAAATCAATTATTTTGGAACTTTGAAACTTCAATAATTCATAATAAATAGCCCTTTTATCAAATAAATTCAAACCTCATGTCTTTTACATAGAAAATTCCATTATCTACAACTTTGCAGAAGAAAATTTTTCCAAATTCCAAACAAAAATTGACCAAAATCCACATACGGATGATTTTACAGGCTATAATCAAATTTCAGTCAAGAAATAGGGTCCACAAACATGTTTAACATATTTTAAACATTTTTTTTGTAACAAAAATACTCTTCCTCCTCATTTATTCATATATCACACATTCATTGTAAAATATCACCCGTATTATATTATTAAAATATAATAATATATTTAAATAAATTATTTATCGAAAAAGATAAAATATCAATTTTCAACAATTGTCACATTAAAAATTTTATCCATCTATATCCACATAAAATGAATATTTTCTTTATCATAATAATCAATAATTAATTATTCATAAATAATATTACGGAATCACAATCTCGATAACTAAGCCGTTCCCGGAAAGAGGGCTTTCGATAAGGATTTCTCCTTCTTGGCATGATTAGATGACCAAACCTCTCTTTAGATTGAACTTTCTAGACATTGTCAATAATGTGACAATTGTTGAAACCCGTGAATAGTAACTCATGTGAATAGTAACCCGTGAATAGTAACTCGTGAATAGTATTTTAGTGAAAATATTGATATTTAATAAGAAAGTTCATATCAATATTCCAATAAAATGATACTGGATGAAGCGCAAAACTCATAGATATTCCACTCATTTCAAGGATTACAGAAGCAATACTTACCATAGTAAGTTTAGATATAAGAATATAAAAAGAATTAACATACGAAAACTGCAAATGGATTTTCACCTGGCATACGGTACGTAATCCGCGTAGACAAGTTATTCCGACATACTAAAGGATTAATACGGAAAATAGTATTCCTTATGAATATGAAAGAAATAATATTCCTTACCTTAGTAGAAAGCTGGATACTGCAAAAGTGAAGTAGCAGAATACTCTTCTTCTTGCTCTCTATAGTTTCTCTCTCTATAGTGTCTCTTGTGAATCTCAATGAATTGGTGAGAATGAAAGAAGAATTAAACTTATATTTATAAGAGAATGGACTAAATAGTAACTAATTCACGAACGGTCCAGATTGATTCACTATTAGAACGGACGGTCCATATTGATTACTATTAAAACCACAACCGACAGTCCAGATTGATTTACTTTTAAAACCACCACCGACGGTCCAGATTGATTTACTTTTAAAACCACCACCAACCATCCAGATTAATTTACTATTAAAACCACCATCGACGGTCCAGATTGATTTACTATTAAAACTACCATCAATGGTCCAGATTGATTTACTATTAAAACTACCACCAATGGTCCAGATTGATTTAACTTATTACACTTTAGTACCCTAAAGTTTTCCAGTTTGCATTATTCCCCTTAACTTTTGTAAATCACTTATCTTGATAAACACATTCTTAATACTTGACAATTATTCATCATTAATATTACAACTCGCATTATTTAACAACCAATTAGTTCTCGGGAAGAGGGGCTTTCAGATAAGGATTTCTCACTTGTTAGCGGCGTAATTAGGTGACCAACCTCTCATTAACAAAACTTCTAGATATTATCGATATTGTAAATAATAATATAAATAACTTTATCGTCTCAATTATTTATTTAATAATATAACATATTATCGTGAATGTGATCTTGTGACAATAATTGAATCGATAATATGAGAGATATGATGCAAAAATTTCTTTATAACATAATTGAGTATAAGATGATTCTCACGTAGCATCGATAATCAATCTAATTATCTTTTTATAAAAATAACGTATTCTTGTACTTTTACCACCAAGGTAAACGGTTTAACAATTAAAACCTCATTTAAAAGTTTTATAAAAAAGATAATTTTGTGAATAGTACGGTATTGATTATCGATGCTTACGCCGAGTAATTGTCACCCTTATACGATAACTATAGCGATTACTCATGAGAATTATCTATAAGCGGTACCCATATTATCGTTCAAGTTAGAAAGCGACATAGTTATCTTTTATAAA
The DNA here is from genome assembly GCA_020205615.1 of Panax quinquefolius. Lineage (NCBI taxonomy): Eukaryota > Viridiplantae > Streptophyta > Magnoliopsida > Apiales > Araliaceae > Panax > Panax quinquefolius. The sequence continues at coordinate 144,481,289 of CM035155.1, read as the reverse complement.
AATAGCGAAGTATATGATTATTATTAAATCAATAATAAAAAAGTTATTTATATTATTATTTACAATATCGATGTTCAAGTTCACAAGGAGAGGTTTGTCACCTAATCAGGCGCCAATAATAAGAAATCCTTATCTGAAAGCCCCTATTTCGTCGAGAATGACCTCGTCATAAATATCATGTGAGTTATAATATTAATGATGAATAAGTTCGTGTTGATTAAAGATGAAATTGATAGTTTCATTGTGTGGGAATTATTAGTGTTAGTGGAAATCGGCATTTATTTCGATAATAATTGATGTCTGGAAATTATCGGGTAATTAATCGGATAAATGAGCAATTAATTGCTATTAATTCACATGCATATAACTATTTGTTCACATGTGTGTACTATTGATTCACATTCATACACTATTAGGGGAGTTGGTGCAAGATTGATAATACTTGCATGACTAAATTAAAGATGGAGGTATAGTTGAATGTACTATACTGTAATTAATTTTTTTACATGTTTAGAACTATTGAGTCATATGATTTACTATTAATTCACATGATTTACTATAGGGGAGGTGGTGGAAGTTTGATAATACTTGCAGGACTAAATTAAAAATGAAAGAAAAGTTGAAGGTATTGTACTGTAATATTTCGAGCCCCAAAATGTGCAATTATCGAAACTATATTTTTCTATAAATAGAAGCTCATTCTTCCTTCATTTTTCACCAATTCACTAAAGTTTTAGAGCAATTATTATAGAGAGAAAGAAGTAGAGAAGTCTGCTACCTCACTATTCCAATATCCAGTTTCTTCTAAGGTAAGGGGTATTATTCTTTCGTATTCATGAAGAGAGTTATTTTCTTTCAATACTCATAAGGGTTGTTATTCCATTCTTTATTATTATGTTGGAATAACTGCATCATGCAAAATACCGCATACATGGTGAAATTCTCATTGTTATTCCATTCTTTATTATTCATTGAAATAACTTGTTTGTGCGGTCTATCCACATGCGCCTCGGTGAATTACATTTGTTATTCCATTCTTTATTATTCTACATTGAAATATCCATGTCTGCGAATTAAGCATGACTGGTTCCATTATTTATTATTACATTGGAATGTCACATGCATGCGGATTACACGTGACCGGTTCCATTCTTTATTACTCGGTTGGGAATAACCTGTCTGTGCGGTCTATCGCATGCCTGGTGAATTCTTCTGTTATTCCATTCTTTATTATTCTATAGGAATAACTTGTCTATGTGGATTACCACATGCATGGTGAATTATCCTTCGTATTCCTTCCTTATTAAATTGTGGAAATGATCTGTCTACGTGGATTACCGCATGGCGGGCGAAAATCCATTTGCAGTTTCATATATTCTATTATACTTAGTTGGTTAAAGTTTTGACTTCTATACTCCATGAAATTAGTAGAATATCCTGGATATTTGCGCTTCATCCAATATCTTTTCATGGAAATATTTTTCTGAGCATTCTTGATTTTACTCCACAAAGCAGTATCATGTTGAAAATTTGGACGTTATTGATTTTAGGATAAATTAACTTATAAATCTTTAAAATTTATTCTTGAACTTGTTTTATTGAATTATTATGTCATTGTCATCATCCTCGTGCTTATATTGTGATGAAAGTCATTTTTGGCTTACGTGCATAGATGGACTCAGTATGATTATGACCAGGGATCATTCGGTATAATCATGACCTGTAATGTTATAAATGATGTGGTAAAAGTTCTAAGTGGCCTGTAGTGCATTGATGGACAGTTTTTGGTATAATCATGACCAGTGATTATTCGGTATAGTCATGACTATTGATGATTTATTGAATATCCATGGCCCATAGTGCAGGGATGATTCGAAGATGTGGTTTATTTATTAAACTGAGTCTCAGCGATAAAAATTGATAAAAAGATTTTAAATCATAGAAGATAGTAGATATCATGCTCTACTTAACTCTTCTAATGGATTGCTTATTCCGCTGCAGTTAAACTTGATGTCTATTGTATTTTATTAGTTTAACATTGTTGAAGACTAATGATAATTTATTCTGCATTATCTTAGTTATAATATTTCTTCTTCGGGCTAGTTGAGCTCACCTTTTGTTTTCATTGTTCTCTTGAGAAATGAGAACGTGGCGGGACTAGTCGAGGGAGCGGGTGATGGTCCGAGATGGTGTATTAGTAGTCCTCACTATTCTATAAAATAGTGTGACAATAAATGTAATGAGGACTCTATTTGAGAGTGAATATTGTCTAGAAGGCAATATTCTGGTTAAACTCTCAACTATGTTTTGTCGTATATTACACGGACGGTTGTATAATTAAGTTTGTATTTGTATTTTGTACCATGTATTTGGCGACTCAAGATGGGTGATGTATACCTATTTTGGGGGCATCACATCCCACATATTATCCCTATATTCTGACCGACCAATTAAATAACAAATAAACTTAGGTAGGTCTACTAGCGAAGGATTTACCCATATCTCCACTCCTAGTTTTAGTCTCAAATCTCAGCCAGGGATCATATTCCTAAGCTTTGATACCAATTATGACGCCCCCAAAATAGGTATACATCACCCATTCTGAGTCACCAAATACATGGTACATAATACAAATACAAACTTAATTATACAACTATCATGTAGCATAAGCTGAGAACACGAATAGTCTCCTAGACAATATCCAAACTCAAATGAAGTCCTCATTACAATTTTTATTACACTATATTACATAATAGTGAGGAATACTAAAGCAACCATCTGGACCGTCACTCCATTCCCCGACTAGTCCCAACTATATTCTCATTTTCAGAAGAGAACAATGAAAGCAAAGGGTGAGCGCAAATAGCCCAGTAAAGAATATTATGACTAAGATAATGTAGAATAAATTATCGTTAGCCTTCATCAGTGTTAAACTGATAGAATACAATAGACAACAAGTTTAACTGCAGCGAAACAAAAATTCATTAGAAGAGTCAAGTAGAACATGATATCTACTATCTTCTATGATTTAAAAGTGTATCATCAATTTTATCGCTGAGACTCAGCTCAATAAATAATCCTCATCACTGAATTATCCATGCACTACGGGCCAAGGATATTCATTATTATCACATCCACGAATCATCCATGCATTACGGGCCAAAGATATTCGTATTATCGCCAATGATCATGATTATACCGATACATAGCCATAATCATACCAATCAACAGTTCATCTATACACTACGGGCCAAAGATAACTTTTATCACAATATAAACATGAGGATGATGACAATGATATAAGTATCAATCAAATGAAATCAAGGATAAATATTAAAGATTTTTAATTTATTCAAAGTTTAAAAATGTCCAAATTGTCAACATGACAACTACTTTATGGAGTAAAATTCAAGAATAATATTCATGTATCAAAAATACTTTGGACAGAAAAGAAATCAATTTTTTGGGTGAATAATACTCCGTGAATAGTACTTCGTGAATAGTACCCCAACATAAAAATATTAAATTTTAAAAAACAATGTTCAGAAAAATATCCTTATAAAATAATACTAAATGAAGCGCAAATTTTAAGGATATTCTACTAATTTCAAGGAGTATAGAAGCAAAACTTAACAAAATACGTGTAGAATTCGGAATATGAAACGAAATAATATTACTTACATACTACAGAGTATGGAAGAAAATAATATTTCTTAAGAATATTGAACAAAAATAATATCTCTTACCTTAAAAGGAGAGTATTTCTGACTGGTAGTGTGACGCCCCCAAAATAGGTATACATCACCCATTCCGAGTCGCCAAATACATGGTACAAAAATAACTACAACTTTATTAATATAATTGTCGTACAAAATACGACAACACATAAATTATGAGTTTAAATACAAATATTATCTTCTAGACAATATCCACACTCAAATAAGTCCTCATTACCATTATTAATACACTATTTTACAAAATAGTGAGGACTGCTAAACAACTGTCTCCACTACATTCCGACTACTTCTCGCTATATTCTCCACTACAAAAAAATGGGGTTTCAGCAACAACCGATTTTCGTTGCTAAAGGTGCCAAAATTCGTTGCTAAAGGGTTTTGGCAACGACTTTACTGTCGTTGCGTCTTTCGTTGTGCAATGAGCGTTGCTAATTGTTCCGCAATGAACGTTTTTTTTTTCGTTGCAAAAAGTAATATATTTTGCAACGAAATTTGGATTTCGTACAAAGACATCGATCCTTTAGCAACAAAATGTATTGTTGCAGAATAACTAAAATTTTATTACTAAAACCCCCATTTCGTTGCAAATGTTTGCTAATTGGCAACAAAATGAATTCTTTTTTTTGCAATGACAATATATTTTCGTTGCAATTGACACCATTTTACAACGACATTTTTCGTTACTGTAAATTATGGAAATTGTTGCCTAAGCTTGCTTTCGTTGCGGAATGTAAACTTTTTAGTAACGATTTTGGTTGCTGATTATATTACTTGTAAGAACGACATTATCTTTGAATCGACAATGAAATTGTTTGTTCTTTGATTATTTTTCAATAAAGAACGAAAGTCGTCGATTACCAAACTGACATTATATGTTGTCGTTTAACTTTATATGTAACAACGAAAGTTGATATGATTTCTGACGATAAAAAATGTTGCCTTTTATGTTAGTATTAACAACAATATCCTCTCCGTTGTTATTAGATTAATTTTTCGTTGCCAAATATTATATTTTTAATGCCATTAGCAACGAAAATTTGTTGTTAAATATATAACAAATTGTTGCTATATTAAAACTTGTTCAATGCTTTGATAACGAATTATATTGTTGCCGAATCAAAATTTGACATTCTTTTTTACATAGTACTTTTACTCGATGTACCCATATAAAGCAAATAATGGCAAAAATACAAAAAAATAAAATATTATTAACTTAATAAAATCATCCACTACATAATCATTCATTATCTTTACAATTAACCATCTAAAGCTACCACAGTTTTTCAATCAAAGTATATATCTACATATATAGAGAGAGTACACTTCATAATTTCATCCCTCGTCTTCCGTAAACGTAGCACGAAAATTTGATACCCAGTATTGCAAGACAGGTCGTAGAAACAGTCTTCCTGCACATATTTAAAAAAAATAACAAAGTCAGTAAAATAATAACAAAGTCAAGAAAACGTGCTAAATTTACCCAAACTGCATTATTCAATAACTTATTACAAATGGAAGATGAAAAGATCAACCTATTTTGATCACTAAAAAAATATATATATACAGAGAATAAAATGAAGGTCATCATTAGAGCATATTTAATAAAGCTTTATCCTAGCCTGGATGGTGCTTCGACATATAAGATAGAGATGAAGGTCTTGTCCACATTCACAACATGTCTGCAAAAAAGAACGAAAAAAAAAACTTGAAGATACACTCTAGTCATGTTCTCTAAAAATGAAAACCAAAAACCTTTTGACAGTGATACCTGATGTCCACAACCAAACGCCATATCCGATTGGTAATGCAAATGGGACATAACAGTCACAAGACAGACAAAAAACAGTTTACTATGATTCCCAACAATACATGAACATTCCAATACTAAATCCATTAATGGTATGATGCATCACAAGAATAAAATAGAGCAAATAACAAACACCAGAAATATAAAGGTTATATTCACCTCAAAATCAGTACTACAAACACAGAGCTCATACATAACACATATATATAATGAGCAGCTAGTTCAGTAAGAACTCACCAACTTGTACTGCTAACTATGAGTGCTGGCCTATTCTGATTCAAGACTATATCAGTGCCAACCTGGGTTGTAAATAAAGTAGCATTTAAATCATGTCTATCTGTACCTGTCATTTATACAAATCACAAGTGTGTAAATATCCAAGTAAGACTCTGCTCTTGCACAACTTCACCAGACAGAGAATTGAAAATCGAATTTCTCAAGTACAATACCATTGCTGATGCAGTCTTGAAGACCATAAGACTCATCCAGATTTTTACTAATCCTGCAAAACAACTAGAATACACAGTCCAATTATAAATTGCCAAGTCAATGTACTCTTGAGAGTGAGTTGAGATATAAATATGATATACTTTATACAATTTATAAATTGTATAAATTGTTGCTGGTGCTTGCAAGGGTGGGGCTTATATTTGAAAGAGCTTGGGCACCGAAGTGGGCTTGGTTTGGGACTGGGGCTGTTATTACCTGACACTGCTGCTGAGTTGGGGAGTTGCTGCACTGGGTTAATGTTTGGATCCTGCTGGGCATTTGCACTGCTATTCGCTAGATTTGCTGTTTGTTGGGTCTTCTCTGCTCGAGTTGTCTGCAGTATGTGTCTTGCTTGGCGTATCAGCTGGGGGGCATTTACACTGGGTCGTTTTCGACAGTGGCTTGCTGCAGGCATTTGCACTGGGCATTTGTACTGGGTCTTTTCCGACTGTAGACTGCTGCAGGCAGGTTTAGCTCGGCGGATCAGTTGGGGGGCTAGTAGGGTAAGATGCTACTGCTGCTGGGTCTGCTGTGTGTGCGACTGCTGTAGTGCTGGGTATGATGCGGGTGTGCTCTTACCTCAGTCATACTTCTTTCGGTGCCTTGAAAACTGTTGCAGACTGCTTCGCATGGGCTGTTACGTGGTTGCTGCTGTCGCGTTGTTGCTGCTACATCTCTAGTGCAACTTGCCATGCTCGGTTGTAGATGCAAGGACTATGTGGTATTGCTACAGGTTTTTGCTGCTATTATTTCTCTATATGAGTTGAGTGCAGTTTGAGGGCTTGCTTCAGGTGTTGCTCCTGGTTTGGCTCGTTGGTGCTGCTTTGAAAGGCTTGGTTTGGTTATTGGTGCTGATTCTAGAGACTGTGGGTCTGTTTCGGCTTGCTGCCTGATTTGCTGTAATGCTAGGACTGTTGATCTGTTATGGGGAGGGCCTGGTGTTCTGCTACCAGGCCTCTCGTGTTTTGCTATTTTTGTGTTGGCTTGTATTTGCTTGTGGAGTTACTGGCTTGGATCAACGTTGCTACCAGTGCTCAGGGGTGGGACGACCTGCTACCCATTTGCTGCTGAATGAAGGGGGGGGGGTTTGGATTTTGGCAAAAACTGCTAGGTGTGGCTGTTCGGCAGCTATTATTGAAAGGAGCTGCTCAATATCTGGATGATGTCTGCCATCACTGTTGTATGGGTCTGTGTTGCTGCAGTGAAGTTCAGGTTGCTAGATTGTTATTGGGTACTGTTTGGTCTGTTGGGGCTCTATGGTTCTATGGTTGGATCGGTTGTGAACACCATAACAGTTGTATCTGCTGCTGGATGATGGGTTTTGCTGATGGTTCTGAATGCTGTTGCTGATGTGCTGCAGCTGTAGATGTTCGGTACCTTATAATGCTGCTTCTGATGTGAATAGGCAAAATGCAGTATAGTTTGCCCCTTGGATGCCAGGCCACAACTGATTAACTGAAACATGAATGATCCATTCTCTCTCTGCTCATTCCACCTATCAACCTGCAACATACATGTAGTAAACAGGATTCAACAAGTTTATAAATTTTAACTCTAACTTCACGAGTGACTACTACATTAAAGATCTGGGAGAAAAATAAATAAATAAACAAAATAGATTTCAAGGACATGAATGAGGCCAGGCCTATGCAAGAAAAGAAATGGCCAGTTACATTACACCATACACTCAACAAATGTCTGCAACCAGCAACCAAAAAAATGCCAAACTCCCGCACACAGTTCACCAAATTACAGTTATTAATGATTACTAGAAAACACAAGTAATGTTGAAGCAGAATCTAATCAACAAATGGAGGAGGAATTTAATAAGGACTAACTAGTATAGCCTCTCCATACAGCACAATAAACAACTTATAGATTCAATAAGCTTAGCATCACATATGCTGGAAAAGGAGAACCCCAAAACTTTTCAGGAGTAGAACCCCAAAAACTTTTCAGGAGTAGAACCCCCAAAACTTTTCTGGGGGCAGTCAATATCATTGCTCACTACATACTTCTATAACTTAAGGGATGGATATAGGTTGCTACGTCGATACTTCTGATCACTTTGATACGCCAAGTGATCAAATATAATAATACACATAGAAAACCATGATGAATCATGCTGTCAAAAAGTGACAACCCACTTATCGTTGAGGAAAGCCAAGGGCAGTACAAGGATTAGCATAAGAGAATAACTTTTATAGAACCAAATCTATGCAAAATTATTCATCCTTCTCCAATACCTATACTGTCATAGGATGTAGAATGTTGTATTCTCATTTATGTTTTTTCTTAAATCTACCAAGGCAATTTCCATGAGATTTCATTATTTAAAAAGAAAATATGCCAATGTTAAAATCTCATATTTGCAGTAAATAAAACGTGCATGCATTTATTAAATGAAGCATTACCAGGATACTGTTCGAAGGGCCAAACTTAATAATTTTACAGAATAAGTGAAGCATATACTAATGCAAATCAAAAGAGTAGAAAGGAAAAAAACAGAGAAAAAGGGAAAATAAAAAAAATACAAAAATTCAAAGAAAAAATTAACAAATAAAGCAAATTGTTAAATAGAAGAAACATCATATCATCTTAAGCAAATAATCAAACAGAAAAATGTAAAGCAACTAAAACATTCATTTATGAAAAACTAATGATGTCATAAAAAGATCTTTAAAAAATTGAGTTGAAGGAGGAAGAAGTAAATAATGCAAAGACCTTAAAACTAAGGGAAATATTTTGAATGCAGTTTACTGTTATACTTTTTCCATTATTATTTCCATCAACCACCATAGACTTCAAGATTTAAAAAGACCCAATAACCATGTTACAACCTCATATATCTAGTAAATAAAATGAGCAAGGGTTGAACAAAACAAACAAAATCAGGCAGCAACACGAAGGACTACAGTATATGATTTAACATAATAAATGAATTATAGACCAATGCAAATTAATAGTAGGCAAGGATTAAAAGAAAAAGAAACAAGAGAGTGTATGTGCCTACAGGAAAAAATCCCATTTATAAATTGATCCTTAAGTTATGAGAAAACTATATTTATCAGAATCTAATCCCGTACCATAAGAATCAGTAAAGGATATATTCTAATACACAAACCTAATTCGATCCAATTTCAGTTAACAATTATATAAAAATAAAAATAAAAGGTAGAATTCCATATATAGGATCAGGACATTCATGATATAATTACAATACACAAAAACTAACACAAGCATAAGCAAACCTATATTATAGATCCAATTATCCCCATAAATTCCCCATATTTGGTTAAAAGCAAAACAAACAAACAAAAAAATCATATTCGGCTCAGTATACAACCCATATTTGGTTAAAATCATATTCGGCTCAGTATACAACCCATATGTACTCGCAACAAAAGTTAGAACTTTTGAACGACATAGTATATTATCTACCAAATTCGTACCTGATGAGACTTGAGAGATCGAGAGTTCGAGATGAAGGGCCACCGAAGGCGATGAGGCGATGGCCGTCGGCGTCGGCCGATGAGAGATTGAGAATTGAGAGTTCCGAGTTTGAGATCTGGGTTTGGGATGAGAGATTGAGACTTGAGATTGAGAGTTCAAGATCTGGATTTGGGAATTGAGAGTAGCTAGGAAGCGAATTCAGACTGCTAGGCAGGCGGCTAGTAATTTAGTAAAGCAGATAAGCAGTCATGACTCATATTATTATTTTAACTTAATTATTGACTGCTGTGGAACTTGCAAGGCTTTTTTTTTTTTTTTTAAAAGTTTTAATTTTTTTTAAAAAGATTTTATTTTAAACGAATATTTAAAATAACTTATAAATTATTTTTAAATAATTTTATTCTTTTTAATTCATAAATCATAATAAAAATTTTTTATCTTTTATGTTTTCTCTTATAACTAGTATCATAATTTAATTTTATAATATATTTGAGAAAAAAAGGTAAAGGAGGAGGCCAGGAATAATAGCAGATATCCATTACTATTTTTCTTTTTTATGTTTTATTTTTGATTTAAAAATATGTTCATGATTTAAGTTATTCTTCCGCCTCAAAATAATAAAAGTTCTTATTATTTTATGCAATCTCAAGTTAAATATTTACTTATATTAAATAATTTATTTATTTTTACAATAATTTTTATGTAATATCCTTAGTATTAAATGTCATATTTTAATTATTTATATAATATTACTAGTCATGTATAGAAAAATATGCAATTAGATGAGAATTTAAATATGAATAATTTTATCATTTGACATTTTTTTAAAATTTGCATAAAATCAATCATCATTTTCATTCTCGGAGTGAGGGAGTACTTGTAAATATATCCTACTTCTATCTAGAAATAGTAAACATCGGGAAGTATAGATATAATAATCAGGTTTGATGAGGTTGGGTTTATTTGGGTCTAAGATTCAGAACTAACATGCTTGGCAATCGATTATCACGTGTACTATTTCAACAACCATAATCTATACCGTTGATCACAACATTGAATGGCACGGGTACATCGGTTGTCATTGGATTTCATCTAAACTTTAGATATGAATATTTTTTATAAATATTTATATGAATATTTAGAGATAAATTTATAAATATTTATATGAATATTTGTTTACATATATATATATATATATATATATTCATAGTAACTTTATATATATTTAGTTTAATGTTGAGATTTGTTTAGTATTTTATTTAGTTTGACAAGAAATTTTGAAAAGAATATGTATGTATGTATGTATGTATATATATACATACATATTAGTAGAATAAATTTAAAAATATCGGAGACTATAAGTTATGGCGTTAGTTTAGTTAACTAATAAATTAGAATGGCTTAATGGTAACACAATGGCTCAATGGTAACACAATGACCCAATAACTTATAGGTCTTAGGTTCAAAACATAACTATGATATTTTTGTTTCTTATGTTATATTTTTTGTGTATTAGATAAATTCTATTATCATCTATATATGTAGATACACATCTTAAATCTCCACATTAAACTAAATATATATAAAATAACTATGAATATTTATATAACGTAACTATGAATATTTTAATATATATATATATATATTTATAATATATATTTATAAATTTATCTCTAAATATTCATATAAATATTTATAAACAAATATTCATATAAATTTATCTTTAAAATTTATAAACAAATATTTATTTATAAATTTATAAATATTTCATCTAACTTTAGATATGAATATTTTTATAAATATTTATATGAATATTTAGAGATAAATTTATAAATATTTATATGAATATTTGTTTATATATATATATATATAACATATTCATAGTTACTTTATATATATTTAGTTTAATGTTGAGATTTGTTTAGTATTTTATTTAGTTTGATAAAAAAATTTGAAAAGAATATGTATGTGTATATATATATATATATATATATATATATATCAGTAGAATAAATTTAAAAATATCGGAGACTACAAGTTATGGCGTTAAGTTTAGTTAACTAATAAATTAGAATGGCTCAATGGTAGCACAATGGCCCTATAACCCATGGGTCTTAAGTTCAAAACATAGCTGTGATATTTTTGCTTCTTATGTTATATTTTTTATTTATTAGATAAATTCTATTATCATCTATATATATAGATACCCATCTTAAATATCCACATTAAACTAAATATATATAAAATAACTATGAATATTTATATAACGTAACTATGAATATTTTAATATATATATATATATATATATATAAATTTATCTCTAAATATTCATATAAATATTTATAAACATATATTCATATAAATATTTATGCATGAAATTAAATACAAATATATTATCTTATAATAATAACACACTAATTTGTCGTTTTATTCTGTGATATATAAGATCGTTAGTATGAAAAGACCTGTTTGACTTCTTCTTTTTTTCCTTTTTTTCCACAAGCGCTAATTATTATATCAATTCTTTTTCTTACAAAATAAAAAAGTAGTAGATTTTCGGGAAATAATAACATTAATTATTCCTTATTTTAAAATGTCCAATATTAAAAAACTAATTAATTAACTTTGCTATTAATTTACGTTATAATCTTCTATATACTGATCATGTATGATCATCGATCTGTCATTTAATTATTTCATTACCAATTTCCATCAAAAGAGTGTTCGATCGCCCATTAATTATTTACTGCAAAAGAAGAAGATAATTGAAAAGAATAACTTATACTATATTCCAAGGCGTAATAAATAAATTAAAGAATGTAAAGATAAATATCATAATTTTGTAAGTATTTGACATATATAAGCAAAAATTATAGTGTTATTATTATTATTATTATTATTATTATTATTATTATTATTATTATTGTTATTGTTATTGTTATTGTTATTATTATTATTATTATTATTGTTATTAGTACTATTATTATTATTATTATTAATATTATTATTATTATTATTATTATTATTATTGTAGTATATAACTTCCTGAGATTATATTAATGGTATGTAGTGAAGGAGAAGAAAGGAATATATGGGGGAAATCTCATGTTTTGATATAAATATTAATCCTTGCAAGATATTAACAGATAACTTGTGTTGCTCCAGCGGTTAAATGACCGAAGTTCCAAATGATAGGTCATAGGTTCGAATATGTTCCACATTTGGACATAATTTTTAATACTAAATACGAATATTTTTTTGACAATTCTCCGAATACCGAATATGGTCTTACAAAAACATGTTTATTGGGATTATCTTAATTTAAGACAACATTTTAATAGTTGTTGTAAAAAGTTGAATAAAATATGCAACGAAAATAAAAAGTGTTGCTAATGAATGTGGTCCATATTAGACAACGAAATATAGCAACAAAAAAACTTTTGTTGCCTACGATGAGGAGAAATCAAGTGGTTAGAAATTTTGCAACGAATTTCTAACGAATTTTGTTTCCAAATTTTGCAACGACTTATGAATTTCGTTGCAAAAAGTGAAAGCCTGACATAATCTGCAACGAAGGACAAGTTTCGTTGCTAAACATACACTTTTAGCAACGACTTATAAAGTCGTTGCCTGAAAAATCGTTGCTAAAGCCCCATTTTTAGCAACAAAAAAACTTTCGTTGCCACGATGACGGGAAATCAAGTGGCCAAAAATTTTGCAAAGAATTTCTAACGAACTTTTTTTCCCGCCAATGAATTAGCAACGAAATTTTGCAACGACTTATGAATTTCGTTGCAAAAAATAAAAGCCTGACACAATCTGCAACGAAGGACAACTTTCGTTGCTATACATATACTTTTAGCAACGACTTATAAAGTCGTTGCGCGAAAAATCGTTGCTAAAGGCCCATTTTTTTGTAGTGCTCACTTCCTGAGAAGAAAAATGGAACAAAAAGAAAAAAGGGTGAGTTTAACTAGTCCAGTAAAGAATATTATGACTAAGATAATATTGAACAAATTATCGTTAGTCCTCAAAAGGGAAAAATCTGATAGAATATAATAAATAACAAGTTTCAGATCAATGTTCGCAGCGAAAATAACAATTCTTAGAAGTGTTAAGTAGAGAATGAAATCTACTATCTTCTATGAATATAAAAGTCCATCATCAATATTTTATCCCCGTAACATCAATTAATATATATCTTGAATCAAATATTCATCTTTGCACTACATGCCAAAGATATTTATCAGTTGGTCATGTTCATCTCAACACCTGTTCATCTTTGCACTACGGGCCAAAGATATTAATCAGGAAATCATTCATCTTTGCACTACAGACCAAAGATATTCAGTTATATCATCATTTAGGACCGAGGATGATGAAAAATATTTTAAAGAAAATGAATCTAGTGAGACAAAAGAACAAATATTAAGAATTCGTACTTCGGTTTATCCATGTTCAAAAATACGCCATAATATACCATAGTGGAGTAAAATTAAAGAATGAAGATCAAAACATGGATACAATCAAAGATATTAACAAAAATAGACATCTGGGACAAAGAAGAGAAAATTTCATTTTTTGGTGAATAGTCTTAGTGATTCGTGAATAAAGGTCAGATATCGTGAATAATCTTAGTATCGTGAATAAGAACTCAAACACAAAAAGATAGAAATTCCACAATAAAATTCATACCAATATTTTGGCATAATGATATTGAAAGAAATAATATCATTTACGAAGAAAATAACATCCCTTACCTCAAACGAATAGTACTTCTGGCTGGAATATCAGATATAACATTGAAGAGAACTTACACCGTATAGAAACACTCAAAGTATCTAAATACTCACAAAATACGCTTGATAATATAGAAAGAAAAAACTTCAGTTTCTGGTGTGATTTTTAATTCTAACCTAAGCACTCTATTTATAGGAAAATGCTTAGAACACCAAAGCAGAAAATTTAATAAAATAATAATATTTATAAAAAATTTCCGCCCACTTTGAAAAATCTAAACTCAGCCCATTTTCAATACAAGTAGGGCCCACCGACATGATAAAAACTCAAAAATTTGAATCTTATGTCCATTCTATAGGAAATTTGAATCTTTTAAAAAAAATTAAAACTCAATAAATCAATTATTCCAGAACTTCAATAATTCATAATAAATAGCCCATTTATCAGAAAAATTTGAATCTTACGTCCGAATATAGGAAATTTAATTCTTTACAACTTTGTTGTGACGCCCCCAAAACAGGTATACATCACCCATCTTGAGTCGCCAGATACATGGTACATAAATTCAAATATAACTTAATTATACAACAGTCGTGTAAAATACGACAAAACATAGCTGAGAGTTTAAACAAGAATATTGTCATCTAGACAATATCCACACTCAATGGTGTCCTCATTATAATTATTATCACATTATTCCGTAGAATAGTAAGGACTACTAAAGCCATTTATCCTAGACCATCACTCCATTCCCCGACTCATCTCAGTTATATTCTCATTTCCTGAAGAGAACAATGAAAGAAAGGGTGAGCTCAACTAGCCCAGTGAGAAATATTATGACTAAGATAATGCAGAATAAATTATCCTTAGCCTTCAATAGTATAACAAATGATAGAATACAATAGACAACAAGTTTTAGATCAACAACTGCAGCGGAAATAAGCAATCCATTAGAAGAGTCAAGTAGAGCATAAAATCTACTATCTTCTATGATTTAAAAAGTTTTTCATTAACTTTATCGCTAAGACTCAGCTTAATAAATAAAATCGAATCATCCATGCACCACGACCAAAGATATTCATGTAATCATCAATGGTCATGATTATAGAATAATCCCTGGTCATAATCATACCAACAACTGTCTATCAATGAACTACAGGCCAATGAAAACTTTTACCACATCATTCGTCATATTACGGTCATAATTATACTGAATAATTCCTGGTCATAATCATACCAAGTCCATCTATGCACGTAAGCCAAAGATGACTTTAATCACAATATAAGCATGAAGATGATGACAATGACATAATAATTCAATAAAACAAGTTCAAGGATAAATTTAAAGATTTATAATTTAATTTATCCAGGAATCAATAACGTCCAAATTGTCAACATGATACTTCTTTGTAGAGTAAAATTCAAGAATAATATTCATGTACCAAAAATAATTTGGACAAAAAAGAACTATATTTTTTGGGTGAATAGTACCCTGTGAATAGTACTTTGGGAATAGTACTCCGTGAATAGTACCCCGACACGAAAAAGTATTCTGAATACCCGAGTGAATGATACTAGAGTGAATAGTAATCGGGTGAATAGTAACCCATGAATAGTAACTCGTGAATAGTACTCTGACACAAAAAGTACCCCAAATACCCGAGTGAATAGTAACCGGTAACCGGGTGAATAGTAACTCCTAACAGAAAAATACCAAAGAAAATGATATTTCATGACGAGTACAATGAAATGATATCCCAGATGAGTATAATAGAATATACGAAACTGCAAATGGATTTTCACCCGCTATGCGGTAATCCACGTTGACAGATCATTTCCACAATTTAATAAAGAATGAATAAGAAGGATCATTCACCATGTATGCGGTAATCCACATAGACAGGTTATTCCAACAGAATAATAAAGAATGGAATAACAGAAGAATTCACTATGCATGCGATAGACCGCACAGACAGGTTATTCCCAACAAAATAATAAATAATGGAACCAGTCAAATGCATAATCCGCATTGCACGGGATATTCCAAATGAATAATAAAGAATGGAATAACAATGAATTCACTAGGCATGCGATAGATCCATGCATGGGTTATTCTAACGAAATAATATAGAATGGAATAACAACAAATTCACTGGGCATGCGATAGACCACATGACGACGAGTTATTCCAATGAGAATAATAAAGAATGGAATAATAGAAGAATTTCACCATGTATGCGGTACTTCGCATAGACAAATTATTCCAACACAATAATAAAGAATGGAATAACAACCCTTACGAATATTGAAAGAAAATAACTCTCTTCATGAATACGAAAGAATAATACCCTTACCATAGAAGAAACTGGATATTGGAATAGTGAGGTAGCAGACTTCTCTTTTTCTTTCTCTTTATAATTTCTCTCTATAATAATTTCTCTAAAGATTTAGTGAATTGGTGAGAAATGAAAGAAGAATGAGCTTCTATTTATAGGAAAATATAGTTTCGATAATTGCATGTTTTGGGGCTTAAAATATTACAGTACAATATCTTCAACTTTTCTTTTATTTATAATTTAGTCATGCAAGTATTATCAAACTTCCACCACCTCTTCTAATAGTTAATCATGTGAATTAATAGTAAATCATGTGACTCAATAGTTCTAAACATGTGAAAAAATTAATTACAGTATAGTACCTTCAACTATACCTCTATCTTTAATTTAGTCATGCAAGTATTATTAATCTTGCACCAACTCCCCTAATAATACATGAATGTGAATCAATAGTACACACATGCGAACAAATAGTTATATGCATGTGAATAAATATCAATTAATTGCTCATTTATCCGATTAATTACCCGATAACTTCCAGATATCAATTATTATCGAAATAAATGCCGACTAACACTAATAATTCCCACACAATGGAACTATCAATTTCATCTTTAATCAACACGAACTTATTCATCATTAATATTATAACTCACAATATTTAACAACTAGGTCGTTCCTAGGAAAGAGGGGGCTTTTCGATAAGGATTTCTCCTTATTGGCGCGCAATTAGGTGACCAAACCTCTCCCAGCGAGTAACTTCAGACATTGTCAATATTGCAAATAATAATATGAATAACTTTAAAATCTCAATTATTGATTTAATAATATAACATATTATGCGAGATGATCTTTGTGACAATAATTGAATCAATAATATGAGAGATATGATGCAAAGAATAAGCGTAGTAATAATTGAGTGACTTTTTTACGTAAGCATCAATAATCAATACTGGTATGCTACTTATGCAACCACGCCAGACATTCTTGTTGAGACCCCGAATTTTATGAAATGAAAGTATTCAATTTTCTTATAATTATTCTATTTAGTAAACGGTTAAATTGATAAAAGGTTAAAGTTAAGGGTGATATGTGAAATTTTTTCAAAGTATGCAAGTTGTTATAAAATATTCGTTTGGTCGGGGAATATTCTCTTTATAGGGGAATATCCGTACGACGACACAATCATTGGTAGACCCCACAACGGAAGTATTGTCGTAGTTAAAAAACGACATAATTATCATTTTATAAAAATAACGACGAAAGTGTTACCGTTAAAACTGTTGAACTACCCGGTAGTAAAAGTAAAGTAATACGCGTGGTTGCATAGTAGCACATGGTATTGATTATTGATGCTCACGTAAGAAGTCACTCAGTTATACTCAATTATTACTACAATAATTGCTGCATCATACCTCTCATATTATTGATTCAATTATGGTCATAGTATCATCTGCATAATATGATATATTATTAAATTAATAATTGAGACGACAAAGTTATTCATATTATTATTTGCAATATTGACAATGTATCTAAAGGTCATCACAAAGAGAGGTTTGGTCACCTAATTGCGCGCCAATAAGGAGAAATCCTTATCGGTAAGCCCCCTCTTTCCTGGGAATGACCTGGTTGTTAAATATTGTGAATTATAATATTAATGATGAATAAGTTCGTGTTGATTAAGGATGATATTGATAGTTCCATTGTGTTGGAATTATTAGTGTTAGTAGAAATCGACATTTATTTCGATAATAATTGATGTCTGGAGGTTATATTGACCAATCGAGTAATTAACCGGATAAATGAGAAATTAATTGCTATTGATTTACATGATTATAACTATTTATTCACATGTGTGTACTATTGATTCACATTCATTTACTATTAGGGAGTTGGTGCATGATTGATAATACTTGCATTGACTAAGTTAAAAATGGAGGTATAGATGGAGGTACTATACTGTAATTCGTATTTTCACATGTTTAGAACTATTGATTCACATGATTTACTATTGATTCACATGATTTACTATTAGGGGAGGTGGTGCAAGTTTGATAATATTTGCAGGACTAAATTAATAATGAAGGAAAAGAGGAAGGTATTATACTGTAATATTTCAAGCTCCAAAACGTGCAATTATCGAAACTATATTTTCCTATAAATAAAAGCTCATTCCTTCATTATTTTTCACCAATTCACTAAAGCTATAGAGCAATTATTATAGGGAGAAATTATAGAGAGAAAGAAGAAGAGAAGTCTGCTATCTCACTATTCCAGTATTCAGTTTTCTTTCGAGGTAAGGGGTATTATTCTTTCGTATTCATAAAGAGAGTTATTTTCTTTCGATACTTGTAAGGTTTGTTATTCCATTCTTTTTTATTATGTTGGAATAACTTGTCTATGCGAAGTACCGCATACATGGTAAAATTCTTCTGTTATTCCATTCTTTATTATTCTGTTTGAATAACCTGTGTGTGCGATCTATCACACGCCCGGTGAATTTCTGTTGTTATTCCATTCTTTATTATTACATTGAATATCCTCGTCTCGTAAGGATTACGATAACCCGTTCTATTCTTTATTATTCTCGTTAGAATATCCTGTCATGTATGCGAATTACGTATTTGACTCGGTTCTATTCTTTATTATTCTGCTGGGAATAACCCATTCGCATGCGATTATCATGTATGCATGGTGAATTCTTCTGTTATTCCATTATTTATTATTCTGTTGGAATAACCTGTCTATGTTGATTACCGCAGGCATGGTGATTGATCCTTCATACTCATTCTTTATTAAATTATGGAAATGATCTGTCTACGTGGATTACCGCATGGCGGGTGAAAATCCATTTGCAGTTTCGTATATTCTATTATACTCGTATGAGATATCATTTCTTTTGTACTCTTCATGGAATATCATTTTCTTTGATATATTTTTCATGAGTTACTATTCACCCAGTTACTATTAACTCTAGTATTATTCACTCGGGTATTCGGGGCACTTTTCGTGTCAGAGTACTATTCACGGGTTACTATTCACTCAAATATTATTCACTCGGGTATTTGGGGTACTTTTCATGTTGGGGTACTATTCACGAGGTACTATTCCCGAAGTACTATTTATAGGGTACTACTGCGGGGTACTATTTACCCAAAAAATATATTTCTTTTCTATCCAAATTATTTTTGGTACATAAATATTATTCTTGAATTTTACTCCACAAAGCAGTATCATGTTGACAATTTGGATATTTTTAAACTCTGGATAAATTTAAAGTCTTTAATATTTATCCTTGATATCGTTTGATTAATGCTTATATCATTGTCATCATCCTCATACTTATATTATGATGAAAGTCATCTTTGGCTCACGTGCAAAGATGGATCGTTGATTATTAGTTTTATAAATTGTATATCTTTGCTTACGTGCAAAGATGGATCGTTGATTATTGGTTTTACTGATTTGTATATCTTTGGCTTACGTGCAAAGATGAACTATTGATTGATGAGTATCTTTGGCTTATGTGCATAGATGAACTGTTTATTGGTATGATTATGACCAAGGATCATTCGGTATAATCATGACCCGTAATGTTATAGATGATGTGGTAAAAGTCCTCATTGGCCCGTAGTGCATTGATGGACAGTTATTGGTATGACTATAACCAGAGATTATTCGGTATAATCATGACCATTGATGATTATATGAATATCCTCGGCAGAGTAAGTGTGGGATGATTCGATGATGTGGATTATTTATTAAGTTTGAGTCTCAAATGATAACATATTGATTATACACTTTTAATTCGTAAAAGATAGTAGATATCATGCTCTACTTGACTCTTCTAAAATACAGTTGTATGTCTTTGGCCTGTAATGCAAAGATAAATTGTTAATGAATATCTTTGGCCGTAGTGCAAAGATGAATTTATTAGTATGATTATGAGAAGGAATTGTGATTTGGTATAACCATGATTTTTGATGTTTCAGGTGGAGATAGGTGATGAAAATTATCTTCGTCCTGGGTGCGAAGAGAATCACAATTATGATTATGAGTTATTCATATGATTGTGGACAGGAATTGTTGATCGATGTTACAGGGATAAAACATTATTGGTGGAATTTTAACATGGAGAAGATAATAGAACTAATGGTCTATTTGACTCTTCTAATGGATTGCTCGTTTCGCTGCAACTATGGTTGAAAAGTTTTATCATCTACCATATGTTCTAAATCTCTGATTTATTACTGATGAAGGCTATTGATGATGTAAATTATCTTTAGTCATGATATTCTTTACTGGGCTAGTTGTGCTCACCCTTTTTGTTTCACAATTCCTTTCGGATAATAAGAGTGTAGTGGGTCGAAATGGGTAACAGGAGAATAGAATCAGTGATCTATAATCGCTGAGGTTCTCCTAAATAGTATGAAAATAATTTTATTGAGAACTTTAGATAAGTGTGTCGTATTGTATAACGTCATTTGATATTTAATTTTGGTGAACCGGAATAGGATGAGGTGAACCTAACTTTGAAGGGTGTTTTGCCACTATCATACAAGATGTCTAATGACATACAACCTCGTGTTATCATAAGACAGGGTTGTGTACATCCACTTGCTGAGTATATCTACGAGCACTACCTATATGATCTTGGAGTTTGGTTGAAATATAATTTTCAATTGCAGACAGTGGAGATAGTTATATGTCAAGAGAAGACTCACCATTGGAAAGAACATGATAGCAATCTTCTCGTTTTTCTTTGGGGTCTATTGGGTCAACCAAGGATAATTCTGTGGATATATGATATCTATCATAACCTAAACGCATGGCCTCCCATGTATAAAGGTTTCCTTGAGCACTTCCCAAAGATTTTAATTTTCTAAAATAGTTTTTGACTGTACTTTTATGTAAAGTACCATTGTAAGGTTGTGGTCGAGGCACCATGAAAGTTATATACATTTGTATTAAAACTCACAGTTTAACTGTGGTCGTATTCTACACGACAGTTCAACAGTTGCATACATGAAGTTTGTATTTACTTTTTATAGTATGATATCTGGCGACTCAGAATGGGTCGTGTGGACCTATTTTAGGGGTGTCACAACTGTACTTTTACTACCGGGTAGTTCAACAATTTTAACGGTAACACTTTCGCCGTTTATAAAATGATAATTCTGTCATTTTTTAACTACGAATACTTTCGTTGTGGGGTCCACCAATGATTGTGCTGTCGTACGGATATTCCCCGACAAAAAGAATATTCCCCGACCAAACGAATATTTTATAACAACTTGTATACTTTGTAAAATTTATAAATATTATTCACAACTATAACATTATATCAAATCCACACCATAATATTAAAAAAATATTTCGAGAAATTTAAATATTTATTCATAAAATTTGGGGTCTCACAATCTCCCCTCCTTATGAAATTTTGCCCTCGAAATTTACGTACTTACCTGGTATGCCGAAGAGATGAGGATACCTTGACTTTATTTTATATTCTAACTCTTGAGGTATAACCTTTGAGTGCTGAATACGATCCTTCTTATCCAAGATTTTAACATGTATCTCTTCATACGTTAAATCTTCTGCTATCTCATCTAGTTCTAATTTAATAACGTGGTTCGGGTCATTCACATATTTACGTAACATCGATACGTGAAAAACATTATGAACACGCGACATACTTGGCGGTAAAACAAGTCTATAGGCCATAGTTCCTACTCAATCAAGGATTTCAAATGGGCCAATTAAATCGAGGGTTGAGATTTCCTCTCTTCATCGTCTCTTGCTTCTAGAATAACGCCTTCTTGAACCTTCTTTTTTATATTCATTAGCTCCAGGTGTGTAGTTTAAGCGACTTTAACTTTATCGATTAAAGTCGATTCTACTCGTATATTCGTTATCTTCACGTGGGTCCCTAGAGTCTTTAACTCTATCTTCGTCATTTGTAAGTTATTCGAAATGGGTTTTTTCTGTTAACAACGTCACACTCATAAATGCATACGATCTTCTACTCAACGCGTCAGCTACCACGTTCGCTCTTCCACAATGATATTGAATGGTATAGTCGTAATCTTCAATAGCTCGAGCCAACGTCTTTAGCGCATTATACGTTCATTTTGGTTGAAGAAATATTTAAGGGTTGAAGAAATGGGTTTTGTACTCGGGTTAATACAAAATTCGATTTCACGCTCTGGGGGTAGGCCAGGAAGTCTTCAGAGAATACGCCAGGAAATTTATTAACAATAGAAATATCATTCAAAACTGTGACTCTCATCCAAGACTTGGATAACACGTCACATTGATACTTATCAACTTGCCACCGTTATTCACTTCCCTACAGAAAAAGTCCGGCCAGTGCATTCCATACAAGGAAGTCACCAGCGAAAGGCTCAGGGCTCTTTACTTATGGCTTGATATGACAGTGATTAACTTTAGTGGTTTTGTTACTTGAATTCGCATAACAGGTTGGTTAGGAATATGAAAGCTAACAACCTTACACAAATAATCAATTTTGGCATGATGAGTAGTTAACCAATCGATTCCTAAAATCACATCAAAGGCAAGTATTTTCAAAGAGATAAGATCGACAAGTAACGTGAAAGTGTCGATTTGAATCAACAAGATTTATAAACAGTGGAGGTAACGAAGGTTTCTACTAACGAAGTTTCAACCAATAAGTTAAAGTCTAACTTCTCTGGGGTCAAATTTAAACGTTGAGCGCAAGCAAGAGAGATAAAAAAATGGGTAGAACCGAAATCTAATAAGGTATAGACTTCGCAAGAATTTATAATTAACTGACCCGTGCTAAATTTGTTCGGGTTACTCGCTTTTTGAGAAGTCACGAAAAATGCTCTTCCTGAAACCACCGACTTTGTTTTGTCTCAGATTCCGCCTTTGGTGCCATCGTCCCAACTTGGACTTGACTTTGGTGCACTGGCAAAAAATCGGCTAGGTGACCTTCTCTTCCACAATTGAAACACGCTTTGATCGGCTGCATAGTCATGGTTTGGGTGATGTGTCCCTCCCTCCGCATTTGTAACATACTCTGACCGCGATCGTTCTCCTTCCTTAACAACAAAATTTGGTCTTTGACGTCTTTCCATTATTATTAAATCTCCTCTTCTTGAAACTTTCACTTCTATTATCTTGGCCATGATTACCACGTAAGTGGTTACCATTTCGCATGATAATTTTCTCCACGATGGTTATCATTGTTCAGATGGTCGCCAAGCACCCAGTATGATGATTATTATTGTTTGTTGGTTGCCTTTTTGGTTGTCTTTGACTCATTATCGCTCTCCAATAACTCGAGCCCTATTCACAACAACTGAATATAAACAAAGTTTTTGAGAAATGAGGTATTGACGTATATCGGGTTTCAAACCTCTTAGAAACATTCGCGTCATTCGCTCCTCATTATCGACCAAATGGGATGCAAACCGAGATAACTCCACAAATTTAGCCTCGTATTGCGACATGGTCATATTTTTTTGCTCCAACTTGATAAGCTCCACCTCCTTCATGTGACGAATACTTTCGGGAAAGTACTTGTCATTGAACAGCTCTTGCAACTTCTCCCAAGACATCTTCAGTGCGGCAGGCTGGGTACGCTTTACAGATTCCCACCAATAATCGCCTCTTCACGCAACATAAAAAGTGGGCGAAGGAACCTTTACTCTCTCCTGGGCATTCCAAGACATCAAATATCTTGGTGATCTTCTTTATCCACGCCTCCGCCTTTAAGTGGTTCTGGCTTTCCCAAAACTCTCAAGGGTCCCCAGCTCCTTGAATCGCTTAGTAGTGACCATCCGAGAGTTGCCAGTGTTTCCACCGAATTTTGAATAAGAGTCTCTCTTTCGATGTTGCATGAATTGCATAAAGCCTCCGAACATCCCATCATTCATCATTTGATCGATTGTTGTTGTTTACACGAGGATTATTGTCTTTCTCATTGCACATTATCCCGGGTATTGATCGTTGGTGACTCAACGGTCCTCATGTGCTTCATTCTTTGATCTCAACATTTTCGGATGCCATTTTCAAACACTTTCACACAAAACAAGGGTTAATTAACATGTCACATATTATCCCTATACTCTGACCGACCAATTAAATACCAAATAAACTTAGGTAGGTCATACTAGCGAGGGAATTCCCCGTCTCTCCCCTCCTAGTTCTTGTCTCACATCTCAGCCAGGGATCATATCCCTAAGCTTTGATACCAATTGTGATGCCCCCAAAACAGGTATACATCACCCATCTTGAGTCGCCAGATACATGGTACGTAAATTCAAATACAACTTAATTATACAATAGTCGTGTAAAATACGACAAAACATAGCTGAGAGTTTAAACAAGAATATTGTCATCTAGACAATATCCACACTCAATGGTGTCCTCATTACAATTATTATCATATTATTTCGTAGAATAATGAGGACTACTAAAGCCATTTATCCTGGACTATCACTCTATTACCCGACTCGTCCCAGCTATATTCTCATTTCCTGAAGAGAACAATGAAAGAAAGGGTGAGCTCAACTAGCCCAGTGAGAAATATTATGACTAAGATAATGCAGAATAAATTATCCTTAGCCTTCAATAGTATAACAACTGATAGAATACAATAGACAACAAGTTTTAGATCAACAACTGCAGCAGAAATAAACAATCTATTAGAAGAGTCAAGTAGAGCATAACATCTACTATCTTCTATGATTTAAAAAGTTTTTCATCAACTTTATCGCTGAGACTCAGCTTAATAAATAAAATCGAATCATCCCTACACCACGGCCAAGGATATTCATGTAATCATCAATGGTCATGATTATACCGAATAATCCATGGTCATAATCATACCAACAACTGTCCATCAATGAACTAAATGCCAATGAAGACTTTTACCACATCATTCGTCATATTATGATCATGATTATACTGAATAATCCCTGGTCATAATCATACCAAGTTCATCTATGCACGTAAGCCAAAGATGACTTTAATCACAATATAAGCATGAGGATGATGACAATGACATAATAATTCAATAAAACAAGTTCAAGGATAAAATTTAAAGATTTATAATTTAATTTATCCAGGAATCAATAACGTCCAAATTGTCAACATGATACTGCTTTGTAGAGTAAAATTCAAGAATAATATTCATGTACCAAAAATAATTTGGACATAAAAGAAATATATTTTTTGGGTGAATAGTACCCTGTGAATAGTACTTTGGGAATAGTACCCCGACACGAAAAGTGTCCCGAATACCCGAGTGAATGATACTGGAGTGAATAGTAATCGGGTGAATAGTAACCCGTGAATAGTAACTCGTGAATAGTGCTCCGACACGAAAAGTACCCCAAATACCCGAGTGAATAATACTAGAGTGAATAGTAACCGGGTGAATAGTAACTCTTAACAGAAAAATACCAAAGAAAATAATATTTCATGGCGAGTACAAACAAATGATATCCCAGATGAGTATAATAGAATATACGAAACTGCAAATAGATTTTCACCCGCCATGCGGTAATCCACGTAGACAGATCATTTCCATAATTTAATAAAGAATGAATACGAAGGATCATTCACCATGCATCAGAATCCACATGTATAAAAGTTATTCCAATGTAATAATAAAGAATAGAATAATGTAAGAATTCACAATGCATGCGATAGACCCGCATGCATGTGTTATTCCCAATAGAATAATAAAGAATGGAACCATATCACGCGTAATCCGCATGAGACATGATATTCCAATAGAATAATAAAAAATGGAATCGAGTCATGAATCCGCATGCATGTGATATTCCAATGTAATAATAAAGAATGGAATAACAATGAATTCACTGGGCATGCGATAGATCGCATGTATATGTGTTATTCCAATGAATAATAAAGAATAGAATAACAATAGAATTAACCAGCATGTGATAGATCAAGATATACAAAGTTATTCCAATGTAATAATTAGAATGGAATAATGTAAGAATTTCACCATGTATGCGATACTTGATGATAAGTTATTCCAACATAATAATAAAGAATGGAATAACAACCCTTACGAGTATTAAAAGAAAATAACTCTTTTCATGAATACGAAAGAATAATACCCCTTACCTTAGAAGAAACTGGATATTAGAATAGTGAGGTAGCAGACTTCTCTTCTTCTTTTTCTCTATAATTTCTCTCTATAATAATTGCTCTAAAGCTTTAGTGAATTGGTGAGAAATGAAGGAAGAATGAACTTCTATTTATAGGAAAATATAATTTTGATAATTGAACATTTTGGGGCTCAAAATATTACAGTACAATACCTTCAACTTTTCTTTCATTTTTAATTTAGTCCTGCAAATATTATTAAACTTCCACCACCTCCCCTAATAGTAAATCATGTGAATTAATAGTAAATCATGTGACTCAATAGTTCTAAACATGAGAAAAAATTAATTACAGTATAGTACCTTCAACTATACCTCCATCTTTAATTTAGTCATGCAAGTATTATCAATCTTACACCAAGTCCCCTAATAGTACATGAATGTGAATTAATAGTACACACATGTGAACAAATAGTTATATGCATGTGAATAAATAGCAATTAATTGCTCATTTATCCGATTAATTACCCGATAACTTCTAGACATCAATTATTATCGAAATAAATGCCGACTAACACTAATAATTCCCACACAATGGAACTATAAATTTCATCTTTAATCAACACGAACTTATTCATCATTAATATTATAACTCACAATATTTAACAACTAGGTCGTTCCCAGGAAAGAGGGGGCTTTCCGATAAGGATTTCTCCTTATTTGCGAGCAATTAGGTGACCAAACCTCTCCTTGATAGAACTGCTAGACATTGTCAATATTGCAAATAATAATATGAATAACTTTGTCGTCTCAATTATTGATTTAATAATATAACACATTATGCAGATGATACTATGACAATAATTGAATCAATAATATGAGAGATATGATGCAACAATTACTGTAGCAATAATTGAGTATAACTGAGTGACTTCTTACGTAAGCATCAATAATTAATACCGTGTGCTTACTACGCAACCACGCGTAGACATCGCACTTTTACTACTACGGTAGTTCAACAGCTTTAACGGTAACACTTTCGCATTGCTTATAAAATGATAATTTCGCTGCTTTTCTAACTACGACAATACTTCCATTGTGGGGTCCACCAATGATTGTGCCGTCGTACGGATATTCCCTGACAAAAAGAATATTCCTCGACCAAATGAATATTTTATAACAACTTGTATACTTTGCAAAATTTATAAATATTATCCACAACTATAACATTATATCAAATCCACACCATAATATTAAAAAAATATTTCGAAAAATTTAAATCTTTATTCATAAAATTTGGGGTCTCATATTTGTAGCTTTAAGTTTTTCCAAATTCTAAAAAAAATTTGACCGAAATCCACATACAGACGATTTTGTAGGCTATAATCAAATTTCAGTCAAAAATAGGGTCCACCAACATGTTTAACATGCTTTTATCATTTATTGTAACAAAAATACTCATCCTCCTCAATTACTCATATATCACACATTCATTGTAAAAATATCACCATTATTATATTATTATATTATCACATTATACAATTATAATGTAATATAATAATATAGAAAAAATTTTAATTTTCAACAATTGTCACTTTTCTAAAAATTCCTCCATTTATATCCACATAAATAAATATTTTCCTTATCATATAAATCAATAATTAATTATTCACAATGGAAGTATTGTCGTAGTTACCCAGGATAATGTGCAACAGGAAGACAATAATCCTCAGGTAAACAACAACACCGATCAGATGATGAACGATGGGATGATCAGAGGCTTTATGCAATTCATGCAACATCTGGCGAGAGAGACTCCTGTTCAAAATGCAGGTGGAAACACTTGAAACTCTCGGATGGTCACCACTAAGCAGTTCAAGGAGCTGGGACCGCCGGAGTTTTTGGGAAAGCCAGAACCACTTAAGGCGGAGACATGGATAAAGGAAATCATCAAGATATTTGATGTCTTGGAATGCTCAGAGGAGCAAAAGGTTCCCTTCACCACCTTCATGTTGCGTGAAGAGGCAGATTATTGGTGGGAATCTTTAAAGCGTACCCAGCCTGACACACTCAAGATGTCTTGGGAGAAGTTCCAAGAGTTGTTCAACGACAAGTACTTTCCCGAAAGTATTCGTTACATGAAGGAGGTGGAATTCATCAAGTTGGAGCAAAACAATATGACTGTGTCGCAATACGAGGCTAAATTTGTGGAGTTATCCCGGTTTGCATCCCATTTGGTCGATAATGAGGAGCGAATGACGCAAATATTTCTAAGAGGTTTGAAACTCGATATACGTCAATACCTCATTTCTCACAAACTTTGTTTATATTCAGATGTTGTGAATAGGGCTCAATTATTGGAGTGCGATAATGAGTCAGCACAACCAAAAGGAAACGACCAACATCACGATAATAATCGTACCAGTGGCAACAACAATTGGAACAATGATAACCATCGTGGGGGAAATTATCATGCCAAGAACGCTAACCACTTCGATGGTAATCATGGCCAAGATAATAGGAGTGGAAATTTCAAGAAAAGAAGGTTCAACAACGATGTAAAGACAGTAGCACCAACACCCGTTTTCAAGGAAGGAGAACGACCACCAATTGTATGCTTCAAATGCGGAGGGGAGGAACACATCAGTCCAAACTGCGTGATGCAGTCAAAAGCATGGTATAATTGTGGAAAAGAAGGTCACCTAGCCCGATTTTGTCGTGCACCAAATTCAAGTCCAGCTGGGACGGTGGCACCAAAGGCGGATACTGACAAAACAAAGTCGGTGGTTTCATGAAGAGCATTTTTCGTGACTTCTCAAAAAGCGAGTGACCCGAACGAAGTTAGCACAGGTTAGGTAATTATAAATTATTTTGAAGTCTATACCTTATTAGATACCGGTTCTACCCATTCTTTTATCTCTCTTGCTTGCGCTCAACGTTTAAATTTGACCCCAGAGAAGTTAGACTTTGACTTATTGGTTGAAACTTCGTTAGTAGAAACCTTTGTTACCTCCACTATTTATAAATCTTGTTGATTCAAATCGACACTTTCACATTACTTGTCGATCTTATCTCTTTGAAAATACTTACCCTTGATGTAATTTTAGGAATCGATTGGTTAACTACTCATCATGCTAAAATCGATTGTTTTTGTAAGGTTGTTAGCTTTCATATTCCTAACCAACCTGTTATGCGAATTCAAGCAACCAAACCACTAAATTTAATCACTGTCATATCAAGCCATAAGTAAAGAGCCCCGAGCCTTTCGTTGGTGACTTCCAAGTCTTGGAATACACCGCCCGTAATATCCGTAGGGGCGCCGTGAATAATGGTGGCAAGTTGATAGGTATCAATGTGACGTGTTATCCAAGTCTTGGATGAGAGTTACAGTTTTGAATGATATTTCTATTGTTAATAAATTTCCTGACGTATTTTCTGAAGACTTCTTGTCCTACCCCCAGAGCGTGAAATTGAATTTTTTATTGACCCCAGTACAAAACCCATTTCATCAACCCTTAAATATTTCTTCAACCAAAACGAACGTGGGGGTAGGACAAGAAGTCTTCAGAGAATACGTCGCGCATTATACATTCGTTTACGTGGGGGTGTTACAAATATACCCTTTCCTCCTCTTAAACAACTTCATACGGTAATGGATGATTCATCTTTGACACTTCTGTTTACTCCTAAAACTGTCGATGTCTGTCCACTTGTATGTGTTTTGCACAAAATCCTTCGGTATAATCTGGTTCCACGACTAGGTGGTGGAGCAGACTTCACTTATCAAGATTTGGTTGTTATTGCTATAATTTTAAAAGGAGTCAGTTTTAATTTTTCTCTTATGATGTTATCCCACATGATGAGTTGTATTCGTCAAACTAAAAAGTGTATGCTCTATGGTTTGTTTTTGACAAAGTTGTTTTAACATTTTAAAATCTGTCTTGATGATGAAATCGTGGTTTCCCACAATGAATTTATTGATTCTGCTAATCTCAAACAGTCTCTGATATTTCTTTTGTTGATGGTTCATTTGTATGTCTCATCTCTGATCCTATTCCACCAAGTGTTGTTTCATCTGTTTTACCGACTGATACTTCTGCATCTTCACATCCTCCTTCCTTGGTCTCATCTTCCGTAGTGGTTGATATGTTGTCTCAAATTCTCAAGAATCAAGATTCATTCGTTCTGACATTGTTGATATTAAGCAAAGGATTTCAGTTTTGGAAAAAGGGAATTTGCTATCTGAGCGCAAAATGATTTGACTAAATGTTTTTCACAAATTAAGGATGAATTCATTGATTTACAAGCTGGTTTCGAATTGCATACCATGGCTATGGTTGAATCTTTACACCGAAAGATCAATAGAAATTCATGTCAACTTAGCCAAGAACTAAAATTTGTGAGTTATCAAGTTGGAGAATTTGCTGATTTCATGGCTCATCGCCTGAATGACGTAAGTAGAAGGTTACATTTTAACATTATGCATTCTCCTGTTCCGAAATGGCCCCGGTGTAATTGGATGGCTGCATACATTGGAGATTTTCTTAATTTTTCTCTACCAAATGAGACCTTCATTCCTCGTCCTCCTAGGTTTGCTCATGAATTCTATATGGAAGAATGGATTCATCGTGTTCTCCATCGTCCTTATTTCACTAATCGTCTTTTACCTGTGATTCATATCGATGATGTTGATATTTGATGATCTTTTTGGTGATGACAAAGGGGGAGACATGCTAAAAGTTGAAGAGGTTGCTGTGAAAGTTGAAGAGGTTGATGCTGTGAAAACGTTTGAATGTTACATTTGAATGTTTTCTTTTTGAATTTATGTTTTATTTTTTTTGGTTGGTAGCAAGTGTTTAAGTTTTTGTTTGGATGATATGTTTCAAAATAATATGGCTGGAGCCGGTACTAGATATTATAATTGATTATGACTGTTCTACTATATTTGATTCCATCTAACATGTTTTGCAGGATAAGTTATGGAGAAAATTAGTTTGCTTATGTTTGAATCTTCTAAAATTTTAAATATGCATGAATTCAGGGGGAGTTATAAATTTTTGGTGTTGTCATCATCAAAAAGGGGGAGAATGTTGGTTTGATAATAATCTAACCTTTTTATTTTGATGATGACTTGATTATATGGACTAATGTGTTTATCGTGAAATTTTAGGAAGTTGATGAAAGAATTGTTGTCAAGAGACTTTGAAGATTTGAGTCTTAAGAAAAATATGTAAGGTCATTGCAAATACTCAATTTTTCAATACAAGGCTCTAGGACATGATATTTGTGCATTAAAATGTGGTTAAATATTTTGTGTATATTATATGATTTATTTTAGTTAATTAGTATTTATGTACTATGCATGTTTAAGAAATTATTGCTCTGATTAATTGACTTATATTTGCCATATGTTATTGATGTTTAAGAGTTTTTGTTTTGAGATATGTGTATAACACGTGTGTAAAAAATCCATATGGTTCAGACTTGTTGGAAATTTAAAAGATTGTTAGGAGTATGTGTATGACAGCAGGATAATGATTATCATCATTTCAGTGGTTTAATTACGAATGTCTCGGTACTCACATATTATCTGTGGAAAGTTAAAAGTGCTTGCATGTGCTAGTATTACTTATTCCTATCAATATGATATTTGTTACGGTAATTTCGAAGAGGCTAAGGCATGTCATTATTAGTGGATTAACATTGGAAGAAGTCAAACTTATCAACTAAGAGTTTTTCACGGAAGTTACTCTACCGGTTATACTTGTCCGTTCCTACCAAAATTCTAATCTGATTAAAATTGGAACGTTATACAAAGATTATTTGTTAGCCATATTTCAACAGATCTTAATGTTCAACAGTAATAGCTGAACCACGTAAAAAATCTTGGTCTTATTTTTACTTGCTTTAATTTATTTTTACTCAAGATAATTAACTTTGTTTAATTTAATTATTTGATTCTTTGAGAGAAATTTTGTTATAAAAATTTATAAAATCACCAAGATATTTTCTTAAACAAAAATTCAATCCAGTAGACTATATTTTTCAGCAAGCTGCATTCATTAATATAGTAGGCTATATTCGATAGTCTGGTTTAAATTTTAAATTGGTCATAGTTTGTATCCACACTTATTCACCCCCCTTCTAAGTGTGTCGTATCTGAATTTTAATGTTCTGTCTAAGGAGAGGTTTGATCACCTAATTGCGCGCCAGTAAGGAGAATCCTTATTGGAAAGCCCCTCTTTCTGAGAAACTACCGGTTGTCGATATTATGATTACATAATATTATTTGTGAATAATTAATTATTGATTTATATGATAAAGAAAATATTCATTTTATGTGGATATAGATGGAGAAAATTTTTAATGTGACAATTGTTGAAAATTGATATTTTATCTTTTCTGATAAAATAATTCATTTAAATATATTATTATATTTTAATAATATAATAATGGTGATATTTTACAATGAATGTGGGATATATAAATAAATGAGGAGGAAGAGTATTTTTGTTACTAAAAATATTTAAAACATGTTTTTCATGTTTGTGGACCCCATTTCTTGATTAAATTTGATTATAAGCTTGTAAAAATCGTCCATATGTGGATTTCGATCAATTTCAGTTTAGAATTTGGAAAAACTTAAACTTACAAAGTTATAGAGAATTGAATTTCCTATGGAATGGATATAAGACTTGAATTTTTTTGATAAAAGGGTTATTTATTGTGAATTATTGAAGTTCCGGTATATTGGATCTGAATTGATTTTTGGAGTTTTAAATAATTTTATTAACAAAAATGTTTTTTGTGATTTTGGTGGGTTGGTGGCTGGTGTTTTTGACCAAAAAGTGGGCTAAGTAAATTTATATAAATATATTAATATTTTATTAAATTTTCTGCTTTGGTGTTCTAAGCATTTTCCTATAAATAGGGTGCTTAGGTTAAAATTGAAAATCACACCAGAAACAAGTTTTCTCTCTCTATATATATTATCGAGCGTATTCTTGTGAGTATTTTGAGACTTTGAGTGTTGCTATACTAAGATGCAAGTTCCTTTCAAAGACTATATCCGAGATTCCAAATGTAAATCTTGTCTTTTCGAGGTAAGGGATAATATTTTTTTTAAAATGATATTATTTCTTCTAATATCATTATGATGGAATATTGGTAAGATTTTTCTTGTGAAATTCTTGTCTTTTAGTGTCGGGGTTACTATTCACGTATACGACACTATTTACGAATACGACACTATTCACAGAAAAATTAAATTTTTGTTTTTTGTCCAAAATATCTATTATGGATACTAGCTTTGATTGTACCCATGTTTTGATCATTCTTGAATTTTACTCCACTATGATTATTTATGAAGTATTTTTGAATTCAGATTGTTTAAAGTACGAATCCTTAATATTTGTTCTTTTGTTTCACTGGATTCATTTTCTTTAAAATATTTTTCATCATCCTCAGTCCTAAATGATGATATTACTGAATATCTTTGACCTGTAGTGCAAAGATGAATGAATTTCTGATGAATATCTTTGGGTCGTAGTGCAAAGATGAACAGGTGTTGAGATGAACATGACCAACTGATGAATATCTTTGGCTTGTAGTGCAAAGATGAATATTTGATTCAAGATGTATATTGATTGATGTTACAGGGATAAAATATTGATGATGAACTTTTAAATTCATAGATAATAGTAGATTTCATTCTCTACGTAACTCTTCTATGAATTATTATTTTCGCTGCGAATATTGATTTAAAACTTGTTGTCTATTGTATTCTATCAGATATTTCCCTGTTGAAGACTAACGATAATTTGTTCTATATTATCTTAATCATAATATTCTTTACTGGGCTAGTTGAGCTCACCCTTTTCCTTTTTGTTCCATTTTTCTTCTCAGGAGGCGAGAATGTAGCGAGTACTAGTCGGGGTATGGAATGAAGGTTCTAGAAAGTCGTTTTAGTAGTCCTCACCATTTTTGTAAAATAATGTATCAATAATTATATTGAGGACTTATTTGGGTGTGAATATTGTCTAGATGACAATATTTGTATTTAAACTCATAATTTATGTGTTGTCGTATTTTGCACGACAATTGTATTAATAAAGTTGTAGTTATTTCTGTACCATGTATTTGGCGACTCAAAATGGGTGTTGTATACCTATTTTGGGGGCGTCACAAGTTTGGTCACATAATTGCGCGCCAATAAGGAGAAATCCTTATCGGAAAGCCCCTTCTTTCCTGGGAACAACCTGGTTGTTAAATATGCTGAATTATAATATTAATGATGAATAAGTTCGTGTTGATTAAAGATGAAATTGATAGTTCCATTGTGTTGGAATTATTAGTGTTAGTGAAAATTGACATTTATTTCGATGATAATTGATGTCTGGAGGTTATATTGACCAATTGGGTAATTAACCAGATAAATGAGTAATTAATTGATATTGATTCACATGATTATAACTATTTGTTCACATGTGTGTACTATTGATTCACATTCATTTACTATTAGGGGAGTTGGTGTAAGATTGATAATACTTGCATGAATAAGTTAAAAATGGAGGTATAGATGGAGGTACTATACTGTAATTTATATTTTCATATGTCTAGAACTATTGATTCACATGATTTATTATTGATTCGCATGATTTACTATTATTAGGAGGTGGTGTGCAAGTTTGATAATACTTGCAGGACTAAATTAAAATGAAAGAAAATTTGAAGGTATTGTCTTTATAATATTTCGAGCCCCAAACGTGTAATTATCGAAACTATAGTTTCCTATAAATAAGTTCATTCTTCCTTCATTTCTCACCAATTCACTAAAGCTATAAAGCAATTATTATAGAGAGAAATTATAGAGAAAGAAGAAGAAGAAGTCTCACTACCTCACTATTCCAAAGATCCAGCCTTCTTTTGAGGTAAGGGTATTATTCTTTTCGTTCTTCATGAAGAGAGTTATTTTCTT
Organism: Panax quinquefolius; assembly: GCA_020205615.1. Classification (NCBI taxonomy): domain Eukaryota; kingdom Viridiplantae; phylum Streptophyta; class Magnoliopsida; order Apiales; family Araliaceae; genus Panax; species Panax quinquefolius. Next base: position 144,445,623 of record CM035155.1, on the reverse strand, counting down.
TCAATACTGTATGGGTTGTTATTCCATTCTTTATTATTATGTTGAATAACTTTTGTATATCAATCACCGCATCATGGTGAAATTCTTCATTATTCCATTCTTTATTATTACATTTGAAATATCATGTCCGCATATGGATTACATGACGACTGGTTCCATTCTTTATTATTCATTTGGAATATCCTATCCGCATGCGAATTACGCTTGACCGGTTCCATTCTTTATTATTCTCATTGGAATATCCTATTTGTGCGATTACGCATGACTGGTTCCATTCTTTATTATTCATTTGGGAATAACTCATCTGCATGCGGCCTATCGACGCTCGTGAATTTTTCTCATTATTCCATTCTTTATTATTCTATTGGAATAACTTGTCTATGTGGATTACCACGTCGTGGTGAATGATCCTTCGTATTCATTCCTTATTAAATTGTGGAAATGATTTGTCTACGTGGATTACTGCGATAATGCATGCGCGAAAATCCATTCTTGCGGCTTCATATATTCTATTATACTCGGTTTGGTTAAAGTTTTGACTTCTATACTCCATGAAATTAGTAGAATATCCTGGATATTTGCGCTTCATCCAGTATCTTTTCATGGAAATATTCTTCTGAGCATTCTTGAATTTTACTCCACAAAGCAGTATCATGTTGAATTTATTCTTGAACTTATTTTATTGAATTATTATGTCATTTTCATCATCCTCATGCTTATATTGTGATTAAAGTCATCTTTGGCTTACGTGAATAGATGGACTTGAAATGATTATGACCAGGGATTATTCAGTATAATCGTGACCATAATGTGACGAATGATGTGGTGAAAGTTCTCATTGGCCTGTAGTTCATTGATGGACAGTTGTTGGTATGATTATGATCAGGGATTATTCGGTATAATCATGACCATTGATGATTACATGAATATCCTTGGCCATGATGCGAGGATGATTCAATTTTATTTATTAAAATTTGAGTCTCAAATATAAAGTTGATGAAAACTTTTTAAATCATAGAAGATAGTAGATTTTATGCTCTACTTGACTCTTCTAATGGATTGCTTATTCCACCGCTGCAGTTGTTGATCTAAAACTTGTTGTCTATTATATTCTATCGGTTGTTATCTTTGTTGAAGGCTAATGATAATTTATTCTGCATTATCTTAGTCATAATATTTCTTACTAGACTAGTTGAGCTCACCCTTTCTTTCACTTTTCTCTTCAGGAAATGAAAATATAGCTGGGACTAGTCGGGGAATGGAGTGACGGTCCAGATGATAGCATTTGTAGTCCTCACTATTCTGTTAAATAGTGTGACAATAAATTTAATGAGGACTCCATTGAGTGTGGATATTGTCTAGAAGACAATATTCGTGTTAAAACTCTCAGTTTATGTTTTGTCGTATTTTACACGACAGTTGTATAATTAAGTTGTATTTGTATTCTGTACCATGTATTTGGCGACTCAAGATGGGTGATGCATACCTTTTTTGGGGGCGTCACAGTTGGTATCAAAGCTTAGGGATATGATCCCTGGCTGAGATGTGAGACTAGAACTAGGAGGGGAGAGACGGGGAATTCCTTTGCTAGTATGACCTACCTAAGTTTATTTGGTATTTAATTGGTCGGTTAGAGTATAGGGATAATATGTGATATGTTAATTAATCCTTGTTTTGTGGCAGTGTTTGAAAATGGCATCTGAAAATGTCGAGATAAGCAATGAAGCACATAAGACCGTTGAGTCACCAACGATTAATACCCAGGATAATGTGCAACAGGAAGACAATAATCCTCAGGTAAACAACAACACCGATCAGATGATGAATAATGGGATGATCAGAGGCTTTATGCAATTTATGCAACATCAGGCGAGAGAGACTCCTGTTCAAAATGCAGGTGGAAACACTGGCAACTCTCGGATGGTCACCGCTAAGTAGTTCAAGGAGCTGGGAACGCTGGAGTTTTTAGGAAAGCCAGAACCACTTAAGGCGGAGACATGGATACAGTAAATCACGAGATATTTGATGTCTTGGAATGCTCAGAGGAGCAAAAGGTTCCCTTTACCACCTTTATGTTGCGTGAAGAGGCAGATTATTGGTGGAAATCTGTAAAGCGTACCCAGCCTGACGCACTCAAGATGTCTTGGGAGAAGTTCCAAGAGTTATTCAACGACAAGTACTTTCCCGAAAGTATTCGTCACATGAAGGAGGTGGAATTCATCAAGTTAGAGCAAAAAAATATGACTGTGCCGCAATACGAGGCTAAATTTGCGGAGTTATCTCGGTTTGCATCCCATTGGTCGATAATGAGGAGCAAATGACGCGAATGTTTCTAAGAGGTTTGAAACTCAATATACGTCAATACCTCATTTCTCACAAACTTTGTTTATATTCAGATGTTATGAATAGGGCTCAGTTATTGGAGCGCGATAATGAGTTAGCACAACCAAAAGACAATGACCAACAACACGATAATAATCGTACCGGTGGCAACAACCATCAGAACAATGATAACCATCGTGGGGGAAATTATCATGTCAAGAACGGTAACCACTTTGGTGGTAATCATGGCCAAGATAATAGGAGTGGAAATTTCAAGAAGAAAAGGTTCAACAACGATGTAAAGACAGTAGCACCAACACCCATTTTCGAGGAAGGAGAACGACCACCAATTGTATATTTCAAATGCGGAGGAGAGGGACATATCAGTCCAAACTGCGTGATGCAGTCCAAAGCATGTTATAATTGTGGAAAAGAATGTCACCTAGCCCGATTTTGTCGTGTACCAAAGTCAATTCCCGCTGGGACGGTGGCACCAAAGGCGGAAACGGACAAAACAAAGTAGGTGGTTTCAAGAAGAGCATTTTTCGTGACTTCTCAAAAAGCGAGTGACCGGAACAAAGTTAGCACAGGTTAGTTAATTATAAAATATTGCGAAATCTATACCTTATTAGATACCGGTTCTACCCATTCTTTTATCTCTCTTATTTGCGCTCAATGTTTAAATTTGACCCCAGAGAAGTTAGACTTTGACTTATTGGTTAAAACTTCGTTAGTAGAAACCTTACCTACCTCCAATCGCTTATAAATCTTGTTGATTTAAATCGACACTTTCACGTTACCTGTCGATCTTATCTCTTTGAAAATACTTGCCCTTGATGTGATTTTAGGAATCGATTAGTTAACTACTCATCATGCTAAAATCGATTGTTTTCGTAAGGTTGTTAGCTTTCATATTTCTAACCAATCTGTTATGCGAATTCAAGAAACCAAACCATTAAAGTTAATCATTGTCATATCAAGCCATAAGTAAAGAGCCCCGAGCCTTTTGCTGGTAACTTCCAAGTCTTGGAATACACCGAAGCCAGAATATCCGTAGGGGGCATCGTGACTAACAGTGGAAAGTTGATAGGTATCAATATGACGTGTTATCCAAGTCTTGGATGAAAGTCACAGTTTTGAATGATATTTATATTGTTAATAAATTTCCTGACATATTCTCTGAAGACTTCCTGGCCTACCCCAGAGCGTGAAATCGAATTTTGTATTGACCCCAGTACAAAACCCATTTCTTCAACCCTTAAATATTTCTTCAACCAAAATGAACGTATAATACGCCAAAGACACTGGCTCGAGCTGTTGAAGATTAAGACTATACCATTCAATATCATTGTGGAAGAGCGAACGTGGTAGCTGACGTATTGAGTAGAAGATCGTATGCATTTACGAGTGTGACATTGTTAACAAAAAAAACCATTTCGTATAACTTACAAATGATGAAGATAGAGTTAAAGACTCTAGGGACCCACGTGAAGATAACGAATATACGAGTAGAATCAATTTTAATCGATAAAGTTAAAGCCGCTCAAACTACACACCTGTAGCTGATGAATATGAAGAAGAAGGTTCAAAAAGGCGTTATCTCAACCCTTCGATTTAATTGGCCCATTTGAAATCCTCGATCGAGTAGGAACTGTGGCCTATAGACTCATTTTATCGCCAATTATGTCGCGTGTTCATAACGTTTTTCACGTATCGATGTTACGTAAATATGTGGATCGTAAGACCCCAACTTATTATAAATCAAATTAAATTTCCTCTATTTATTATTTTGAAATAGTAAGGGTTGATTTGATTAATGTGGTTAGTTATGGGTAAAATGCGCAAGTATTTCAAATAAGCAAGTGGTTATAAAATATTCATTTTTATCGGAGAATATTCGTTTGGTCTTGGAATATTCTTCACCGTCAGAAATATTCGTATTTACCAAGACAAATTTGTGTGGGCTCCATAATGGAAAGCGATTGGATAAAGAAAACAACAAGTATAAGTTGTTTATAAATAATGGCGTGAGTTATTACAGATTATCACCATTGGAATACCCTATGGTTAAAAACACAAGAATACACTCAAGATTGCACCAATTATTGATTCTTACGTAAGAAGGCACTACTAAATAATTGTTACAGTAATTACTGATCAATATTATATTTATTGATTCAATAATTGCTACGTTGATATTTTATATTATTGTTGTTTTAATAATTGTCACTGCATAGTATTTTCATTATCAGATCAATAATTCATATTATTTGAATAATATTATTAGATAACATTATTGGCAATGTCTAGAAAGTTCTGTCTAAGGAGAGGTTTGGTCATCTAATTGCGCGCCAGTAAGGAGAAATCCTTATTGATTATTATGATAAAGAAAATATTCATTTTATATGGATATAGATGGAGAAAATTTTTAATGTAACAATTGTTGAAAATTGATATTTTATCTTTTTCAATAAAATAATTCATTTAAATATATTATTATATTTTAATAATATAATAATGGTGATCTTTTACAATGAATGTGTGATATATGAATAAATGAGGAGGAAGAGTATTTTGTTACAAAAAAATGTTTAAAATATGTTAAACATGTTTGTGGACCCCATTTCTTGACTGAAATTTGATTATAGCTTGTAAAATAGTCCGTATGTGGATTTCGGTCAATTTCTGTTTAGAATTTGGAAAAACTTTCTTCTGTAAAGTTGTAGAGAATGGAATTTCCTATGGAAAGGACATGAGGTTTGAATTTTTCTGATAAAAGGGCTATTTATTATGAATTATTGAAGTTTCGAAGTTCTGGAATAATTATTTTTAGAAGTTTTAATTGTTTTATTCAAGAAAAACGTTTTTTGCAATCCCACATGTGTGGTAAATGAGCTGAATTTAGATTCTTTGGTGGTGGGCTTGAATATTTAATAAATAAAATTATTTTAATAAATTTTCTGCTTTGGTGTTCTAAGCATTTTCTTATAAATAGGGTGCTTAGGTTAGAATTGAAAATCACACCAGAAACTGAAGTTTTTTCTCTCTTTCTCTCTTTATATTATCGAGCGTGTTCTTGTTAGTATTTTGATACTTTGAGTGTTGTTATACGGTGCAAGTTCTCTTCAACACTATATCCTAGATTCCAAATTTAAAGTACAGCTTTTTTCGGTAAGGAATGTTATTTTTTTTTAAAAATGTTATTATTTTCTTCCAATATCATTATGCCGGATTATTGGTAAGATTTTTCTTATGAAATTCTTGTCTTTTAGTGTCGGGGTTACTATTCACGTATACGGCAATATTCACGAATACGGCACTATTCACGAATACGGCACTATTTATAGAAAAATTAATTTTCTTTGGGCACGTGGTGTCAAGTTGAGGAAGTAGCATTCCTTGGGCACGTGGTGTCTAAACATGGAGTACGTGTTGACCCGGCGAAGATTGAAGCAATAAAAAGTTGGGAGCAACCGAAGACGGTGACCGAAGTACGTAGCTTTCTGGGCTTAGCTGGTTATTATCGGAGATTCGTGGAAGGATTTTCTTGAATCTCTACTCCGTTAACTCAGTTGACTCGGAAGGATACAAAATTCATATGAAGCGAGGAATGCGAGAAAAGTTTTCAAGAGTTCAAGAGGAGACTCATTTCGGCTCCTGTTCGGACAATACCATCGAGTTCGGATGGATTTGTTATGTACAGCGATGCTTTGGGGAAAGGGTTAGGGTGTGTTCTCATGCAACATGGGAAAGTCATAGCCTATGCCTCGCAACAACTTAAATAATATGAGAGGAATTATCCTACTCATGATCTAGAGTTGACAGCAGTCGTTTTCGCGCTAAAGATCTGGAGGCACTATCTATATGGGGAGAAAGTGGAGATATATTCAGACCATAAAGGCCTCAAATATTTCATCACCCAAAAGGAACTCAACATGCAGCAATGACGTTGGCTCGAGCTGTTAAAATATTATGACCACACCATTCAATACCATCCTGGAAGAGCAAACGTGGTAGCTGACGCGTTGAGTAGAAGATCATATGCAGGAATGAGTGCGATGATGTCAAGTATACGCATAGAACCAACTTTAATCGATAAAGTTAAAGTTGCTCAAGCCACAGACCCGGAGCTGATGCGTATGAAGTATAAAGTATAAGAAGTTGCTATTCCGGAAGCGAGAATCGATGAAGAAGGAATACTTCGAGTCCACTCCAGACTTTGTGTTCCTAACGACTCTGATTTGAAGTACAAGATCATGACAGAGGCACACAATACGCCGTTTACAATCCATCCTGGAAGTACCAAAATGTATCATGATCTTCGACATACATTTTGGTGGAACAATATGAAGAGAGAGATTTCAAAGTTTATCTTGAGGTGTTTAACATGTCAACGTGTAAAGGCGGAGCATCAAGTACCTAAGGGTCCGTTGCAACCACTTGAGATTCCGAAATGAAAGTGGGAACACATTACCATGGATTTCATTCTTTAGTCTTCCCACAGCTTCTCAAGGTATAAATGTTATTTGGGTTATTGTTGATAGATTAACCAAGTCTCCGCTCATTTCTTGGACACGGGAGACTTATTCCTTGAACGCCTTGCTTTCATATGTATGTAAATGAGATTGTGAGATTGCATGGCATGCCAGTATCCATAGTTTCGGATCGTGACCCAAGATTCACTTCACGATTTTGGGTTAGTTTGCAAAAAGCTATGGGAACGGATCTACGATTCAGTTCGGCATACCATCCTCAAATGGACGGACAATCAGAGATGACTATTCAAACTCTTAAAGATCTATTAAGACTTTGTGTCCTAGACTTCAAAGGGAGTTGGGATAAGTATTTACCATTGGTGGAATTCTCCTACAACAATGCTTATCGTAAGTATAGGGTAGCTCCATTCGAAGCATTGTATGGAAGAAAGTGTCGCTCTCCAGTATGTTGGGATGAGGTGGGTGAAGTAACATTGTTGGGACCAGAGTTGGTACGTATTACTACAGCAAAGATCCAAATGATTCGACAACGTATACAAATGGCACAAGATCGACAAAAGAGTTATGCGGATCTTCATCGAAAGGACGTGGAATTTAGTATTGGGATCATGTATTGTTGCGTGTTGCCCCATGGAAGGGAGTTACAAGATTCGAGAAAAGAGAAAAGCTCAATCCACGATTTATTGGTCCATTTCAGATTCTTAACCGAGTAGGAAATGTAGCCTATAGACTCGCGTTACCTCCAAGTATGTCTCGTGTTCATAATGTTTTTCATATATCCGTATTTCAGAAATATGTGAAAGACCCGAACCACGTTATTGAAGTTAGAATCGAATGAGATAGTCAAGACTTGACGTCACGAGGAGGTACTTCACCAAGATCTTGGATAGGAAGGAGCATGTCTTACGTACAAAGGTATACCACAAGTCAAAGTTTTGTGGAGGAACCACGCTATTGAGGAAATGACCTGGGAATTGGAAACAGAAATGAAAGTGAGGTATCCTCACCTTTTTGAAACACCAAGTACGTACGTCAATTTCGAGGACGAAATTTCATAAGGAGGAGAGGTTGTTAGACCCCAACTTATTATAAATGAAATTAAATTTCCTCTATTTATTATTTTGAAATAGTAAGGGTTGATTTGATTAATGTGGTTAGTTATGGTTAAAATGCGCAAATATTTCAAATAAGCAAGTGGTTATAAAATATTCATTTTTATCGGAGAATATTCATTTGGTCGTGGAATATTCTTACTGTCGAAGAATATTCGTATTTAATGGCGACCCTTTTCGTATGGCCCCATAACGAAAAGTGATTGGATGAAGAAAACGATAAGTATAAGTTGTTTATAAATAACGGCATAGTTGTTACCGTTAATACTGTTGGAATACCCGGTGGTTAAAAACACAGTAGCACACGGTATTGCACCAATTATTGATTCTTACGTAAGAAGGCACTACTCAATAATTGTTACAATAATTACTGTTCAAAATTATATTTTATTGATTTAATAATTGCTACGTTGATATTTTATATTATTGTTGTTTTAATAATTATCACGACATAGTATTTTCATTATCAGATCAATAATTCATATTATTTGAATAATATTATTAGATAACATTATTGGCAATGTCTAGAAAGTTCTGTCTAAGGAGAGGTTTGGTCATCTAATTGCGTGCCAGTAAGGAAAAATCCTTATTGGAAAGCCCTCTTCTTCGGGAAATTTCTGATTGTCAATCATGTGATTCTCAGTAATATTATTTATGAATAATTAATTATTGATTATTATAATAAAGAAAATATTCATTTTATGTGGATATAGATGGAGAAAATTTTTAATGTGACAATTGTTGAAAATTGATATTTTATCTTTTTCGATAAAATAATTCATTTAAATATATTATTATATTTTAATAATATAATAATGGTGATATTTTACAATGAATGTGTGATATATGAATAAATGAGGAGGAATATTATTTTTGTTACAAAAAAAATGTTTAAAATATATTAAACATGTTTGTGGACCCCATTTCTTGACTGAAATTTGATTATAGCCTGTAAAATCGTCCGTATGTGAATTTCGGTCAATTTCTGTTTGGAATTTGGAAAAACTTTCTTCTGCAAAGTTGTAGAGAATGGAATTTCCTATGAAAAAGACATAAGGTTTAAATTTTTTTGATAAAAGGACTATTTATTATGAATTATTGAAGTTCTGAAGTTCCGGAATAATTGATTTTTGGAAGTTTTAATTGTTTTATTCAAGAAAAACGTTTTTTGCAATCCCACATGTGTGGTAAATGAGCTGAATTCAGATTCTTTGGTGGTGGACTTGAATATTTAATAAATAAAATTATTGTAATAAATTTTCTGCTTTGGTGTTCTAAGCATTTTTCTATAAATAGGGTGCTTAGGTTAGAATTGAAAATCACACCAGAAACTGACGTTTTCTCTCTCTATATTATCGAGCGTATTCTTGTGAGTATTTTGATACTTTGAGTGTTGCTATACTATGCAAGTTCCTTCAAAGATTATATCCTAGATTTCAAATTTAGAAATACAGTTTTTTCGAGGTAAGGAATGTTATTTTTTAAAAATGATATTATTTCTTCTAATATCATTATCGCCGGGATTATTGGTAAGATTTTTCTTGTGAAATTCTTGTATTTTAGTGTCTGGGGTTACTATTCATGTATAATGACACTTATTCACGATATAATGACACTATTCACGAATACTTCCACTATTCACGTAAAAAATTAAATTTTTGTTTTTTGTCCAAAATATCTATTATGTATACTAGCTTTGATTGTATCCATGTTTTGATCATTCTTGAATTTTACTTCACTATGATTATTTATGAAGTATTTTTGAACTCGGATTGTTTAAAGTACGAATCCTTAATATTTATTATTTTGTTTCATTGGATTCGTTTTCTTTAAAATATTTTTCATGATCTTCAGTCCTAAATGATGGTATTACTGAATATCTTTGGCCTTTAGTATAAAGATGGTTGATTTTATTATGAATATCTTTGGCCCGTAGTGCAAAGATGTACAGGTGTTAAGATGAACATGACCGAATGATGAATATTGTCTAGATGACAATATTTGTATTTAAACTCACAGTTTATTTGTTGTTGTATTTTGCACGACAATTGTATTAATAAAGTTGTAGTTGTTTCTGTACCATGTATTTGGCGACTCAGAATGGGTGTTGTATACCTATTTTGGGGGCGTCACAGTTGGTATCAGAGCTTAGGGATATGATCTTTGGCGGAGATCGGGGAATAAAACTAGGAAGGGAGAGACAAGTAAATCCTTCGCTAGTTTGTCCTACCTAAGCTTATTTGTTGGTTGGTCAGTATATAGGGATATTATATGACATGTTGATTTCTTTAATTAACCCTTGTTTTATGGCAGTATTTGAGAATGGCGACTGAGAATGTTAACAGTGGAGTAAATGAGACCATGGAGATACCTTTACTCACCAATGAGGAGAATGTGCAGCAGGCCGACAATGTTCCTTTTGTAAACAACACCAATCGAAAGCGTATTTATGAACGATTTGGATGTTTAGAAGCTTTTTGCAGTTCAAGCAAAATCAGAAGAGGGAGACTCGTGTACAAAATACAGGTGGAAATGATAACAACGCACGGTTTGTCACAACCAAGCAGTTCAAAGAGTTGGGACCACCAGAATTCTGGGGAATGCCGGATTCGATTAAGGCAGAAACATGGGACAATCTAATTACCAAGATATTCGATGTCTTGGGATGCACGGAGGAACAGAAGGTTCCATTCGCCACCTTTATGTTCCATAATGAGGCGGATTCTCGGTGGGAATCTATGAAGCGTACCCATCCAACACTTTTCAAAGATGTCTTGGGAGACATTTCAAACCTGTTCAATGACAAGTACTTTCTTTCCGAAAGTATTCATCATATGAAGGAAGTGGAGTTTATTAGATTGGAACAAAATAATATGATGACGGTGTCAAAGATCTGAGATGAATTTTGCAGAGTTATCCAGGTTTGCACCTCATTTGGTGGAGAATGAGAAACGTATGACGCAGATGTTTCTGAGAGGTTTGAAACTCGACATACATCAATATCTCATTTCTCATAAATTTTCTCTCTATTCAGATGTTGTCAACATGGCTCAATTATTAGAGCGAGATAACGAGTACGTTTAACTGAAGGACCACAACCAGGATCATATCGGTGACAACAGTCATCAGAACAACGATAACCAGTGGAGAAAGAAAAATACGGACAAAGGAGGTAACCACTCTGGTGGTAATCATGGTCATGAAAATAGAAGAAGCGAGTCAGGGGGAGATTTTAAAAAGAGGAGATTCAACAATGACAATGTGAAGACGTCAGTACCGGCAACAAATGGTTTTAAGGGAGGAGAACGACCACCGGTCGTATGCTATAAATGTGGAAAAGAGGGACATATCAGCCCAAACTGTCCGCAAAAGTTGAAGGTATGCTATAATTGTGGAAAGGAAGGACATAATTGTGGAAAGGAAGGACATATCGCCGAGATCATGCGATAAATGAAACCAAGTCTAGCGGGGATGGTGACTCAAAAGGCTGTCCTAGAAAAGTCAAAGTCAACGATTCTGGAAGAGCATTTGTCGCGATCGGGTCAAAATACGAGGAACCCAAATGAGGTGATCACGGTAAGCTAATCATAAATTCTCATGAAGTTTATACCTTACTAGATACCGTGCTACCCATTCATTTATCTCTCCCGCTTGTGCTCAACGCTTAAACTTGACTCGAGAAATTATACTTTGATTTATCTGTGGAGACTCAGTTAGAGAAACTTTCATTAAATCCACTCGCTTATAAATCTTGTTTGATCCAAGTTGGCACCATCACATTACCTGTTGACCTTATCTCTTTAAAGATACTTGCTTTTGATGTGATTTTAGGGTTTGATTGGTTAACTACTCATCATGCCAAAATTGATTATTTTCGTAAGGTTGTTAGTTTTCATATTCCTAACCAATCTGTTGTACGAATTCAAGCAACTAAACCACTAAAATCAATCACTATCATATCAAGTCATAAAGCTATTCGTTTATTAAAAAACAGATGTCAAACTTTCTTAGCCCATATTATGGATTTGAATAAAGACACGTCAGATTTGAATAATATTCCTATTGTTAGTAAATTTCCGACGATTTCAAGAACTTCCTGGTCCTACCTTAGAACGTGAAGTTGAATTCTTTATTGATCTTGAACTCGGTACAAAGCTCATTTCTAAAACCCCATATCGAATGGCTCCTATTGAACTTCGTGAGTTAAAGGTCCAACTACGAGTTGTTGGACATCGGTTTTATTCGTCCCAAGTACATCTCCTTGGGGTGCTCCTATTTTATTTATAAAGAAGAAAGACGGAAGTATGCGACTTTGTATTGACTATCGGGAATTGAACTATGTCACCATCAAGAATTGGTATCTGCTACCTCACATTGATGACCTGTTTGACCATTCTTGAGAAGGAGCACAATTCTTTTCAAAGATCGATCTTTGTTCGGATATCATCACCAAGATTAGAATCGAGGATATTCCAAAGATCGCCTTCGTAACTTCGGTATGGGCATTATGAATTCTAAGTCATGTCTTTTGGATTGAATAATGCTCCTGCGGCTTTCATGGATATGATGAACCGAATATTCAAGGAATATTTGGATCAGTTCGTTGTTGTCTTTATTGATGACATCCTTATATATTCCAAATGCCGTGAAGATCATGAGCACCATTTGAAGCTGGTACTCCAAAGGCTTCGTGAAAACAAGCCATATGCCAAGTTGAAGAAATGCGAGTTCTGGCTTGAGGAAGTAGCATTCCTTGGGCTCGTGGTGTCAAAACATGGAGTATCTGTTGACCCGGCGAAGATTGAAGCAATACAAAGTTAGGAGCAACCGAAGACGGTGACCGAAATACGTAGCTTTCTGGGTTTAGCTGGTTATTATCGGAGATTTGTGGAAGGATTATTTTATATTTCTACTCCGTTAACTCAGCTGACTCAGAAGGATACAAAATTCATATGGAGCGAGGAATGCGAGAAGAGTTTTCAAGAGCTCAAGAGGAGACTCATTTCGTCACCTGTTCTGATAATACCATCTGTTTCAGATGGATTTGTTATCTACAGCGATGCTTCGGGCAAAGGGTTAGGGTGTGTTCTCATGCAACATGGGAAAGTCATAGCCTATGCCTCGTGACAACTTAAAGAATATGAGAGGAATTATCCTACTCATGATCTAGAGTTAGCAGCGGCCCGATCGTTTTCATTAAAGATCCGGAGGCACTATCTATATGGGGAGAAAGTGGAGATATATTCAGACCATAAAAGCCTCAAATATTTCTTCACTCAAAAGGAACTCAACATGCAGCAACGACGTTGGCTTGAGCTGTTGAAAGACTAAGACCATACCATTCAATACCATCATGGAAAAGTGAACATGGTAGCTGATGCGTTGAGTAGAAGATCATATGCGGGAACGAGTGCGATGCTGTCAACACAAAGGCCCATTTTATGTGATTTACAATAGTTGAAGATAAAATTCAAGACTCCGGGGACCCATGCAATGATGTCAAGTATACACATAGAACCAACTTTAATCGATAAAGTTAAAGTTGCTCAAGCCACAGACTTGGAGCTGATGCGTATGAAGAAGAAAGTGCTAGAAGGTGCTATTCTAGAAGCAAAAATCGATGAAGAAGGAATACTTCGAGTCCACTCCAGACTTTGTGTTCCTAACGATTCTGATTTGAAGAACAAGATCATGATGGACGCACACAATACACCGTTTGAAATCCATCCTGGAAGTACCAAAATGTATCATGATCTTCGACATACATTTTGGTGGAACAATATGAAGAGAGAGATCGCAAAGTTTATCTCGAGGTGTTTAACTTGTCAACGTGTAAAGGCTGAGCATCAAGTGCCTAAGGGTCCATTGCAACCACTTGAGATTTCGAAATGGAATTGGGAACACATTACCATGGATTTCGTTACAGGTCTTCCCACGGTTTCTCAAGGCATAAATTCTATTTGGGTTATTGTTGATAGATTAACCAAATCTGCTCATTTCTTGTCGATACGGGAGACTTATTCCCTTGAACGTCTTGCACGTATGTATATAAATGAGAATGTGAGATTGCATGGCATGCCAGTATCCATAGTTTCGGATCGTGACCCAAGATTCACTTCATAATTTTGGGTTAGCTTGAAAAAAGCTATGGGCACGGATTTACGATTCAGTTCGGCATATCATCCTCAAATGGACGGACAATCAGAGAGGACTATTCAGACTCTTGAAGATCTATTAAGACTCTAAGTCCTAGACTTCAAAGGGAGTTGGGATAAGTATTTACCATTGGTGGAATTCTCTTACAACAACAGTTATCAGGCAAGTATAGGTGTGACCCCATTTGAAGCATTGTATGGACAAAAGTGTCTCTCTCTAGTATGTTGGGACGAGGTGGGTGAAGCAACATTGTTGGGACCAGAGTTGGTACGTATGACTACAGAAAAGATCCAAATGATTCGACAACGTATACAAACGGCACAAGATCGACAAAAGAGTTATGCGGATCTTCATCGAAAGGACGTAGAATTTAGTATTAGGGATCATGTATTGATGTGTGTTGCTCCATGGAAGGGAGTTACTAGATTTGAGAAAAGAGGAAAGCTCAATCCACGATTTATTGGTCCATTTTAGATTCTTGATCGAGTAGGAAAAGTAGCCTATAGACTCGCGTTACCTCCAAGTATGTCTCGTGTTCATAATATTTTTCACATATCTGTGCTATGTAAATATGTGAAAGACCCGAACCACGTTATTGAGTTAGAACCGAACGAGATAGCCAAAGACTTAACGTATGAGGAGGTACCTGTCAAGATCTTGGATAGGAAGGAACATGTCTGTTGGTTTGATAATAATCTAACCTTTTTGTTTTGATGATGACTTGATTATATGGACTAATGTGTTTATCGTGAAATTTCAGGAAGTTGATGAAAGAATTGTTGTCAAGAGACTTTGAAGATTTGAGTCTTAAGAGAAATATGTAAGGTCATTGCAAATACTCAATTTTTTAATACAAGGCTCTAGGACATGATATTTGTGCATTAAAATGTGGTTAAATATTTTGTGCATACCTAAGAATTTATGCTAACAGTTATTACATGATTTATTTTAGTTAATTAGTATTTATATACTATGCATGTTTAAGAAATTATTGCTCGGATTAATTGACTTTTATTTGCCATATGTTATGGATTTTTAAGAGTTTTTGTTTTGAGATATGTGTATAACACGTGTGTAAAAAATCCATATGGTTCTGACTTGTTGGAAATTTAAAAGATTGTTAGGAGTATGTGTATGACGACAGGATAATGATTATCATCATTTCAGTGGTTTAATTACGAATGTCTCGGTACTCACATATTATCTTTGGAAAGTTGAAAGTGCTTGCATGTGCTAGTATTACTTATTCCTATCAATATGATATTTGTTACGGTAATTTCAAAGAGGCTAAGGCATGTCATTATTAGTGGATTAACATTGGAAGAAGTCAAACTTATCAACTAAGAGTTTTTCACGGAAGTTACTCTACTGGTTATACTTGTTCGTTCCTACCAAAATTCATATCTGATTAAAATTGGAATGTTATACAAAGATTATTTGTTATCCATATTTCAACAGATCTTAATGTTTAACGGTAATAGCTGAACCACGTAAAAAATCTTGGTGCTATTTTTACTTACTTTAATTTATTTATACTCAAGATAATTAACTTTGTTTAATTTAATTATTTGATTCTTTAAGAGAAATTTTGTTATAAAAATTTATAAAATCACTAAGATATTTTCTTAAACAAAAATTCAATCCAGTAGACTATATTCTTTCAGCAAGCTGCATTCATTAATATAGTAGGCTAAATTCGATAGTTTGGTTTAAATTTTAAATTGGTCATAGTTTGTATCCACACTTATTCAACCCTCCCTTCTAAGTGTGCCGTATCTGAATTTCATTTGGTATCAAAGCTTGACTCTACTTACTTGGTCTTAAAGGTGACTTGTAGGGAAAGATTCTGACATGGCACAGTTCGGAAACAACAATCAAGAAGGTCAATCAACCAATAGACCTCCACCTTTGCATGGAAATGTAAAAACTACAACTTCTGGAAATTCTAAATGAGGATCTACCTTAAAAGAGATCCTTGGGAATGGTGGGTTGTGGAGAATGGACCAGTTATTCCAAGGAAAGATGACGGTACTCCAAACACTTTGTTAGAGATGGATTCAACTGAAACCTTCATGGTCTCCTATGACTCAAGGGCTATGAATACTCTACTAAGCGGCATGGTTCAGTCCGAGATTGACAAAGTATCCTCATGCAACACAGCTAAGGAAATTTGGGATACTCTAGTGGTGAGTCATGAAGGAAAATCAAAAGTTCGAGAAGTTAAACTAAGCATGGTCATGCATGATTATGAAATGTTCAAACTTGAGAAAGATGAAACTATAAAGATGGCTCAAGCAAGGTTTCTTGTTCTTCTGAACTCCTTAAAGCTATTGGACAAATCTATTCCACAAAGTGAGATTAATCGTAAGTTACTTCGTGCTATGCCCAAGAGGTTTGCGTCTAAAATTACTACTCTTCAAGATTCCTCTAGTATATCTACTATGGATATACTAACCCTTTTTGGTGAACTTGAGGAATATGAACATCAGTTAAAGAGGTATGATGATGAGGAGGAAACTCCTCGTAGAAAGGTTCTAGCTCTTAATGCAGGAAATGAAGAAGAGCTTGATGATGATTCTGACGAAGAGATAGCTATGATGTCAAGGAGACTCAAAGGACTTCTACAAAGGAAGAATAAACGAAAGAATATCTTCAACTCAAATAAAGGCAAAGGAAAACTAACTAAAGAGACTTGTTTTGAATGTGGACGACCAGGGCACTTCAAGAAGGACAATTTTCAACTTAAGAATAAAGGAAAAACAGGCTTCAAGGATAATAAGAGAAACAAGGCACTGGTCACTTGGACTGATGAAGAAGAATCTGAGGTTGAGGTCGACGCCAAGGATGAGATAGCTCAAGTATGCTTCATGGGAATAGAAGGTGAATTAAACGAGGAATCTGATTTCGATTTTAATTCTTTGAAACAAGAAAATGCTAGATTAAAAGAAAAGAATGCATATTTGAAAGACTTAGTAAATACATTAATGTGTGAAGTTGATTCTTTGATAGATGAAAAGATGAAAATTGAAAAGGAGTCATTATGTAAAGAAGAAAAGGTTTTGATTGCTAAAAATGATTATCTTGAGAATTATAACAAAATCTTTTTTAATAAGGTGACTCACTTGAACAATGAGATTGGAAAATTGACTAATGAACTGAAAATGCGAGATGTATGTATTGATGCTTTTAGTAATGAATCCCAGTCTAAACTCATTCATACTAATGAACTTCAAAAGGAAGTAGATTCATTAAAAATATCTCTTGCTAGATTTGTTCAAGGAGAAGAAAATCTAATTGTCATGTTAGGAAAGCAAAGGCCTAGTTTTGATAGACAAGGAATAGGTTATAATCCCACTCATAAAACCAAAAATGTGAATATGCTTAAATCCAAGTCTCATTTCAAATTGAATTAATGTTCTCCTTTCACAACATGCAAAAACTGTGGTATTAAAGGTCACTTGGACATAAATTGCTTTAAGAAAAATAAGATTAAAAAAGTATGGGTTAAAAAGGTTGATTTACTTGCAACTAACACTAAAGGACCCAAAAAGATGTGGGTACCAAAAGGATGAATTATCTTTTCTTGGCAGGTATGCTTCAAGGCGAAGGTTCCATCTCAAAAATGGATTCTTGATAGCGGAAGCTCTCGACACATGACTGGTGACAAATCAAAGTTCGTGGAGCTAAAAATCAAGAAGAAAAATGGAACGGTTACATTTGGAGATAATCGAACATGTGAGATTGTTGGAAAAGGTAAAATCAGTAATGATAAGGTTAACATTGATAATGTTCATCTTGTTAGCGGACTTGAATTTAATCTTATAAGTGTTAGTCAGTTAATGGATAATGGACATCAAGTTAGTTTTGAAAAAGATAATTGTACAATTTCTCATGGTACTAACAACACTGTTCTAGTTGCACAAAGGGAAGGAAATATATATACTCTTGATTTTGAGCAACAAGAAGAAGAACTATGTCTTGCCTCAGTACAAGATGAGGCTAACCTATGGCATAAAAGGATGGGACATGTTCACATGGATTTAATCAAGAAATTATCCTCTAAAAACCTTGTCAAAGGTTTGCCAAAGATAAAGTTTGAAAAGAAAGGAGTATGTGTTCCTTGCCAACTTGGAAAACAAGTAAGAACGTCATTCAGTGCAAAGAATATGGTATCAACCTCCTCTCCTTTACAATTACTTCATCTTGATTTATTTGGCCCAGAAAGGCATGCTAGTATTAATGGTAAATTTTATGCATTTATCATAGTTGATGATTTTTCTAGATATACATGGGTATTATTTTTGAGAACCAAAGATGAAGCATTTAAAGAATTTGAGAAATTGATAAGAAATTTAGAGACTAAGTATAGTCTCAAGCTTATAAAAATTCGGAGTGATCATGGTACCGAATTTCAAAAGGATTTTATTATATTCTGTGATCAAAAAGGAATAAGTCATGAGTTTTCAGCTCCAAGAACTCCTCAGCAGAATGGAGTAGTGGAAAGGAAGAATAGATCATTACAAGAAACTGCTAGAACATTGTTGCAAGAGAGTAAGCTTCCAAAGAAATTTTGAGCCGAGGCGCTAAGCACATCATGTTATGTTTTAAATAGAGTACTTATTCGTCCAATTATTTTGAAAACACCTTATGAATTTTTAAATAATAAAATTCCGAATATAAGTTATTTCAAGGTTTTTGGATCTAAATGCTTTATTCTCAATACTAGTGATAATTTGGGAAAATTTGATGATAAATCCTATGAAGGTATTTGTTAGGTTTGTAAAATTCAAGAACGCAATCAAATTGCAAAAAAATGCGGAAACGTGTAAAATCAGAGTTTAAAAATTTATTACAAACCATATACCCGGATCACCCTTTATGCACAATTATTAATTAAACGAAGAATAATAAATTATGAAATCATACCCTTGTAGAAACGAAAGCTTCCTCAGTGCAGTTCACCTCCTACTTCTCCGCGATCTCCTTGAATCCACCGGGTTTGGTTCCTTCCTTTGATCAACGTTAGCCACCCATGTGTTTGGCCTCTAGAGGTGATCCACCAAGGAATAATAATGATTCAAGAAGAAGGGATATTGGCTAAACCCTAGTTTTTCTATCTCTATAGAAAGGGTGTACTCTCCCAACAATTGGAATTATGTCGTATGTTGAAAAAGTCAACAACTCCCCACCACCCATAATAAGACTCCTCTTATTTATAGATGTGGGCAACCCACCTTAACAATTAAGGAATTGGAATTTATTTAATTAATTAAATTCTTTTAATTAATTAAGCTCCCTAATCTTATTAGGGATAATTAATTAAACTCCTTTAACTAATTTTCCTTCCTAATCCAATTAGGAATAAATGAGAGTACATATATTAAATTAATTTCTAAACTCTTTAGAAATTAAAATAATAATAATAATTGTAATAATATTAATAAGACTCCTCTTATTAATTTATATTTAATATTTCTAAAATATTAAATAATAAATATTAAGCTATTTAATTTATTCTATCACCATAGATTAAATTAAATATACTTAACATATTATTACGATTATGCCATTAATTTCTTAAATAATTATTCTTCCTTTTATGGTGTGACCTTTAGGTTCTCCATATTAAACCTATTGTGAATAAATCAATTAAAACAATTCTAATCTTATTTAAATAAATAAATTAAACAATTAATTTATTTAAATAAATAATATTTATTCTACAATAGGGATAAGCTCCCCCAATGATCAACGACTTTCCAGATAATATAGATTTCAACATTAATCATTAAAGAACCTTTGAGTAAATAGTTACTGCATAATTCAATCCTTCCACCATACAATGTCCCAATTAAATATAAGACATGGAATTACCGTCAAGTCTTATTTTATTTAATTATATGTATTTCGACTCTTAAATGCACAACTCAAATAATGCAAATTAGAAACTCCTTTCTAATTTCATTACGCTTCGCCCAAGGACTACTTGGGTTGTCATTTATCGAATCACATAGGACATTTCTCTTCTTTTATTAGAAGTGGTAGATTCTTTATTGATCATACATTATCTCCATGCATAACTTATTATACCCAAGCATACCCTTTGATATACCCTAAGGGTCTTAAGGAATAAGTCAAAGTAAAACTCATCATACACAAGATACTATGATGATCTCAAGTCCAAGGATTACTTGTACTACTATCACTACAGAATTCCTATCGACAGACAAATAAAACTCCATTAGGTATTCCTTAGCGAGCCAATGCTCGAAGAACTTATTCTCTAATAAACACCTACATACTTGCTTTAGTGTCTCCAAATAAATGATCATGAGATCAATCATCCTCATCCAATGAGCAAGCACGATGTACCAATCTATCCGGATTTACTAATCCCCAATTTAGTAATCCAACGATTGGGAACTATTTTAGTTTTAAGCTTTCTAAGAATTTAGATCTCATTAGAATGATCGTCATCATTATTCTAAAAGCATTGCTTAAAACTATGGGTTTATCACATATTATAAAACAAAGATCATGTAGATAATTAAAAGCCTTTAATAAATTAATACTTTTTATTAATAAATGAATAAGATTGTTACAAAGTATATGCTTTATCATCAAGCATGATCGGCTTGTGTGCATACTACTTTCAATCTCCCACTTGCACTAAAGCCAATCGCCATTGTATCTTATACTCTTCTTCTAAGTGACGATTATCCTGCATTGGATAAGCTTTAGTTAATGGATATGTAATGTTGTTCTTGAGAGTCCACCATCTCTATAGTGATTTCCCATCTTTCAATGATTCTAATAATCAAATGAAAGTGCCACAACACATGTTTAGATTCAAGATGAGACTTAGGAACTATTCCTAGTTCTCAGAATGAACTTTTAATCCAAACAATCAACTTGCGCCTTCATTTATAGCTATATACTTTGTCTTTATCACTAAACCAACAACTCTTTCATTGTTTGAAACCTTTCCAATTCAACGCACCAATTGCTCAAGAAAACGCTTTACCTTAAAGTAGATTTTTCGTCGTCTCTTCTCAATCTGAAAAACTTGAGTCTGCTAAGCCCTCTAGTTTTAATTTAGACCCACCATGAATATGATCACATCCTTAGTGTCTAAGTAAGCACTTTAAGATGTTTTTCACTAACTCATAGTGAACTTCTCCGCAATATGACCGATCAACATCGTGTCTCGTATTTCATTTTCATTGCATACATGATTGTCACTCATGCGACCTCTCTTTTCAGGAATCTGTGGGGATTATTAAGAGAGATACACTCCATAGCTCATCGACATGAGACATCTCTTGGAGTTTGCCATGCTAAATGACTTTAGCATCAAATGAATATATGTTCCTTGGGTTAAGTCGAGCATCCTCTTGAATCTATCTATATAGATTTGCATCCCCAATTAAGATACTCTTCCCAAATCATTCATGGAGGAATATTTAGACAACTTTATCTTTTCTAATTGTAGTATTGATAAGTAATTCCTCATCCGTAGTATATCAACATATAATACTAGAAATTTCACGACGCCCCATCGACCCTTTGTACACACTCTAGAAGTCTTACCTCATCGAATGTAACTCGGATCATCATCTTCTATGATGTGTACCTCATCATCATCATCCATGATGAATCCATACCTCCTAGGTATCTTCTTCTTACTATTCCGATATTACGATTCTAACCAGTGGTATAATAGGTCTATCTACGTGTTCCTCTTATTTGACTTATAGTGTTTTGTGGTTCTTGAACTTTTCAAGATCTATTATCCTCCCACTAGCCCCTTTTAATGATAAACACCTTTATCTTAGAAGGCGCCGTTTTCAGAACAAACACCTTTTGCTAAGTAGAATTATAGAACATATACCCTAAACTTACTTTAAGATGTCCCACAAATTTGTACTTGTCAAATCTTGTCCCAAGCTTATCCTTTGAAAACTTTTCACATAAGTTGACAACCTCTTATCTTAACATACTTAAGATTAGAATCCTCCCCATCCATAACTTTTATGGAGTCTTGGGGCTGATTTTGAGGTTACCATTTTGTAGATATGCAGACCATTTCTAGGACATGATCCTGTAAAGGATACCGGAATGTCAGTAAAATCATTATGGACCGTACTATGTCCAACAAGGTATGATTTTTCCTTTCGGATACATCAATCAATTATTATGATCGTGATGTGTCCATTATGAGAAAACCATTTGAGATGATCCAGAAACTTATTGCACAAGTATTTATTCCTCGATCTAATCAAAGAATCTTAATACATTGCTAATTTGTTTCACTTCAATTCTTTGAACCTTTCAAATAATTCACACTTGTATTTCAAAAATACATATATTCAACTCTTTGAATGATCATCTCCTTTTCTTATATTATTTTGTTCAATTTATAAAATAATTTTCCACGTAAGTCAAGTATACAAAATCTATTAAGTAATATTTCAGCCTCTATAAAACATTATCATTATAAATAGAACAACAATTGTTCTTAAATATAATACCAAAGATTTCATTGTCCAACAATAAAATGGAAATAATGTTTCCAACGAGAACTAAAATACAATAACAACTTATCGACTTAATAGATTTGCCCAGTAAATGCTAAACTATAAGTTTCTATGGCTAATGTTGCAACCTTTGCTTTATTTCCCACACATAGGATTACTTATACTTGTTTAGCTTTCTACTTCTGTTTGGTCCCTTCATAAATTTATATTTATGATAACCAAAGTCGGTATCCAATACCCAAGTAGAACCTTGACTTAAAGAAAAAATTTATTTCAATCATGAACAAAAACTGTATTGTAACCGAAACTTCACTAAGCTTCTTTGGTTAGCCTCTGCAAGATGCTTCTCTCGCAGCTTTTTTCCAAAGGTCCAGATTATTGCAGTGGAAGCAAACTCCTTTGCTATCCATATCGCTTTTGTTCTTATTATCCTTTGTTTATGCCTTTCTATTTACCTTCTTTGAATCGCTCTTCTTTCAAAAGATCCTTTGGCCCCTACCAGTAAGACTTGATCTTTCTTGGTTGAAAAGTGACTTTTAACATTTTTCATTATGTTAAGCAAATCAGCGAGGCTGATATCTAGCTTGTTTATATGAAAAATTCACAACAATTGTGAAAGGAGTCCGCGAGTGAGTGCAAGATCAAATCTTGGCTCAACTCTCCATACATGGCAAAACCCATTTGTCCTAATTGATCAATCAAATTGATTATGTTAAGGACTTTTATCTCAGCATCTTTATAGTGTCATTAGTCATTCTAGATCTAAGAGCTCCTTAGATATCTCGATATCTATCAGTCCCCACTTTCTCACCATCAACTACTGATGATGTGCACGAATATAGTAGGAGCATCCATAGTTTCATGTCGACGTCAAGCTCAAGTTACTCATGGATGCGAGCATGATGCATCGAGCCATCTCAGCATCATCTTGCCACTTTCTAAAAGTAGCAATCTCTTCCTCGTGAGGCATTATTCGCAACCATTGCGAGGATAGGCGATATGGACATAAGATAGCTTTTCAAATGCATGAGAACTATTCTCAAATTCCTTAACCAATCCGCTTAAATTCAGTTCCGTTAATTTAGCATCTAATATGCTTCGCAAAGTGATAGTAATTTTAGACATTGTAAAATTCTCAGTAAATGAATTTGTAATTAACAACATTTTAACATACATTCTTTTATTAATTACCAAAATAAATTAGGTCTTGTTTAAAATTGGTATATCCCACTATTTTCTTCAAACTATATTACCTCACTTATATAGTTCAAAGAAAATCTAATTAAAGATTTGCTAGTGAGAATAAGGATCCCATTTCAAATGTATATAGCCTTGTGGTGACACAACAAACTATATATAAATAAATAGGTAGACAACTTTTGTCAATTGCATCAACTATGCAACTCCTTGTATTTTGCCTCTTAGATTATTTTGATCAAGTGGTGGCACATCCGAATCAAAATTATCCAAGTTAAGTCCGACCTAGCACTCCATATATTCAAAAAGAAAAATATTATCCTTGTGGTGACACAACAAAACAACATTGTTCAATTTTCTTTATAAGCATCAAATGTGATAAATTAACATCTTAAATACTTAATACTTGCCTTGGGTGACACAACAAACTCATATTAAATATTTAATACTCTATTAATTTTATCATGCTAGAAGGCGACGCTCGATATTCTAAATATCTTTGAACGCTTAGGACTTAATATAAAAAAAATTGAGGGGTTTGTTATTAATTTGTCTCATCTTGTTTAGCTATTGCATTTATTATATATATATAAAAATACGCCATTATATTAATGAACATGCGAAGCATGTTTGCATAATATATAATATATATAGTATAAGCATGCATGCACATATAGAATACTATATTCTACCCGGATTGATTATGGACTTTTATTCTAGTTTGGTTCACTAGAGCCACCAAGTGAACCAAAAGGTCAAACCTAGGGTGCAAGAATTAATATTTAAATATAACTATTACATTTAATTACGGGCTCCATTACAAACGGGTCTTCAAGCTTCGTTGCTCCTTTCGCTCCTTGATCTCTAATTCTTCAAAATTAATTCTAACTATTCCTATTACAAAACTATTTAAAATAAATAGAAACCTTGATCGTGATCGAGGGAAGTACATATAGGAGGAGATAGAATTTACATTAAGAAAAATTAGAGAAGACGAATCTTGCGCAGACCCCCATTTAATAAAACCCATACATTCATGCATCCAACTAAAATAAAATCCAATCGCATCGTCAATAGTCCATAATCAATCCCATTTATTATCATACACATCATCATACGATCAATAAATAACATTCATCCTATGAATAATAAACATTTAATATATATATTGATATCATTTAATGGGCAAATTTTGTTAGTATAAAATCTATTTTTGAATCAAAATAAACTCCTTTATTTTAATTCAAATTTAAATCAAAATAAAACTATTTTATTTTAATTTATCTAATTTTGAATAAAATAAACTATTTTATTTTAATCAAAAAAAAAAAAATTTTAATCAAAATAAACTCCTTTATTTTAATTAATTATGGAAACCAATTCCATGTAAAAAAAATCTTTAATTAAAATAAACTCTTTTATTTTAATTAATTATGAATCCAATTCCATGTAAAAAAAAATATTAAAGGAAATACTTGGATTATCTTTCCTATTCACAAATAAACTCCTTTATTTTGAATAATATGAAATCTTATTTCATATTTAAATAAACTCCTTTATTTAAGGAAACATGGATTCTCTTTCCTATTCACAAATAAACTCTTTTATTTTGAATAATATGAAATCTTATTTCATATCTAAACAAACTCTTTTATTTAAGGAAAGATGGATTTACTTACCTATTCACAAATAAACTCCTTTATTTTAGGAAAAATAAAATCCAATTTCAACTCCAATTAGTTATTATGGAATCCAATTCCAACTCTAATTAGTTAAGCATGAAATTTAATTTTAAAATTAAAATAAATCTTTTATTTTAATATTAAAATAAACCTTTATTTTAAGATTAAAATAAACCTTTTATTTTAATTATAAAATTATTTAAAATTAAAATAAAACTTTATATTTTAATATTAAAATAAATCTTTTATTTTAAAATTAAAATAAACTTTTATTTTAATTATATAATAATTAAGAATATATATATATATATATATTCGTAATATATATATATATATATATATATAACCATAATATATATATATATATATATATATATATATATATATATATATATATATATATATCCGCTTCCTTTTTTTTCTAAAACCGCTATATGCACCAATCTTTTTCCGCACGTACCAATCTTTTTTTCGTGCATGTACCAATATATATATATATATATATATAATCATTAGATAATCATTAGATAATCATTAGCAATCATTACATGAAACATGATAATTAAATCCCCTCGATTTCGTAGTATGCTTATTCACATTGTTGCTTCAAAGAACCGGATTTTTTTTTTTTTTGTAACCCTTTCCACGCGACTACGTCAAAATGAGCTTACTTTTTGAAAAAAAAAATCACGTTTTTTTTTTATTTTTTTTTTTAATAAATTTTATACAATAAAATTATGCCCAATTAAATTGTTCTAAACATATATCAATATACATATTAAATTTGAACAATTAATAATTTGCATAAAGGTTTGGCTCTGATGCCACTGTTAGGTTTATAAAATTCAAGAACGCAATCAAATTGCAAAAAAATGCGTAAACGTGTAAAATCAGAGTTTAAAAATTTATTACAAACCATATACCCGGATCACCCTTTATGCATAATTATTAATTAAACGAAGAATAAGAAATTATGAAATCATACCCTTGTAGAAACGAGCTTCCTCAGGTACGAGTTCACCTCCTACTTCTCCGCGATCTCCTTGAATCCACCGGGTTTGGTTCCTTCCTTTGATCAACGTTAGCCACCCATGTATTTGGCCTCTAGAGGTGATCCACCAAGGAATAATAATGATTCAAGAAGAAGGGATATTGGCTAAACCCTAGTTTTTCTATCTCTATAGAAAGGGTGTACTCTCCCAATAATTGGAATTATGTCGTATGTTGAAAAAGTCAACAACTCCCCACCACCCATAATAAGACTCCTCTTATTTATAGATGTGGGCAACCCACCTTAACAATTAAGGAATTGGAATTTATTTAATTAATTAAATTCTTTTAATTAATTAAGCTCCCTAATCTTATTAGGGATAATTAATTAAACTCCTTTAACTAATTTTTCTTCCTAATCCAATTAGGAATAAATGAGAGTATATATTAAATTAATTTCTAAACTCTTTAGAAATTAAAATAATAATAATAATTAATAATATTAATAGACTCCTCTTATTAATTTATATTTAATATTTCTAAAATATTAAATAATAATATTAAGCTATTTAATTTATTCTATCACCATAGATTAAATTAAATATACTTAACATATTATTACGATTATGCCATTAACTTCTTAAATAATTATTCTTCCTTTTATGGTGTGACCCTTTAGGTTCTCCATATTAAACCTAAGTGTGAATAAATCAATTAGAATAATTCTAATCTTATTTAAATAAATAAATTAAACAATTAATTTATTTAAATAAATAATATTTATTCTACAATAGGATAAGCCTCTCTAAATGATCAACGACTTTCCGTATAATATAGATTTCAACATTAATCATTAAAGAACCTTTGAGTAAATAGTTACCGTGATAATTCAATCCTTCCACCATACAATGTCCCAATTAAATATAAGATATGGAATTACCGTCAAGTCTTATTTTATTTAATTATATGTATTTCGACTCTTAAATGCACAACTCCAAATAATGCAAATTAGAAACTCCTTTCTAATTTCATTCTCATTGCCAAGGACTACCGGGTTGTCATTTATCTAATCACATAGACATTTCTCTTCTTTTATTAGAAGTGGTAGATTCTTTATCGATCATACATTATCTCCATGTACAACTTATTATACCCAAGCATACCTTTTGATATACCCTAAGGGTCTTAAGGAATAAGTCAAAGTATAACTCATCATACACAAGATACTATGATGATCTCAAGTCCAAGGATTACTTGACTACTATCACTACAGAATTCCTATCGACAGCAAATAAAACTCCATTAGGTATTCCTTAGCGAGCCACGCTCAAAGGAACTTATTCTCTAATAAACACCTATATACTTGCTTTAGTGTCTCCAAACAAATGATCATGAGATCAATCATCCTCATCCAATGAGCAAGCAACGTATGTACCAATCTATCCGGATTTACTAATCCCCAATTTAGTAATCCAACGATTGGGAACTATTTTAGTTTTAAGCTTTCTAAGAATTTAGATCTCATTAGAATGATCGTCATCATTATTCTAAAAGCATTGCTTAAAACTATGGGTTTATCACATATTATAAAACAGCATCATGTAGATAATTAAAGGCCTTTAATAAATTAATACTTTTTATTAATAAATGAATAAGATTGTTACAAAGTATATGCTTTATCATCAAACATGATTGGCTTGTGTGCATACTACTTTCAGTATTTTCATTGGTTATTCACATAACAGCAAGGTGTATCATGTATTTAATATTTACAAGTTATGTGTTGAAGAATCTATTCAGATAACTAACAATGAACTTCCAAAAGAGAGAGAAGAGGATGCAGGAAATTTGGAGATTTTCACAAATCTAGTAAACCAAAGAGGATCAGTCAGCAGACCAAATGGACAAATTTAACAGGCTGAAATGGATAGTACACATGAAATTGAACAAGAAGCAACATAAGATTTTGAAGAAAATTTTTCTCAACAAGAAGAGGTAATACATGATGTTCAAATGCCAAAGACAACAAAATATCTCAAGGATCATCCACCGGAAAATATCATCGGAGATATAAACAAAGGAGTTACCACAAGGAGAAGCCTACAAAATCAATGTGCGTTTTCTACATTCTTATCACAAGTTGAGCCAAAGAATGCTAAAGAAGCTATACTTGATGAAAATTGGCTAATGGCAATGCAAGAGGAACTTCAGCAATTTGAACGATGTCAAGTTTGGGAATTAATGCCCCTCCCAAAGATGTTTTTGTTATTGGAACAAAATGGGTGTTTAAAAACAAGCTCGATGAGCATGGGACAATGACCCGCAACAAAGTAAGGCTAGTGGCTCAAGGTTACAATCAACAAGAAGGAATCGACTACGAAGAAACTTATGCTCCAGTTGCAAGACTAGAGTCTATTCGGATCTTGTTAGCATTTGCTTGTTATAAGAAATTCAAGCTTTATTAAATGGATGTAAAGAGTGTGTTTCTTAATGGATACATCAATGAAGAAGTTTATATCAAACAGCCTCCTGTATTCGAACATGAAAAATATCCAAATCATGTTTTTAAGCTAAAGAAAGCTCTCTATGGTCTCAAACAAGCTCCAAGGGCTTGGTACGAGAGGTTGAGTAAGTATCTTATTTCAAGTGGTTTTACTAGAGGTAAAATTGATTCTACATTATTTATTAAACATGAAAAACAAGAAATAATTATTGTTCAAATATATGTAGATGATATAATATTTGGTGCTACTAATGATTTTCTTTGTGAGTGGTCTTCAAAGTGTATGCATAAGGAATTTGATATGAGCTTAATGGGAGAACTAAATTACTTTTTGGGACTTCAAATCAATCATTCAAAGGAAGGAATCTATAATCATCAAACCAAGTACACAAAAGAGCTACTCAAAAGATTTGGTTTTGAAGGATCCAACCCAAAGGCTACACCAATGAGTACATCAATAAAGCTTACATCAGATGAAAAAGGTATAGATGTAGAGTTAACTAAATACCGCGGTATGATTGGCTATTTATTATATTTAACTGAATCTAGACCTGATATAATGTATAGTTTATGTCTTTGTGCTCGATTTCAAGCAAAATCCAAAGAATCCCACTTACAAACAGTTAAAAGGATTTTTAAATATTTAAGTGCTACTATAAATTTAGGGTTATTTTATTTAATTAGTAATCATTTTGAACTAATGGATTATTCAAATGCTGACTATGCAGGTTGTCAAATTGATAGAAAAAGTACAAGTGGTGCTTGTATATTTTTGGGACATAGTCTTGTTTCATGGCATAGTAAAAAGCAAACCTCAGTTGCTTTATCAACCACTGCGGGTGAATATTTAGCTGCAGGGAGTTGTTGCTCTCAAATATTATGGATGAAACAAACTTTATGTGATTTTGATATAATATGCAATATGCAATAATGTGCCTATATATTGCGATAATTCTAGTGCTATTGACATATCAAAAAATCCTATTTTGCATTCACGTACAAAACATATAGAGGTTAGGCATCATTTCTTAAGGGATAATGTTTTAAAAGGTTTAATAAAATTAATTTTTATTCCTACAGAGAAACAATTGGCTGACATTTTTACTAAACCATTAAGTGAAGAAAGATTTTGCATGTTGAGAAGAGAACTTGGAATGTGCTTGGTATAATATGATCACGTACTAAAATAAGTCATGCATAAACTATCTCATAGCTGCATGATTGTAAGACCCCAACTTTTTATAAATAAAATTGAATTTCTTCTAATTATTATTTTTGAATAATAAAGTGTTAAATTGATATAATGATTTAGTTATGGGTGAAATGTGCGAATTTTACAAAATAAGCAAGTGGTTATAAAATATTCATTTTTGTCGGGGAATATTCGTTTGGTCGTGGAATATTCTTGTTGTCGGGGAATATTCGATGCACGACCCTTGACCATTCATGGGCCTCATAACTCAATAACTCATTAATGAAGAAAACGACAAAGTATGAGTTTTTATAAATAACGGCAGTAATCGCTACTGAATTAACAACGTTGGATTACACAGGTGGTTAAAATACGATGTCTGGCGCGCGGTTCGCATTACTAAACACCTGGTTTTGCACAATATTTTTGAATTATTGATTCTTACGTAAGAATGCACTACTCAATAATTGTTATAGTAATTACTGTTTAATATTTTATTGATTTAATAATTACTGCATTGATAATTTATATTATTGTTATTTCAATAATTTTCATTTCACAGTATTTCCATTATCAGATCAATAATTCATATTATTTGAATAATATTATTAGATAGCATTATTGGCAATGTCTAAAAGTTCGTCTAAGGAGAGGTTTGGTCACCTAATCATGCGGCCCAAGAATGAGAAATCCTTATCGAAAAGCCCCTCTTTCCGGAACTACTGGTTGTCATAATTGTGATTCATAATATTATTTGTGAATAATTAATTATTGATTTATATGATAAGGAAATATTTATTGATGGATATTTTTTTATGTGGATATAATTGAAGGAATTCTGCAGGAATTATTTGTTGAAAGTTGGTATTTTATCTTTTCTCCAATAATATTATTATTATAATATATATATATATATATATATATATGTATGCATGTGATTAAAGAAAAGAAGTGAGCAAATTTTATAGCTTGTCCGTTATTTTCCTATGTTGGTTGGGGGTGGAGTAATGACTGCAAAGCAAACTTGTTTTCAAAAGAAACACAGTAAGATGTCCTTTTCTTTTTCTTCAGAGATGGCTTATTTGTCTTCCTGCAAAACATTTTTCTAAGGGTGGCCCCTATTGTTGTTTTTTCTTTCCTGGTGGGTGGTAGGTTTAATGCTAAATCATTTCAAAATGTGGCCCCAACATATGGAAAATGTGAATTAGGCATGATATTCCTGCAAGCTAGTTTCAAAGGGTGGCCCTCACCCCATTTGAAATATGAGAATGCATGTTAGGCAGGATGTTAGGTAGAGGAGGAAGAAAAAAAAATGTCAGGCGCTTTATCTATTTCTTTTTCCTTCCTCCGTTGCTATAAATAGGAGGGCGACCCTCCATCCTAAATCACACCAGAAATCTCAAAGCACTTTTACTATAGTATTGTGAGTATTTTTCTTGAGTATAAGAATACTTTAAGCGTAGTTTTTTTGCAAGATTTTTTCAGAATAATATCCGATATTCCAGTCAAATCCAGTTTCTACTAAGGTAAAGGATATTATTTTATTGCAATACTCGTGAGAAATATTATTTTCTTTCATACTCCATATTATGTAAGCGATATTATTTCACCTCGTATTCTTGAATTTGAACTTACTATGGTAAGTATTGCTTCTATAATTCCTGAAATGATTAGAAACTTCGCTTCATCTAATATCATTTCTTAGGAATATTGATCTGAACTTTTTAATCAAATTTGAAACTTTTCGTGATTTTGAGAATCTTTTTCACCATTATCGTTCACTTGCACTCGCTCATAGTTCTTGTTTACGGGTACTATTCACTTTCTTCGTTCATGGGTATTATTCATAGTCTTTCGCTCACACAAAAAATATTTTTTTTCTTCTTTCAAGTTATCTATTGTGACCTTATTCTTGAAATTGAATCCATGTTTTGATCTTCACTATGGATTATTATGGAACGTTTTTAAACTTGAATTATCTAAAGTATGAATCCCTAATCTTTGTTCTTCTATCTCACTGGATTCGTTCTCTAAAATATTTTTCATCATCCTCAGTCTTTAATGGTCATACTTGATGAATATCTTTGGCCCGTAGTGCAAAGATGAATGATTTCCTGATGAATATCTTTGGCCCGTAGTGCAAAGTTGAACAGGTGTTGAGATGAATATGACCAACTAGTGATACAAATGAATATCTTTGGCCCATAGTGCAAAGATGAATATTTGATTCAAGATGTATATTGATTGATGTTACAAGGATAAAATATTGATGATGGACTTTTAAATTCACAGATGATAGTAGATTTCATTCTCTACATAACTCTTCTAATGAATTGTTATTTCCGTTGCGAGTATTAATCTAAAACTTGTTGTCCATTATATTTTATCTAATTTGTTGAAGGCTAACGATAAATTGTTGTTCTTTATCTTAGTCATAATATTCTTTACTGGGCTAGTTGAGCTCACCCTTTTCCTTTTGTTCTATTTTTCTTCTGGGAGGTGAGAATATAGCGAGAACCATCGGGGTAAAGAGTGATGGTCCTGAGATGTTGTTTAGCGATCCTCACTATTTTTTGTAAAATAGTGTATCAATAAATGTAATGAGGACTTATTTGAGTGTGGATATTGTCTAGAAGACAATATTTGTATTTAAACTCATAACATGTGTGTTGTCGTATTTTGCACGACAAATTGTAATAATAAAAGGTGTAGTTGTTTCTATACCATGTATTTGGTGACTCAGAATGGGTGATGTATACCTATTTTGGGGGCGTCACAATGATAGTATTTTAACTTTGTTTTGTTAATAAACATTATCTGCATGTAACCGACAAAGAAGGCGTATCTGCACTGGCACGATTCACGGTATCTATAATAATGACATTAGAAATTTGAAAAGACTGAAGCTAGAGATTTATTGTTTCAAGAAGTCTTTTCAGAGTCTAATACTTTATTATTAAAGGCAGAGCGTTCATTTTCTACTCTCACTTTAATTTTCTGATATTTCTCTGTTTCTTGGCTGGTTCAACTTTCAACAACGAGCATGAAGACTCGATCAAACAAGCGTCCATCCAGAGTAACAATCAAAGACAGAACTCATCCACAATCACCTTATACTATACGATCACCGAAGAAGTCCAAAAGCCAAACATCAGTTCATGTTTTGTCCGATGACTCTGATGGTTCTGATTCCAACTTTTCTTTCTTACAGAAAGCTCCTCACTCTCCTAGTTCAGAGCCTCTTCCTTCTCAACCAGATTCACCAAAAAATCTGGTAAATCCTTTCTCTACTTCTTCTGATTTACCAGATAATTTCTTTTGGGGTCATAGTTTCGAAGCACGTTTTAAAACTTCCATCGCTACTAAACAATTTGTTTATGAAAAGATTTTAGATTTGTTTTATTTCATAAACTCATCTTTGGAAAAACTTTTCATGTCTTATGGAATTTCTGCTATGCTCTTTCCCCCAACTAGGGCATATCCTCGTTTGATACAACAATTTTACACTAACTTAGAGTGTAATGGGGATGGCTATACATCCTTTGTGAAGGGAAAATCTATGTTTTTCACAGTAATAGATTTTGGGAGTATTTTTAGTATTCCTTTATCAGGACCTTGTCCATTTACTCTTAAGGGTGTTACAAATATACCCTTTCCTCCTCTTAAACAACTTCATACGGTAATGGATGATTCATCTTTGACACTTCTGTTTACTCCTAAAACTGTCGATGTCTGTCCACTTGCATGTGTTTTGCACAAAATCCTTCGGTATAATCTGGTTCCACGACTAGGTGGTGGAGCAGACTTCACTTATCAAGATTTGGTTGTTATTGCTATAATTTTAAAAGGAGTCAGTTTTAATTTTTCTCTTATGATGTTATCCCACATGATGAGTTGTATTCGTCAAACTAAAAAGTGTATGCTCTATGGTTTGTTTTTGACAAAGTTGTTTTAACATTTTAAAATCTGTCTTGATGATGAAATCGTGGTTTCCCACAATGAATTTATTGATTCTGCTAATCTCAAACAGTCTCATATTTCTTTTGTTGATGGTTCATTTGTATGTCTCATCTCTGATCCTATTCCACCAAGTGTTGTTTCATCTGTTTTACCGACTGATACTTCTGCATCTTCACATCCTCCTTCCTTGGTCTTATCTTCCGTAGTGGTTGATATGTTGTCTCAAATTCTCAAGAATCAAGAATTCATTCGTTCTGACATTGTTGATATTAAGCAAAGGATTTCAGTTTTGGAAAAAGGGAATTTGCCTATACGGGCAAATGATTTGACTAAATGTTTTTCACAAATTAAGGATGAATTCATTGATTTACAAGCTGGTTTTGAATTGCATACCATGGCTATGGTTGAATCTTTACATCGAAAGATCAATAGAAATTCATGTCAACTTAGCCAAGAACTAAAATTTGTGAGTTATCAAGTTGGAGAATTTGCTGATTTCATGGCTCATCGCCTGAATGACGTAAGTAGAAGGTTACATTTTAACATTATGCATTCTCCTGTTCCGGAATGGCCCCGGTGTAATTAGATGGCTGCATACATTGGAGATTTTCTTGATTTTTCTCTACCAAATGAGACCTTCATTCCTCGTCCTCCTAGGTTTGCTCATGAATTCTCTATGGAAGAATGGATTCATCGTGTTCTCCATCGTCCTTATTTTACTAATCGTCTTTTACCTGTGATTCATATCGATGATGTTGATATTTGATGATCTTTTTGGTGATGACAAAGGGGGAGACATGCTAAAAGTTGAAGAGGTTGCTGTGAAAGTTGAAGAGGTTGATGCTGTGAAGACGTTTGAATGTTACATTTGAATGTTTTCTTTTTGAATTTATGTTTTATTTTTTTTGGTTGGTAGCAAGTGTTTAAGTTTTTGTTTGGATGATATGTTTCAAAACAATATGGTTGAGCCAGATTTAGATATTATAATTGATTATGATCGTTTCACTATATTTGATTCCAAATAACATGTTTTTGCAGGATAAGTTATGGAGAAAATTAGTTTGCTTATGTTTGAATCTTCTAAAATTTTAAATATGCATGAATTCAGGGGGAGTTATAAATTTTTGGTGTTGTCATCATCAAAAAGGGGGAGAATATTGGTTTGATAATAATCTAACCTTTTTATTTTGATGATGACTTGATTATATGGACTAATGTGTTTATCGTAAAATTTTAGGAAGTTGATGAAAGAATTGTTGTCAAGAGACTTTGAAGATTTGAGTCTTAAGAAAAATATGTAAGGTCATTGCAAATACTCAATTTTTCAATACAAGGCTCTAGAACATGATATTTGTGCATTAAAATGTGGTTAAATATTTTGTGCATATTATATGATTTATTTTAGTTAATTAGTATTTATGTACTATGCATGTTTAAGAAATTATTGCTCGGATTAATTGACTTATATTTGCCATATGTTATTGATGTTTAAGAGTTTTTGTTTTGAGATATGTGTATAACACGTGTGTAAAAAATCCATATGGTTCAGATTTGTTGGAAATTTAAAAGATTGTTAGGAGTATGTGTATGACAGCAGGATAATGATTATCATCATTTCAGTGGTTTAATTACGAATGTCTCGGTACTCACATATTATCTGTGAAAAGTTGAAAGTGCTTGCATGTGCTAGTATTACTTATTCCTATCAATATGATATTTGTTACGGTAATTTCGAAGAGGTTGAGACATGTCATTATTAGTGGATTAACATTGGAAGAAGTCAAACTTATCAATTAAGAGTTTTTCACGGAAGTTACT
The DNA here is from genome assembly GCA_020205615.1 of Panax quinquefolius. Taxonomy (NCBI): domain Eukaryota; kingdom Viridiplantae; phylum Streptophyta; class Magnoliopsida; order Apiales; family Araliaceae; genus Panax; species Panax quinquefolius. The sequence continues at coordinate 144,409,658 of CM035155.1, read as the reverse complement.
CTACTGGTTATACTTGTCCGTTCCTACCAAAATTCTAATCTGATTAAAATTGGAACGTTATACAAAGATTATTTGTTAGCCATATTTCAACAGATCTTAATGTTCAACAGTAATAGCTGAACCACGTAAAAAATTTTGGTCTTATTTTTACTTGCTTTAATTTATTTTTACTTAAGATAATTAACTTTGTTTAATTTAATTATTTGATTCTTTGAGATAAATTTTGTTATAAAAATTTATAAAATCACCAAGATATTTTCTTAAACAAAAATTCAATCCAGTAGACTATATTTTTTCAGCAAACTGCATTCATTAATATAGTAGGCTATATTCGATAGTCTGGTTTAAATTTTAAATTGGTCATAGTTTGTATCAACACTTATTCACCCCCCCCTTCTAAGTGTGTCGTATCTGAATTTTAATGTTCCGTCTAAGGAGAGGTTTGATCACCTAATTACGCGCCACTAAGGAGAAATCCTTATTGGAAAGTCCCTTCTTTCCTGGGAACGACCTGGTTGTCAGTATTATGATTCTGTAATATTATTTGTGAATAATTAATTATTGATTTATATGATAAAGAAAATATTCATTTTATGTGGATATAGATGGAGAAATTTTTTAATGTGACAATTGTTGAAAATTGATATTTTATCTTTTCTGATAAAATAATTCATTTAAATATATTATTATATTTTAATAATATAATAATGGTGATATTTTTACAATGAATGTGGGATATATAAATAAATGAGGAGGAAGAGTATTTTTGTTACTAAAAATATTTAAAACATGTTTTTCATGTTTGTGGACCCCATTTCTTGACTGAAATTTGATTATAGCCTGTAAAATCGCCCATATGTGGATTTCGATCAATTTCTGTTTAGAATTTGGAAAAACTTAAACTTACAAAGTTGTAGAGAATTGAATTTCCTATGGAATGGATATAAGATTTGAATTTTTTTGATAAAAGGACTATTTATTGTGAATTATTGAAGTTCCGGTATATTGGATCTGAATTGATTTTTGGAGTTTTAAATAATTTTATTAACAAAAATGTTTTGTGTGATTTTGGTGGGTTGGTGGCTGGTGTTTTTGACCAAAAAGCGGGCTAAGTAAATTTATATAATTATATTAATATTTTATTAAATTTTCTGCTTTGGTGTTCTAAGCATTTTCCTATAAATAGGGTGCTTAGGTTAAAATTGAAAATCACACCAGAAACAAGTTTTCTCTCTCTATATATATTATCGAGCGTATTCTTGTGAGTATTTTGAGACTTTGAGTGTTGCTATACTAAGATGTTCCTTTCAAAGACTATATCCATTATTCCAAATGTAAATACCGCTTTTTCGAGGTAAGGGATAATATTTTTTTTAAAATGATATTATTTCTTCTAATATCATTATGATGGAATATTGGTAAGATTTTTCTTGTGAAATTCTTGTCTTTTAGTGTCTAAGGTTACTATTCACGATATCGACACTATTTACTTAATCACTTACAATATTCACGTAAATATTAAATTTTTGTTTTTTGTCCAAAATATCTATTATGGATACTAGCTTTGATTGTACCCATGTTTTGATCATTCTTGAATTTTACTCCATTATGATTATTTATGAAGTATTTTTGAATTCGATTGTTTAAAAAGTACGAATCCTTAATATTTGTTCTTTTGTTTCAATTGGATTCATTTTCTTTAAAATATTTTCATCATCCTCACTCCTAAATGATGATATTATCGAATATCTTTGACCAGAAGTGTAAAGATGAATGAATTTCGATGAATATCTTTGGGTCAGAGTGCAAAGATGAGCAGTCTTTGAGATGAACATGACCAACCGATGAATATCTTTGGCTTGTAGTGCAAAGTTGAATATTTGATTCAAGATGTATATTGATTGATGTTACAGGGATAAAATATTGATGATGGACTTTTAAATTCATAGATAATAGTAGATTTCATTCTCTACGTAACTCTTCTATGAATTATTATTTTCGCTGCGAATATTGATTTAAAACTTGTTGTCTATTGTATTCTATCAGATATTTCCCTGTTGAAGACTAACGATAATTTGTTCTATATTATCTTAATCATAATATTCTTTACTGGGCTAGTTGAGCTCACCCTTTTCCTTTTTGTTCCATTTTTCTTCTCAGGAGGCGAGAATGTAGCGAGTACTAGTCGGGGTATGGAATGAAGGTTCTAGAAAGTCGTTTTAGTAGTCCTCACCATTTTTGTAAAATAATGTATCAATAATTATATTGAGGACTTATTTGGGTGTGAATATTGTCTAGATGACAATATTTGTATTTAAACTCATAGCTTTATGTGTTGTCGATTTTGCACCCAAATTGTATTAATAAAGTTGTAGTTATTTCGCACCATGTATTTGGCGACTCAAAATGGGTGTTGTATACCTATTTTGGGGCGCCACAAGTTTGTCACATAATTGCGCCAATATAAGGAGAAATCCTTATCGGAAAGCCCTTCTTTCCTGGGAACAACCTGGGTTTGTTAAATATGGTGAATTATAATATTAATGATGAATAAGTTCGTGTTGATTAAAGATGAAATTGATAGTTCCATTGTGTTGGAATTATTAGTGTTAGTGAAAATTGACATTTATTTCGATGATAATTGATGTCTGGAGGTTATATTGACCAATCGGGTAATTAACCAGATAAATGAGTAATTAATTGATATTGATTCACATGATTATAACTATTTGTTCACATGTGTGTACTATTGATTCACATTCATTTACTATTAGGGGAGTTGGTGTAAGATTGATAATACTTGCATGAATAAGTTAAAAATAGAGGTATAGATGGAGGTACTATACTGTAATTCATATTTTCACATGTCTAGAACTATTGATTCACATGATTTATTATTGATTCGCATGATTTACTATTAGGGGAGGTGGTGCAAGTTTGATAATACTTGCAGGACTAAATTAAAAATGAAAGAAAAGTTGAAGGTATTGTACTATAATATTTCGAGCCCCAAAACGTGTAATTATCGAAACTATAGTTTCCTATAAATAGAAGTTCATTCTTCCTTCATTTCTCACCAATTCACTAAAGCTATAAAGCAATTATTATAGAGAGAAATTATAGAGAGAAAGAAGAAGAGAAGTCTCTACCCTCACTATTCCAAAGATCCAAATTTCTTTTGAGGTAAGGGGTATTATTCTTTCGTATTCATGAAGAGAGTTATTTTCTTTCAATACTGTATGGGTTGTTATTCCATTCTTTATTATTATGTTGAATAACTTAATGTACACGGTGAATTCTTCATTCGCATACATGGTGAAATTCTTCCGTTATTCCATTCTTTATTATTCATTTGGAATATCATATGCATGCGGATTACATATGACCTGGTTCCATTCTTTATTATTCGTTGGAATATCCTATCTGTATGCTTGGTAATTACGCTTGATTCGGTTCCATTCTTTATTATTCTCATTGGAATATCCTGCTTGTGCTAGATTACGTGACTGGTTCCATTCTTTACTTATTCATCTTTGGCTTACATGCATAGATGTTCTCACGCCCCCAAAATAGGTATACATCACCTATTCTCGAAATTATTCAAATCATGACATGGTACGTAAACAACTACAACTTTATTATTACAACAAGAAAACTGATAAAGTGAGTTTAATACAAATATTATCTTCTGCATAATATCTATATTCTCAAATAAATCTTGTTCATCACATTTATCGATACATTATTTTACAAAATGGTGAGGACTACTAAACAATCCTTTCTAAAAACCTTCATTCCATACCCCTTTATTATTACACTGCATTGCTGTGTTTGAATATATTCTCTTCTCCCCTAGAAAAAAATGGAACAAAAGGAAAAGGGTGAGCTCAATCTAGCCCAAGAAGAATATTATTACTAATTCTCCCGCCTAATATACAACAAATTATCGTTAGTCTTCAACAGGAAAATGACTAAGATAATATACAACAAATAATAGTCTTCAATAGGAAAAATAATAATACAAACAAATTTTAAATCAATATTCGCAATGAAATAATAATTCATTAGAAGAGTTAAGTAGAGAATGCAAACTACTATCTTCTATGTATGAATTTAAAAGTTCATCGCTCATCTTTTATCCCCAGAACATCAATCAATATACATCCGAATCAAATATTCATCTTTGCACTACAAAGCCAAAGATATTCATCACCGGGTCATGTTCATTTAAACACTGCTCATCTTTGCACTACTAGCCAAAGATATTCTTCAGAAATCATTCATCTTGCACTACAAAGTGCCAAAGATATTCTTAAGAAATCATTCATCTTTGCACTACAAAGCCAAAGATATTCCATAATATCATCATTTAAGACCGAGGATGATGAAAAATATTTTTTTTTAAAGAAACGAATCCAAAGAAACAAAATGACAAGGATTAAGGATTAAGGATTCGTATTTGGTTTTATCCATGCCCAAAAAATACCTCAAAATAATCATAGTGGTGTAAAATTCAAGAATGATCAAAACATGGATACAATCAAAGTTAGTATCCGTAATAGATGTTTTGGACGAAAAGAAGAAATTTTATTTTTCTATGAATAAGACCAGATACGTGAATAGTGTCAGATACGTGAATAAAGGCCGTATACGTGAATAGTAACTCTCACACCAAAAGATAGAAATTCCACAAAAACATCTTCACGCTTCATGAATAGTACTCGTGAATAAGAATCGTGAATAAGAACTCATGAATAAGAACTCGTGAATAAGAACTCATGAATAAGAACTCATGAATAGTAACCCCGATATGAAAAGTTCCAAATTTGATAAAAACTTCAGATCAATATTTCAAAGATAATGATATTCAAGAAATAATATCATTACAAAAAAAATAATATCCCTTACCTCGAAAGATCAAGACTTCTAAATAGAATAATACCGGGTATAAGTATGAAGGAACTTGCAACCGCCTAAGCAATACTCAAAGTATACTCAAAATACTCACAAGAATACGCCGATAATATAGAGAGAAAAAACTTCAGCTTCGTGTGATTTTCAATTCTAACCCAAGACCCTATTTATAGAAAAAATGCTTGAACACCAAAGCGTAAAATTTAATAAAATAATAATATTTCTTAAAAATATTCAAGCCCACCTTAGAAATCTGATTTCAGATCATTTATAACACATGTGAGCCACTCAATTACAACAAAAAAACGTTTTTCTTACAAAAAATATTTTAAACTCCCAAAAATCAATTATTTTGAGCTTCGAACTTCAATAATTCATAATAAATAGCCCTTTCATCAGAAAATTTGAATCTCATGAATTTTTATAGGAATTTCAATTCTACAACTTTGCGTAAGAAAGTTTTTCCAAATTCCAAATAGAAATTGACCAAATCCACAAACGGGCGATTTTACAAAGCTATAATCAAATTTCAAATAATAAATGGGTCCAATGACATGTTTAACATGTTTTAAACATTTATTGCAACAAAAATACTCTTCCTCCTCAGATACTCATATATCCCACATTCGCTGTAAAATATCACCATTATTATATTATTAAAATAATATATTTAAATGAATTATTTTATCGTAAAAGATAAAATATTAATTTTCAACAATTGTCATTTTAAAATTTTCTCCATCTATATCCACATAAAATCAATATTTTCCTCATCATATAAATCAATAATTAATTATTCACAAATAATATTACAGTAATCACAATATCGACAACCAAAGCGCTCCTGTGAGTAGGGGCTTTCCAATAAGAATTTCTTCATCACGCCGCAATTAGGTGACCAAACCTCTCCTTAGATGTAACTTTCTAGACATTGCCAATAATGTTATCTAATAATATTATTCAGATAATATGAATTATTGCTTCGATAATGAAAAATACCGTAATGACAATTATCAAAACAACAAAGAATATAAAATATCAACGCAAAGAATTATTAACTCAATAAAATAAAATACTCGAATAAGAATTATCGTAACCATTATCGAGTAGTGCCTTCACGTAAGAATCAATAATTGGTGCAATACCGCAAAGCTACCGCTCAACAACGCCAGATTAGTGTGTTTTTAACCACCGGTATTCCAACAATATTAATCTGTGAATAACTACGCCAAGTTATTTAAAAACAACTTATATTTGTCGCTTTCTTCATCCAATCGCTTTCAAGCATGGGCTCACACACACGGTCATACTGGGTCAGCATTTAATATTCCCCGACAAAGATTTAATATTCCACCACCAAACGAATATTCCCCACGATAATGAATATTTTATAACCACTTGCTTATTTTGAAATATTTATGATTTAACCCTTAACTATCCACATTAATCAAATCAACCTTACTATTTCAAAATAATAAATAAAGAAATTCCTTTTATTTAAAAAAGTTTGGTCTTACAACCTCCCTCCTTATGAAATTTCGTCCTCGAAATCGACGTACGACACTGTGTTTCAAAAGGTGAGGATACCTCGCTTTCATTTCCGCTTCCAATTCCTGTGTCATTTCCTCTATAAGCATGATTCCTCCACAAAACTTTAACTTGTGGTATGACCTTTTCACAGTAGGACATGCTCCTTCCTATCCAAGATCTTGACAGTACCTCCCTCATACGCTAAGTCTTCTGCTATCTCGTCCTGGCTTCTAACTCAATAACGTGGTTCGGTCTTTCACATATTTACGAAGTACGATATGTGAAACACATTATGAACACGAGACATACTTTGAGGTAACGCAAGTCTATAGGCTACATTTCCTACTACTCACAAGAATTTGAAATGGACCAATAAATCGTGGATCGAGCTTTCCTCTTCCCAAATCTTGTAACCCTTCCATGGAGCAACTCGCAACAATACATGATCCCCTACATTAAATTCCACGCCCTTTCGATGAAGATCCGCATAACTCTTTTGTCGATCTTGTGCCGCTTTGTATACGCGCTTGTCAATCATTTGGATCTTTTCAGTAGTCATACGTATTTAACTCGGGTCCCAACAATGTTGCTTCACCCACCTCATCCCAACATATCGAGAAACGACATTTTCGGCCATATAATGCTTCAAATGGAGCCACACCTATACTTGCCGATAACTGCTTGTTGTAGGAGAATTCCACCAATGGTAAATACTTATCCCAACCGCCTTGAAGTCTAGGACACGTAGTCTTAATAAATCTTCAAGAGTTTGAATAGTCCTTTCGATTGTCTGTCTGCTTGAGGATGGTATGCCAACTAAATCGCAAATCATGCTCATAGCTTTTTGCAAGCTAACCCAAAATCTTGAAGTGAATCTTGGGTCACGATCCAAACTATGGATACAGCATGCCATGCAACCTCACAATCTCATTCACGCATATACTAGCAAGACGCTCAAGGAATAAGTCTCCCAGATATCGGCAAGAAATGAGCAGACTTGGTTAATCTATCAACAATAACCCAAATAAGATTGATGCCTTGAGAAACCGTAGGGAAGACCCGTAATCGAAATCCATAGTAATGTGTTCCTACTTCCATTCCTAATCTCAAGTGGTTGCAACGGACCCTTAGGTACAAGATGCTCCGCTTTTACACGCTGGCAAGTTAAACACATCGAGATAAACTTTGCAATCTCTCTCTTCATATTGTTCCACCAAAATGTATGTCAAGATCACGATACATTTTAGTACTTCCAGATGGATTGCAAATGGTGTATTGTGTGCCTCCATCATAATCTTGTACTTCAAATCGTAGTCGTTAGAACACAAAGTCTCAGAGTGGACTCAAGTATTCCTTCTTCATCAATTCTCGCCCCTAATAGCTCCTTCTTGTACTTTCTTCTTCATACGATCGCCTCCGCCTCATGGCTCGAGCAACCTTAACTTTTTCTATTAAAGTCGGCTCTACGCGATACTTGACATCATCGCACTCTGCTCCTCGATATATGATCTTCTACTCAATGCGCCACCACCACGCTCGCTTTTACCAGATGGTATCAATAGTGTGGTCGTAGTCTTTCAATAGCTCGAGCCAACGTCACCGCCGCATGTTGAGTTCTTTTTTTGAGTGAAGAAATATTTAAGGCTTTTATGGTCCTAATATATCTCCACTTTCTCCCATATATAGATAGTGCCTCCATATTTTTAATATGAAAACGATCACGCTAACTCTAGATCATGAGTAGGATAATTCCTCCCATACTCTTTAAGTTGTCGCGAGGCATAGGCTATGACTTTCCCACGCTGCATGAGAACACATCCTAACCCTTTGCCTCAAGCATCATCAGAGATAACAAATCCATCCGAACCAGATGGTATTGTTAGAAACAAAATAAATAAGTCTCCTCTAAGCTCTTGAAACTTTTCTCGCATTCTTCGCTCCAAACGAATTTTGTATCCTTCCGAGTTAGTGAAGTTAATGGAGTAGCGATTCGAGAAAACCCTTCCACGAATCTCCGATAATAACCAAATAAGCCCAAAAGCTACGTGATTTCACCACCGACTTCGTTGTTCTAACTTTGTATTGCTTCAATCTTCACGGATCAACAGATACTCCATGTTTCGACACCACGCGCTCCAAGGAATGCTACTTCCTCGCCGTAACTCGATTTTCTTCAATTTGGCATATAGTTGGTTTTCACGAAGCCTTCGAGTACCAAATTTTCAAATGGTGCTCATGATCTTCACGCTTTTGAATATATGAGGATGTCATCAATAAAGACAACAACGAATCGATCCAAATATTCCTCAATACTTGGCTCATCATATCCATGAAAGTCATAGAGCATTAGTTAGTCCGAAAGACATGACTAAGAATTCATAATGCCCATACCGAAGTTCTCAAGGCGTCTTTGAATATCCTCGCCTAATCTTCACCGATGATATCCGTAATCGAAGATCGATTTTTGAAAAGAATCAGCCCTTCTCAGAATCGGGTCAAACAAGTCATCAATACGAGGTAGAGGATACCTATTCTCGATGGTGACATGGTTCAATTCCCGATAGTCAATACAAAGTCGCATACTCCCGCCTTTTCTTCTTTACAAATAAAACAGAGCACCCCAAGGAGATGTACTAGACGAAATGAAACCGATGTCCAACAATTCCTCAGAGTTGACCTTTAACTCCTCGAGTTCAATAGAGCCATTCGATATGGGGTTTTAGAAATGGGCTTTGTACTGTGTTCAAGATCAATAAAGAATTCAACTTCACGCTCGGGGTAGACCGAAGTTCTTCTTGAAATACGCCAGAAAGTCAATAACAACAGAATATTATTCAAATTTGACGTGTCTTTATTCAAATCCATAACATGGGCTAAGAAAGCTTGACATCCGCTTTTTTAATAAACGAATAGCTTTATGATTAGATATGATGTTGATTGATTTTAATGGTGGTTTAGTTGTTTGAATTGCATAACAAAGTCAAGGTTAGAAATATGAAAACTAACAACCTTACGAAAACAATCAATTTTGGTAATGATGAGTAGTTAACCAATCAATCCCTAAAATCACATCAAAAGCAAGTATCTTTAAAGAGATAAGGTCAATGTAAGGTAATGGTGCCAACTTGAATCAAACAAGATTTATAAACAAAGGGATGTGATGAAAGTTTCTCCTAACTGAGTTTCCACAGATAGGTCAAAGTCTAATTTCTCCTGAGTCAAGTTTAAACGCTGAGCACACGCAGAGAGATAAATGAATGGGTAGCACCCCAGATCAAGTAAGGTATAAACTTCAAGAATTTATAAATAAATAGCTTACCCGTGATCACCTCGCTTGGGTCCTCGATTATGACCAACCACAACAAACGCCTTCCTAATCGCTGACTTTGACTTTTCTCGATATTTTTTTGAGTCACCGTCCTCACTGAACTAGGTTTCGCATCGCATAATCTCGAGCGATATGTCCTTCCTTTCCACAATTATAGCATACCTTGAACTCATAGGGGCGCTTTGACCGATATGTCCTCTTTTCCATTTTTGTAGATATATGACCGGTGGTCGCTTCTCCTCCTTAGAACCAGCTTGTCACGCCACCGCTGCCTTCATACGGTCGCTGTTAAATCTCCTTTTAAAATCTCCTCCCGACTCGCTTTTTCTATTTTCACGGCTATGATTACCACCAGAGTGGTTACCATTTTGTTTGTCCGCTGCTTTTTTCTCCGCAGTTATCATTATTCTGACTGATCGCTATCTCCGATACGATCCTCGTCAGGGTCCTCAACGACCGCATTTCAAGTATCTCGCCTAATAATTGAGCCCTGCTTACAACATCCGAATAGAGAGAAAATTTATGAGAAATGAGATACCGACGATGCCGGTTTCAAACCTCTAAGAAACATCCGCCATACGCTCTCATTCTCCACCAAATGAGGTGCAAACCGATAACTCGCAAACTTTGCCTCGCATCGAGACACCGCCATGTTGTTTTGCTCTAACTCGATGAACTCCACTTCCTTCATACGACGAACACTTTCGTGAAAGTATTTGTCATTAAATAGCTTCAAACGCTCCCAAGACATGCCGAAAAGCGCCGGATGGGTACGCTTACGCATTCTCCACCAAGAGTCTCGCCTCGCCACTTTAACATAAGGTGGCGAATGGAACCTTCGTTCTCTCCGCATCCCAAGACATCGAATATCTTGGTAATTTGTTTGACCCATGTTTCCGCCATGATCGGATCCGCTTTCCTTAAATTCGTGGTCCCAACTCTTTGAATCGCTCATTGTGATAACCCGTGAATTGCTATCATTTCCTCCTCAGATTTTGAACACGAAGTCTCCTCGTCTCGATTTTGTATGAATCGCAAAAAACTTCTAAACATCCCTCGCTCATCATCTCGCTTCAATGGTGTTGTTCACAGAGGAACATTGCCACTGCTGCACGCTCTCCTCGCTGGTGAGTACAGTGCATCTCCACTGGCCTCATTTCCATTGTTAAAATTCTCACGACATTCTCAAATACCGCCATAAAACAAGGGTTAATTAAGGAAATCAATATATCACATAATATCCCTATATATCGACCAACTAACAAATAAGCTTAGTAGGACACACTAGCGGGTTGATTTACTCGCCTCCCTCCTAGTTCTATTCCCCATCTCCGCCAGAGATCATATCCCTAAGCTCGATACTAACTCGCGACGCCCCCAAAATAGGTATACATCACCTATTCCGAAATTGTCAAATACATGGCATGTAAACAACTACAACTTTATTATTACAACAAGAAACTGTGAGTTTGAATACAAATATTATCTTCTGACAATATCTATACTCAAATAAATCCTCATCACATTTATCGATACATTATTTTACAAAATGGTGAGGACTACTAAACAATCCTTTCTAAAACCTTCATTCCATACCCCACTGTACTCGCTTATATTCTCGCCTCCCGAGAAAAAATGGAACAAAAGGAAAAGGGTGAGCTCAACTAGCTCAAGAAAGAATATTATGACTAAGATAATATACAACAAATTATCGTTAGTCTTCAACAGGAAAAAATATAATAGAATACAATAGACAACAAATTTTAAATCAATATTCGCAATGAAATAATAATTCATTAGAAGAGTTAAGTAGAGAATGCAAACTACTATCTTCTATGTATGAATTTAAAAGTTCATCGCTCATCTTTTATCCCCTCAGAACATCAATCAATATACATCTGAATCAAATATTCATCTTTGCACTACATGTGCCAAAGATATTCATCACCGGTCATGTTCATTTAAACACATGCTCATCTTTGCACTACGGCCAAAAGATATTCTTCTTCAGAAATCATTCATCTTTGCACTACAGCCAAAGATATTCTTAAGAAATCATTCATCTTTGCACTACAGCCAAAGATATTCCATAATATCATCATTTAAGACCGAGGATGATGAAAATATTTTTTTTTTTTAAAGAAACGAATCCAAAGGAAACAAAATGACAAGGATTAAGGATTAAGGATTCGTACTTGGTTTTATCCACGCCCAAAAATACCTCAAAAATAATCATAGTGGTGTAAAATTCAAGAATGATCAAAACATGGATACAATCGTAGTTAGTATCCGTATTAGATGTTTTGACGAAAAAGAAGAAATTTTATTTTTCTATGAATAGTACCGTGATAACGTGAATAGTCAGATACGTGAATAGTGCCGATACGTGAATAGTAACTCCGACACCAAAAGATAGAAATTCCACAAAAACATCTTCACGCTTGATTAATAGTACTCGTGAATAAGAATCGTGAATAAGAACTCATTAATAAGAACTCGTGAATAAGAACTCATGAATAAGAACTCACTGAATAGTAACCCCGACATGAAAAAGTTCCAAATTTGATAAAAACTTCAGATCAATATTTCAAAGATAATGATATTGAAGAAATAATATCATTACAAAAAAAATAATATCCCTTACCTCGAAAGATCAAGATTTCTAATTTGAATACCGTGTATAATAGTCAAGGAGGGAACTTGCACTGCCTAGCAATACTCAAAGTATACTCAAAATACTCACAAGAATACGCCGATAATATAGAGAGAGAAACTTCAGCTTCGTGTGATTTTCAATTCTAACCCAAGACCCTATTTATAGAAAAATCTTAGTAACACCAAAGTAGAAAAATTTAATAAAATAATAATATTTCTTAAAAATATTCAAGCCCACCTTAGAAATCTGATTTCAGATCATTTATAACACATGTGAGCCACTCAATTACAACAAAAAAAAACGTTTTTTACAAAAAAAATTTTAAACTCCCAAAATCAATTATTTTGAGCTTCGTAACTTCAATAATTCATAATAAATAGCCCTTTCATCAGAAAATTCGAATCTCGCGAGTTTTTATAGGAATTTCAATTCTCTACAACTTTGCAGAAGAAAGTTTTTCCAAATTCTAAATAGAAATTGACCAAAATCCACAAACAAAGGCGATTTTACAAAAAGCTATAATCAAATTTCACCAATAAATGGGGTCCACCGACATGTTTAACATGTTTTAAACATTTATTGCAACAAAAATACTCTTCCTCCTCAGATACTCATATATCCCACATTCGTTGTAAAATATCACCGCTAATATATTATTAAAATAATATATTTAAATGAATTATTTTATCGTAAAAGATAAAATATTAATTTTCAACAATTGTCATTTTAAAAATTTTCTCCATCTATATCCACATAAAATCAATATTTTCCTCATCATATAAATCAATAATTAATTATTCACAAATAATATTACGTAATCACAATATTGACAACCAGTGCAGCTCCTGTGAAAGAGGGGGCTTTCCAATAAGAATTTCTTCTTCATCGCGCGCAATTAATTAGGTGACCAAACCTCTCCTTATGTAACTTTCTAGACATTGCCAATAATATTATCTAATAATATTATTCAGATAATATGAATTATTGCTTCGATAATGAAAAATACCGTGTAATGACAATTATCAAACAACAAAGAATATAAAATATCAACGCAAAAATTATTAACTCAATAAAATAATCGAATAAAGAATTACTATAACCATTATTGAGTAGTGCCTTCACGTAAGAATCAATAATTGGTGCAATACCGCGGTGCTACTGCTCAACAACGCCAGTATTAGTGTGTTTAACCACCGGTATTCCAACAAGATAATCTGTGAATAACTACGCCGCTATTTAAAAACAACTTATATTTGTCATTTTCTTCATCCAATCGCTTCACATGGGTCCCACACATGGTCATACTACCAAGTCGAACAAATATTCCCCGACAAGATTTAATATTCTACGACCAAACGAATATTCCCCGATTTATAATGAATATTTTATAACCACTTGCTTATTTTGAAATATTTAATGTATTTAACCCTTAACTATCCACATTAATCAAATCAACCTTACTATTTCAAAATAATAAATAAAGGAAATTCCTTTTATTTAAAAATTTCGGTCTTACAATCTTAGTCATAATATTTCTTCGGGGGCTAGTTGAGCTCACCCTTTCTTTCACTTTTCTCTTCAGGAAATGAAAATATAGTTGGGACTAATCCGGGAATGGAGGATCAGATGATAGCATTTGTAGTCCTCACTATTCTATTAAATAGTATGACAATAAATGTAATGAGGACTCCATTGAGTGTGGATATTGTCTAGAAGACAATATTCGTGTTAAAACTCTCAGTTTATGTTTTGTCGTATTTTACACGACAGTTATATATTTAAGTTATATTTGTATTCATGCACTATGTATTTGGTGACTCAAGATGGGTGATGTATACCTATTTTGGGGGCCACACAATCACTTTCTTCCGTTATGGGGCCCAATAAAAAGGTCATACTGGCCGCATAAATATTCCACGATCAAATGAATATTCCCGTCGACAACAATGAATATTTTATAACCACTTGCTTATTTAAGATATTTTATATTTTTATCCATAACTAACCACATTAATCAAATCAACCCTTACTATTTCAAAATAATAAATAAAGAAAATTCAATTTCATTTATAATAAGTTGGGGTCTTACAGGTAGGGTGGGAATATTCTTGAAGAAAACTTGCACTATTTTTTACACTCAAATCTTCCTTAAACTCTAAAGAAAATACGCCCAATATTATAGAAGAAGAATTCTCTAATTCTGGTGTGATTTTCAATTCTAAACTAAGCATTTTATTTATAGGAGAATGGCAGAATACTATTTCAATTTTGAAAATCACGGGTGCACAGTGCGGAATCACGGGCGTAATTCACCGGCTGAAACTTTTAAAAAATTTATTTACTATATTTTACTATGCAGTACTATGCAAAACTATACAATACTATGCAAATAAAATATAATATATTCTATTTTATATAAAACAAAATTTATAATATATATATATATATATATATATATATATATATATATATATCCTTTTGCCCTCACAAAGAAAGGCACACACAAATATATATATATATATATATATATATAAGTAATAACAAAAACTTTATAACATTATATCAAATCCATACCTTAATATTTAAAATGATATTTAGAGAAAATAAATCTTTATTCATAAAAGTTGGGGTTTTACAACCTCCCTTCTTATGAAATTTTGTCCTTGAAATTGGTGTACGTATTGGTGTGTCAAGAGGTGAGGATACCTTGTTTTTATTTTAGATTCTAACTCCCGTGTCATTTCCTCAATATCGTGGTTTTTTCATAAAAAACTTGATTTTAGGTATAACCTTGAGCGTAGAATATGTTCCTTCTTATCCAAGATTTTAACAGGTACCTCTTTATACGTCAAATCTTTTGCTATCTCATCTGGTTCTAATTCAATAATGTGGTTCGAGTCTTTCACATATTTACGTAACATAGATATGTGAAAAACGTTATAAACACGAGACATAGTTGGCGGTAAAGCGAGTTTATAAGCCACATTTCCTACTCGATTGAGGATTTCAAATGGGCCAATGAATCGAGGATTAAGCTTTCCTCTCTTTCCAAATCTCGTAACTCCTTTCCATGGAGCAACACATAACAACACATGATCTCCAACATTGAATTCCACGTCCATTCGATGAAGATCAGCATATCTCTTTTGTCGATCTTGTGAGGTTTTTATACGTTGTCGGATCATTTGAATCTTTTTCGTAGTCATGCGTACCAATTCCGGTCCCAACAACGTTGTTTCACCCACCTCATCCTAGCATACTGGAGAACTACACTTGCGTCCATACAACGCCTCGAATGGAGCCATACTGATACTTGCTTGATAATTGTTATTGTAGGAGAATTTCACTAATGGAAAGAACTTGTCCCAACTTCCTTTGAAGGCAAGGACACAGAGTTTTAATTGATCTTCAAGAGTTTGAATAGTCCTCTTTGACTGCCCATCCGTCTGAGGATGATATACGCGAAGCCCGAATCAGTAAATCCATGCCCATAGCTTTCTGTAAACTGACCCAAAACCGTGAAGTGAATCTTGGGTCTCGATCGAAAACTATGGATATTGGAGTATCATGCAGTCTTAAAATCTCATTTATGTATATACGAGCAAGATGTTCAAGTGAATAAGTTTCTCGATAGGTAAAAATGAGCGACTTGGTTAATCTATCAACAATGAACCAAATTGCATCTATGCCTTGAGAAACCTTAGGAAGACCAAGAATTGAAATCCATGGTAATGTGCTCCCACTTCCATTCTGGAATTTCAAGTGGTTGCAATGGTCCTTTTGGTACTTGATGTTCCACCTTGACTCGTTGACAAGATAAACACCTTGAGATAAACTCTTCTATCTCTCTCTTCATATTGCTCCACCAAAATGTATGTCGAAGATCACGATACATTTTGTTACTCCCAGGATGGATTGCAAATGGTGTGATGTGCACCTCCATCATGATTTTATACTTCAAATTAGAGTCGTTAGGAACACAAATTCCTGAGTTGACTCAAGTATTCCTTCTTCATTGATTCTTGCTTCGAATAGCACCTTCTTGTACTTCTTCCTCATACACATCACCCCGGGATTCAGTAGCTTGAGCAACTTTAACTTTATCGATTAAAGTTGGTTCTACTCAGTATATTTAACATCATCACATGGGTCCCTAGAGTCTTTAACTCTATCTCCATTCTTTATAAGTCATATAAAATGGGCCTTTCAATACGACAATATCGCACTTTTCATGCCGCATATGATCTTCTTTCTTAACGCGTCAACTACCACGTTAAACTTTTCTAGATGGTATTGAATGCTATGATTGTAATCTTTCAACAGCTCGAGCCAACGTCATTGCCGCATGTTGAGTTCCTTTGGGTGAAGAAATATTTGAGGCTTTTATGATCCATGTAGATCTCCACTTTAGCGCGAAAATGACTGATGCCAACTCTAGATCATGAGTAGGATAATTCCTCTCATATTCTTTGAGTTATCGTGAGGCATATGCTATGACTTTCCCATGTTACATGAGAACACATCCTAACCCTCTGCCTGAAGCATAGTTGTAGATGACAAATCCCTCCGAACCAGATGGTATTGTCAGAAAAGGTGATGAAATGAGTATCCTCTTGAGTTCTTAAAAACTATTCTCACATTCCTCACTCCAACTGAATTTTGTATCTTTCTGAGTCAGCTGGGTTAATGGAGTAGCGATTCGAGAAAAACCTTCCACGAATCTCTGATAATAACTAGCTAAGCCCAAAAAGCTACGTACTTTGGTTATTGAATTAGGTTGCTCCCAACTTTGTATTGCTTCAATCTTCGTTGGGTCAATAGATATTCCGTGATTTGATATCACGTGCCCAAGGAATGCTACTTCCTCAAGCCAGAACACACATTTCTTTAACTTGACATATAGCTTATTTTCACGAAGCTTTTAGAGTATCAGCCTCAAGTGTTACTCATGGTCTTCACGACTTTTAGAGTATATGAGGATGTCACCAATAAAGACAACCACAAAATGATCAAAATATTCTTTGAATACTTGGTTCATCATATCCATAAAGCGCAAAGAGGAGCATTAGTCAATCCAAAAGACATGGTAGGAATTAAGTAATGCCCGCACTCGAAGTTCCGAAAGTAGTCTTTGGAATGTCATCAGTTTTAATCTTTAACTAATGATATCTGGAACGAAGATCGATCTTTAAAAAGAATTTGGCACCTTTCAACTGATCAAACAGGTCATCAATGTGAGGCAACGGGTACCTATTTTTAACGGTGACATGATTCAACTCCTGATAGTCAATGCAAAGTCGCATACTCCCATCTTTTTTCTTTACAAACAGAACAGGAGCACCCCAAGGAGACGTACTAGGATGAATGAAACTGATGTCTAACAATTCCTGCAGTTGGGTTTTTAACTCCTGAAGTTCAATAGAGCCATTTGATATGGGGTTTTGGAAATGGTTTTGTCTAAGGTTCAAGGTCAATACAAAACTCGATTTCACGCCCTTGGGGTAGTCTAGGAAGTTCTTTAGGGAATACATCAGGAAATTTATTGACAATAGAAATATTATTCAAATCTGACGTATTTTTTATTTAAATCTGTGACATGGGCTAAGAAAGTTTGACCTCAATTTTTCAATAAACGAATGACTTTATGGCTTGATATGAAGGTGATTGACTTTAGTGGGTTGGTTGCTTGAATTCGCATAATAGGTTGGTTAGGAATATGAAAGCTAACAACCTTAAGAAAACAATCAATTTTAGCATGATGAGTAGTTAACCAATCAATCTCTAAACTCACATCAAATGCAAGTATTTTCATAGAGATAAGATCGACAGGTAATGTGAGATTGCCGATTTGAATCAAACAATATTTATAAATAGTGGATGTAATAAAGGTTTCTCCCAATGGAGTTTCAACAGATAAGTCAAAGTCTAATTTCTCTAAAGTTAAATTTAAATGTTGAGCGCAAGTAGGAGAAATAAAAGAATGGGTAGAACCGGTATCAAATAAGGTATAGACTTTGCAAGAGTTTATGATTAGCTTACCCACGATAACTTCGTTCGGGTTCCTCACTTTTTGGGAGGTCACAACAAACGCCCTCCCTTGAACTACCGGCTTTGAAATGTCTGGGACGGCCTTTGGTGTCTCCATCCCAGCTGGACTTGACTTCACTACACAACAAAATTGGGCTAGGAGACATCTTTTCAACCAGCTCATCAGAATTCTTCAATAGCTCATTTTCCATGGAAATTTGGTCATCTGATTGGGCATCCTCTTGTTGAACACCGTGATTGGGCTCTAAAATTTTCATATTTGGATAGATTTTTAAAAGCGTTGAGAATCAACAATCGTTGAGTACCAATCGCTATTGGAGGATGACGGAATGTCGGGTAACAATGTTTGGGCAGAGAGAGGCTTCTTATTTTGGACTTGATCATTTTCAATGGTAGAGTGAAGGAACTCTACGATCATCAACTTGGTCATGATCCTTCTGCCATTAGAACCCACTCTATGATCATAGGGGAATGTAGTGATTATGTAATATGTCGATAGATTTTGTAGTGAGGTCGGGTCTTTGATCATCATGGTTGCAAACTTCTTTACCATTGGGAAGTTCTACGATGATTTTTAAAAGTGTTGAGAATCAACAATCGCTGAAGTACTAGTCGCCATTGGAGGATGAAGGAGTGTCGACTCACGTTGCTTGGGTCGAGAAGGTCTTCTCATTTTGAACTTAATCAACATCATTGGTAGAGTGAATGCACTCTCTGATCAGGCTCCTTAGCCATATTCCTTTTTCCATCAGAGTCCACTCTATGATCATAAGGAATATGATGATTGTCAACATGTCGATAGACCTTGTATTGGGACTGGTCTTTGATCATCATGGTTGCAAACTTCTTTACCCTTGGGAAGTTTTGTGACACCAACTCCAGATTTGGAAACTGAGAGTAGCACCAGCTGAAGTAGCTCTCATCTCTATCAGTTTGTGCTTTTAGCCAAGGCATCCACGGAAAGAACCATCTCATCAGAAGATATTCAGAATTGTACAGTATTGTTGTGCAATCTAACTCCATATTTTTCCAATTGTGAAGCACCTCATCTGTAGTCATTCTTATAACTTGAAGTTGTTCATTTCCATGACTTATCCATCTTGCTGCCGGTTCAACTGGTGATTCATCAAAAACTTCCACCACTATTCTTCTGCTAATTCTTGCTAGAGAAAGAACAAGATAGTCTGCTGGTTCCTCTGATTCTTGATTTACAGAACCAGAATATTTTCCCATTTCTTCACCTTCTGAACTTGAATCATGTTGACTTCCTTTATCTGATTCATTAGTGAATCCTTCTTGTTGACTTTTATTACTAGTATCTTCTTCAGCATCTTTTCCATTGGATTCAGACTCTTCATTACTAGTCCCACCTTAAGCACTTTTCTCCTTTGATTCAGATTCATCATCACTTACTTGAATGATGACCGCAGAGAGTGATCACTTTTCTTCTTGGGGAAAATTTAGCAAGTGATCAGTAGCTCTTTCTTCTCCTTGAGGGTTCGGCCATATGGAGAGTCGACCGCTCTTCCTCTTCGCACTCTGAGGCCTCAGTATCATCAAAGCAAACTTTCTTGACGCTCAAAGATCAAGGCGGGGAAAGTCATTCTTCTTCCGAATCAACATCATTTGACTCATCATCCGGGCTTGTTGGAGCATTTAAATTTAGAGATGCAAATGGGTCATCTTGTAGCTTTTCTTCATCATTAGAGTGAATGCTCGAGAGTTAGCCATATAAACTTGCATATTCTTTTTTATCGCCGGGGTTTGCATTTTTTTCATGAATCCAGCTCCACCTTCATCGCTGGATTTTTTCTTTGGGGACTCGATCTCTTGAGACCATCGGTTCCTTCTCTTTTTCGACTCTACGTCCTCTTCTTCGTTAGATGTATTTTCTTGGGAACCAAAGGGCTTTGCTTACCACCTTGACTTTCTTTCCGGATGGCCCTTGAAGTAATTTGTTACTTCTCCTCTTTGTGATCTCTGCAGTTGAGACATTTTCATCTTTATCCTTGTCTTTTGTGGAGAGACTTCTTTGTAAGGACTCAGTTTTCTTCACACCCTTGGATTTCTTCCTTGCTGGTGTGGTCGCTATTGGTATAGATTCACCAGATTCGTAGCTTTCCACCTTTTTCGCCTTCCTCTTATTCGCAGAGTTCTTCTTCTTTGCTCCCAGTTTGTTGTTATCCTCCTGCTTTTCCTTTGGGTTTTCTTTTTAGTTCACAAACAGTTGTGGAGACATTATTTTGTGAACATTCGAGAGGTTCTCCTTCATCATCCTCGATCTTGCCTCCCAATATTTTCTTTAGCACAATGCACAATAGTCTTCCATGGAAAACCTTTTTGTGAGGGGTTTATCCATAGACTACTTAAGTCTCAAATTTCTTTTCCACCCATTTGGAGATTTGATCGAACAAGATAGCTCCAAAGTTTATTTGCTTCTTGTAACTATTACGTATATAATCTTAAGTTGTTGATCAAGTATGCGATTATCATGTGCGGTGTTCTTTGCATAGTATACATTTGCCCACTATCTCAAAGTATAAGGAACTCAATTCTTCCGAAACTCCTTTTTCTTCATGTCCTTTAGACTAGGGTTTCTTTGGTACCCCATAATTTTCTTCGCGTGTACAGTGTCGATCTCATCAAGGCTTTTCAGTCCTTGGTCAGGAAAGCCTAAGCATTGATTGATATCAGATGATTTCAACTTTAGAGACTGACCTTTGACCTTGGTAGAAAGGGTTCTGGAATTTATGGATACATTTGAGTAAAACTCCTTATCTAGTTTAGTATATACTCGAGTGTTTGTCTTAAAACATTATGAGAATCCAGCTTTCTTTACAAGTTCAACAATGTCTCCTCGAACTTTTTTTGAATTTCTCAAACAATTTGGTTCCTAGCTAAAT